>ML677482.1:1358848-1572804 GCA_007922305.1 Dermatemys mawii
AAGTGGGTATTAGCCCACGAAAGCTTATGCTCTAATACTTTAGTTAGTCTTTAAGGTGCCACAGGACTCTTTGTTACTTCTGTGTATTTATTATTTACAAAGCAGTGCCCACCACCAGTGTTAAACTATATACAGTCTTAGAGGCTTGCTTGGCTCCTCACAAACACAGCAGCTCTCAGCTGGGAGACTGACCTTGCCCTGGCCATTCCTCCTTCCTGCTGGTTCCTTCCAGCCTTTATAGCTCTCAGGCCAGCAAATGTAGCCAGTCCACAGGCCAGGCATCAGGCTTTTCCCAGCCCCAATCTATCTCCCCTGATTGGGGCTGGCTGACCAGGGGCTGATTAGGTACCTCTGCACCAGCACCCTGCTACAGAGGGGTTGCAAGTGCTTTGTAGGATAAGATTAAAATCAGTATGATCTGGACAAGATGGAGAACTGGTCTGAAGTAAACAGGATGAAATTGAATAAGGAGAAATGCAAAGTACTCCACTTAGGAAGGAACAATCTGTTGCATGCCTACAAAATGGGAAATGACTGTCAAGGAAGTAATACTGTGGAAAGAGATTTGGGGGTCATAGTAGACCCCAAGCTAAATATGAGTCTAACACTGTTGCAAAAAAGACAAACCTAATTCTGCGCTGTATTAGTGTGAGTGTTGTAAGCAAGACAGAAGAAGTAATTCTTCTGTACTCCACACTGATTAGGCCTCAACTGGAGTACTGTGTCCAGTTCTGGGTGCTACCTTTCAGGAAAGATGTGGACAACTTGGAGAAAGTCCAGAGAAGAGCAACAAAAATGATTAAAGGTCTAGAACATGACCTATGAGGGAAGATTGAAAAAATTGGATTTGTTTAGTTTGGAGACGAGAAGACTGAGAGAGGACATAACAGTTTTCAAGTACATAAAAGGCTGTTACAAAGAGGAGGGAGGTAAATTGTTCTCATTAGTCTCTGAGCATGGATAAGAAGCAATGGGCTTAAATTGCAGCAATGCCAGTTTAGGTTGGTCCTTAGGAAAATCCTCCTAACTGCCAGAGTGGTTAAGCACTGGAATAAATTGCCTAGGGAGGTTGTGGAATCTCCATCATTGAAGATTTTTAAGAGTAGGTTAGACAAAGATCTGTCCGGGATGGTCTAGATAATACTTAGTACTGCAATGAGTGCAGGGAACTGGAATTAGATGACTTCTTAAGGCCTCTTGCAGTCCTACAATTTTATGGCACATGGACAGACAGGGGTTGTAGTTTGGGATTGTGGGAAAAGTATGTTACCTGAATATTTCTGCTAACATGAATGCAATAGTTAACTATGTTAGTAGTTAGATTGTCATAATTAGGTTTCAGAGTTAACACTTCATTGGACTCAATGGTCAGTTCATAATTCTCTCTGAGCTGTTATTTCAGGCTCTGTGCAGACTCAAGCAGATAACATGGTGTCATTTTATACTGGGTTCACTTTTAGAAGGTCTTTGCAGGGAAAACAATAATTTTTAAAAAGTTAAACCTAACACTTTGGGGAATAATTCTACAGTACCCAGTGAATCCTTTGCCCAGTTTCACAGCCCCAGAAGCATAGCTTTCACATGGTTCTGGACATGATTCCCTTGTTATCTGGGAAGTCAATAACAGCAAGAGTTCTGTGTTGTTGAGCGAATGTCATTGTAGTTAGCATTTCACACATAACACAGGGTACAGTTACTGATCCTTCCATACCATTCTGATCTTTGCAACAAGGGGTATTCTCAGGTACCAGCACATTCGATAAGCTGGGCAGTGGAGCTGTAGAAAGACCAAAGGAGCTCTGTACTGAATTTTTATTTTGCTTTTCCCAAGGCAGAGAGAGTCTGATTTTTCTTTTGGTGAATTCCTACTGTAATGCAGTTAAGAACTTGTGGAAAATATGCTGTAGCCAGTCACCCAGAATAACACACAGATTTAGCTGCCTAGCACAGCTGGAAATGTAAATCACTGGGGCTAGTCAATTTAAAAATTGGGGAAGCTGGGATCAAACAGAATGGCCTGATTCCAGTCTGCCCCTGGAGGCAACACCATGGTTTCCGTGCTCTAGAGCAGAGGTGGGCAAACTGCGGCCCATGGGCCACATGTGGCCCGCCAGCCATTTTTATCTGGCGCGCCGGTGGTCCCGCTCTCCCCAGCCAGGGCGCCAGGCAAAGCGCGGGGCGCTGCGGGGATCCTGTGGGGCCCCGTGCTCCCAGGCTGGGCAAGCGCGGGGCCCCATGCTCCCAGGCCGGCCGAGCATGGGGAGCTGCGGAGCTCCGGGGCCGGGACAAGAGCGGCTCACCAGCGGGGCCCCGCGTCTCCGGGCTGAGGCACCGGGCGGAGCGCCGCGAGCCCCTGGGTTGGCAGTGCACGGGGAGCTGCAGAGCCCCGCGCTCCGGGGTTGGGGGCAGGCCGAGGGGGGGGGGGGGGGGGCGGAGTGCCTCGAGGGGTTTATACCCCTCCTTCCCTTGTGACTCAGGGTGACTGAACTGCTGTTGCATACAAGCACAGGTTCTGTTCCACCACACACGGCAAACAGTAACGGGGGGCAAAATAAAGAACAGCCCCAAACCTTCCGGTCTCCTAACTCACTCCATTGCTGCTTAGCAGTGTCAGGGCATGTGCACTGTCTCTTTGTCAGTAGCAGGAATGCTGGCAGGAGGGGGCTGAGGAAGGCTCTCTGCAGGAGCTCTGGTGTGTGGCAGAGAGAGGCACCCTCATTGTGGGGATGGATAGTACTATTTTCTTATGATAAAGTTCCTTGTTCAGTGTTAGAAGAAAGTGACCCTCTGATGCTTTTCCATTGTGCATGACGCACAGGAGAACCCTTTCTGTCTTTTCTTTCTGACTAAGCTCCTCTCAGGTTTTGGGATCAGATCTAGCCTTAGGCGCAAACATGGTGACCTGGAAGCTGGTCTATTTGGACTTCCTGCAGCTCTGTTCTGACCTGGTGGCTCATAGCACATGCCCAGTTTCTGCGCCCCCAGAGGCACAGCCTCTGTGTGCCCCATCCGATCTCATTGCCTGCAGTGGGACTACAGGGAAGAGAGTCCATCCCCCTCTATTGGGCATCTTAGAGCACCCTCCCTTAGAATGCCATTCTTGCTCCTTAAAGTAACAGAGCCAGCCTGTGATTGATTCACTCATCAGCTTGTGCCTTGAGTCCATAGTCCCGGGCAAACTGTGAGAAGGAACTCCTGCTTGTCGCATGGGATAGGAGTTCTGCTCCCAGGAAGCTCCAAGGCTGAGCTGAGGCTGCAGGGTTTCAGTACTCCACTCCATAAACTGTGCCTGTGGCATTATGCACTCTCTATAGCTAATGCCTTTCACATAGGGAATATGCACTTGTGCTAGTGGAAGATGGGCTGGGTGGATAGGGTTCCCTCACTGTGCCCTGAAGCTTGTATAACCTGCCCCCTGGCAACTTCAGTGCTCCTGAAAATGAGAGACTGATGGCACTAGTTAGGACTAGACCTGGTGTGTTGCTCCTTCCCCTGACTCCTGCTTGTGCTTTATGGAGTACACATTACCCATACACTGACAGTCAGCAGGGAGAACTGGGCCAGTCCCTATTCATGTCAATGCACTGGCTCCTGCTGACTTCAGTCAGAGCTGGATCCAACCCCCAAAGGGTTAAGCCAGACACAAACCTGAGTCTCCAGAGCTGAACAATATGCACTGTTTAAACCCACTGAGTCGCTCTGAAACAAGGAGGAAAAACCTAGAGCCTAGTTCAGTGATTGTATCACAGCCTCCCATTCTCCTCTCAGTGACCTTGATCACAGCTGCTCTCTGGTGCTCAGGTCTGTGGCTGTTGCCTATTTCATTTTTAATTCCCCTTTCGTACCCAGTTACATCCCTCTGCCTCAGAATTAAAACTCTTATCTCCCTGTCATTGCTTCCCCATGTTTAAGACGGAGCGATTGTCTCCAGTTCTGTGCGGACAGCCATTTTGCAGATTTTGCTACCTGTGAGCCACAAGGAGCGCCTTCCAAGAATAAACATAGGGGTGGAGCCTTTAAAAACTCTTCCTCCCTTCTTCACCTTCAGGGTTGGGCAGGCCAAAGCTCACGGCTGTGAAGCAGGCTGTTCAACGTCATGCCACTTGCTTCACCAAAGTGAGAAATGTTAGCCAAGCAATCGGCTTTTATGAAAGCCGTCTTTCTGTCTTGTCTGCTAATAGTGCTCTGGGTCCTCTGGATCACAGCCTAGAGCTCCCTTTCCCCCTGGACAGAGAGCTCCTGTGCTTGGATGTGCGTGAAGACTTTACCAGGCCCTTTCCAGCTGGCTCTCAATAAACAGGCTTGTGATTTGGAAATGTGCCACCTTTTTGGCTGAGCTGAGAATTGGGCTAGTGCTCCCCGGAGGTCTGTACTCAACCCGGGGTCCTACTACGTACCACTGAGGTCTCCTGTGGGGTGGGCCACCGTGCAGTCTAGCCCAACATGCCTCATGGCCTGTGTCTGCTTCCCCTTGTCATTCTCCCTGATGACGAGCCATTCCTTTCTCCACTCACCGGGCTCCCTCTCTTTCTTTTCTTATTATGGTGTCTGTGTAGGTCTGTTATTCAAAGCTGTTACAGACAAGCATCCCTGTGCACCCCACTTTCATCAGTTTCAAAAGGCTGATTTGGAGACATTGGTTGAATATGAATTACTGTGCTTTGCTTGCTTTTAAAGTCCTGGTTGTGGGCTGTAGTCTCTCCCTTTCTTCTCTGTCTTGTTCTATTAGTCTTTTCTCTCCCCCGGTGCTTTTTCTTGTGTGTATTGTTTACCTCTCTTTGCTTTCTTTGTCTCCTTTTTGCATCTGTCTTTCCCTCCTGCTTGTCACTGTTTCACTCTCTGGGCCAGATTCACGAAAGGGATAATGGGGGAGATGGTTTCCGCGGGTGGAATTTTAATGAAAGAACAGCCCCATTTCTATTCATGGTGTATCTTTCCCATTCGAAGGACAGGCCTTGGTGATAATTACTGATTTCCTGTATTTATAGATCACAGACATAAGGAAACAATAGTACTGTGTGAGATTTATAAAGTGACAGTTTGCTGGTTCTTTTGAAATAAATATGGACATTCTGTAATTATCGCTAGAATAATTTGCCAATGGTTAAAGGAGGGAAATGTCAAGAGTTTCCAATCAAAATATTGCTCATTCTGAGAAGCAGGCCTTGACTCCTTGGTTTTCATCTTTTTAGCTATGTATTTGTCATTCTTTTTCCATTTTATGTGGGCTTGAATATTCTCTATTTCCATTGCCTCTGTGCAGCAGTGCAAATAGCCACAGAAGATGCCAGTGCCTCTATAAAGAAGAACAAGTGGTATAGAATTGTGGGTTCTGGTGGGTGTTAAGTTCACTAAACCCATAAAATATTCTTGCTTGAAGGTTGAAACATAACACTACTTTGATTCTTAGAATCCAGGGTGATAACACACAGTATCCTCAAAACCAGAGGAAGACAAAGCAGGCTGCTCCCAAAGGCAGCGCGGCACAATTCACTCTACTTGCTCTAGGCTGGCTTTTTCCAAACAGACTGTGACCGCATGCTTCCCTATAGAGCCCTCTGCTCTGCCTCCCTCACTCTTAAAGAAATAGCTTACAATTTCAACACATTCCTTGTTAGCCCACCGTACACAGCCCTTAGCTTTACCCCAGAGTTGCTAGGCGAGCGTAGTGGTTCTCAACAGACTGTTGAATACTTCCCCTAGCACTGCTTGTGTAGCACAGACATCTAAAGAGTGTAAATTAAAGCAGCCAGAAACAGCTTTAATGAACGCTCCCGGGCACAAGCAGCCATAGGGACATGCTTCCTAGCAGCTGCAGGGTGTGGAGAGGAGCAGCCCCAAGCAGGTAATGGGAGAAGAGACAGCAATGATATGGAGACAGTGACATGAAGGAGAGGACAGACAAGGGCAACTGTTATGGCGCCTTGATACTAGGAAACCAAGCACATGCTGACAAGAGAAGGGTTGCTGTGGTCCTTCTCAGTGCTTAAGCCTGTCTCTCCACTTATCCATGGTAGTGCTGGGGTCTTGGATCCTGGGACTAGATGCTTCTCCCTGAGCTCTGATCCATGCTGACTCTGCTTCCTCCCTTTTGCTGGGTGATGCTCTCCTGGCCCTGGCAGTCATCAACTGTCTGGTCTCCTGCGGCCTGGTTACCTAGGGGTGAGCAGCTGTCCGCTTTGTTATAAACCCAGGTGCTCCTGTTGTTTTCTGTTTAGCTCACAGCACCATTGCTGCACACCCCAGACGGTGAACACCAGAAACTGGTGAACTTACTGGATGAATTCTTACCCTAAAGAAGAAAAATGTGTTAGCCAACCAAGACCTGTGTGAGTCTTCCCAGAGGGAGGATTTCTGGTTTTCACACTGGTGGCCCACTTCCTGCATGGCAGCTGGGAAACATCTCCATCTCCAGTCTCCTTCACTGACCCAGCAACCGTTCTTCCCCTCAATTCCCTCCCACCGCCTCCTTTTATCTTCCCCACTTGCTGCTCTAGCCCACCAGGGTCCTTCTGCCGTCTCTCTGCACTGTGATCTTTAGACACATTGTATGCTATTTGCCAACAGGTTGGCTCTGGCACACAGAGGGGCTTAAGAAGACACCATCTGCCTCCGTCTTTCACACAGCTCCCTGCTTTCCCTTTCTCTCTCTGGTTTTGTGAACCGCCATACAGAAAAAGCAATTGCTAATTAGAGCGAGAAAAGAGGGAGAGGGAAAAAGAGAGAGGGGAGCTGGGAGGAATTTAGCTTCCATGCAAATCAATCAGCCTTTAAACGTAGAGGCCTTTCTTCCAGAGGAGTGGGAGTGGGTTGTTTTGACAAAACAAGTGACAAAGGTCCTTCCAAAGCGAAAGGAGGGTTTTTTCTTTTCTTTTAAACTTCCCACCATAAAAAGTGTGTATGTGGCAGGGGAGGTAGAGGTAAAAAGAAAGTGTTTGTGAGAGACTCCCACTGCCCATCTCCCTTTCTGTCTCTCTTTCCCTCTCAATGGCTCCATTCTGTTATTGTCTTTATTATAGGGACTGGGAAGTGTATCATTTTCACTGATCCCTGGTTTTTTAGTTTGGTTTTGTTGCTGCTGTTCTGTCTGGCATCCAGGATGAATCCTGGGGGCTCTCCGATGCTTTTGAAAGGAGGAATTGCTGAGAGCAGCTTCCAAGTGCTAGATGCCCGGAAGGGCCAGGAAGCAGTGGGCAGAGGGTCTCAAAGAAGAAAGCAGCTAAACAGTTTTGAGGGTTTGCCTACATGCAGGGTTGTACTTATTTAATTTAGGGTAGGATTCTGAATCAATGCAAAAGGAGGTGTGAACACTCTGATTTCAGTTTAAACTAGGCATGTTTCAGTTTTGCTTAGAAGTCAGTTTAAGAAAACCTAATTAACTGGTTTGAGTGTCCACACATCCTTTTACCTAAGTTAACTCAAGAGTTTTAAAAAGTAGCTTTCAGATAATCCAATGTAGCCTTTGTGGGTAGCAGAGGCCTGAGCAGTCTTTCTGTGATGTTTCTCTAGGTGCTTTTCCTCTTTTGTAGTGTCCCTTGGGCCTACTGCAGAGACCCTGGCATTGACAAACCATTATCTTCTCTTGCTACGTTTACTAGCCCTGTGCAGTTGGTGTCACAAAGAGGAACGCTTTGTCTAGTAGAGACATGCAGAAAACCTTGCTACAGCGCTGACAAGTTGCTTGATTGAGAGCCCTGGAGGAGAGCACCTGCTCAGCTCTGACAAACCCAGTATATAGAGAATAATAATATGTTCTCTGCATTGGGCATGAAACCCACGCACCTTTAGGAACCTAGAAACACAAAGAACCAGGGGTGGCAAGTTATATGTGCTCCAGGAATATTCAGGGCTGGGGAGGCTGGCTCCACCAATGTTCGAGGATGGGTCTCTCCCGCAGCCCTGCCTGCTACCCTTGTGTACCTTCCCTGGAGCATCTCTGCTGCCCCAGGCAATTTAAAAGGGCTGCCACTGCTACCACCAGCAGCGCACCAGGGCTAAGGCAGCGTCCTGCCTGGCCTGGCTCCCTACAGCCCCGCAGAGGGTAGGTGTGTCCATGCACTGTCCCTCCACCCTGAGCGCCAACTCCACAGCTCCCATTGGCTGGGAACTGCGACCAATGGGAGCCTGCGGGCGTGGTGCCTGCAGGCAGCAGTGCGCAGAGATCCCTCTGCCCTCCCCACCTAGGAGTCATTGGCAGAGGGGTGTGCAGGTCACTTTTGAGAGCCGCCCAAGGTAAGCTCCACGCCTCTCACCCTCTCCCGCACCCTCTCCCTGCTCCAGCCCAGAGCAAAGAACCCATTCCACAATGCCTGAAAATTCCCATAGCCTTCAGGACTGAGCTCAGAGGAACAGAAAGAGACAGACTGAGGTAAAGGGCAAGAGAGAAAAGAGAGGGATGACTGTTAAAAGATGCAGAAAATAGGAGAAAAGAGAGAGCAAGAGGATGAGTTGGAGGGGAAGGGACCGCAGTCGGAAATGCATCAAAGGCCCGCATGCTGGAGAGTGAGAGGTATAGTGTTAAAAGAGAGTTTGGGAAAGGCAGGAAGAAGGGACCCACAGAAAAGCACAAAGAAGGAAGAGAGAGAGAGAGATTAGAGAAAAATAGGGGTGTTGAGAAACTGAGACAGAATTGATTTGTGCTCATAGTCTGCTTTTGCAAAGAGCATTTTGTGGGCAATTTGCATCTGAATAGCTGAATGTAGTAGCCCTGCCTGGTCTTTGAGAGTTAAAGAGCAAACAGTTGCACCAGTGGAAAAATACTGAAGAGTCGTCCTTCCATGTGATTGCCTGCTAGATAGGGAGCAGCCAACTCTGCAAGCATGGCACTGTGCTGCTGAATCTCTAGCTTCAGGCACCTGTGTTTCACTCCAGCTTAGTGCATTGAGTGTCAGCCACACACCTGTAGTGCTATAAGCAACACCCCCACAGCCAGTTGGAAACTGACACCGCTGTTATGCTCACCAAATATTTAGAGATCTGTTCTCCCATCAGTCCTGGGAGGGATTTATGTACCAATTCCCCTCCCTTACTGTTTACTGGGTTGGCTAAACACCCACTGGTTACAATGCAAGGGTCTTTTGAAATGGTTCCAACTCAGTTCAAGGCTGTACAGTGATTTTCTACTGACAGCTACATTAAAATTATTTCCTGGTGCAAGCCAGGAGCCAAACTGGCCTGAGAGGCAGAGCCCACAGCCATGCTGCTTACTGACATAACATGAGCTACTGCTTTGGACTGATGGAACAAAATCTGCAATTGGCCAGGCTGGTATAAAGCCCAGGGAGAATGAAATTCAACAATGCTGCTAGTTCTCTACCCTCATGCTGTTTTTAGGGCCTGATCTAAAGTGCACTGAAATTTATGGGAGTTTTTGGACTTTGGATCAGGCCCTCAAGTGCATTCATCTCAGGCTCTCAGGAACCATGAAGATGCGGAGCATGGGATTCAAAGGAAAGTCCTGGACAGTACAGAGAGTTGCTCCAGTTGAATTAAGGCCTCGTCTCCACAAGAAAGTTGCCCTGGTTTAAACTAAGGTGTGAATTTAAACCAATGCTGTTAACCTGGTGGAAGCCCCTGGGCAGACAGGCATCTGTCATCTGAAAAGTGGCTTTTTTCACTATAGTTTAAGTCAAATTGGTTTAAACTAAATGCCAATAAAACACTTTTAAAGTGAAATAAGAGTGCCCACTCACAGCTTTTTACTTCTTTAATTAAACTTATTTTTTAAAAAAACCAACCTAATTAAAAGTGATGACACTCTTCCATGTAGACAAGGCCTAATGGGGATTGTTAATCAGTTTATTTAAACTGGTGCAAAATTCATTGTGGACGTTCTTACTTCAATTTAAACTTGACTCGTCTATTTTGTTTTCATTGTCAAATTATGCTACATTGATCTGGGTGAGTGTTAAGCTGATTTAAGAGTGGACGTAGAAGTTTGTGCTGGTTTAACTAGATCCATTTAAAACTTGATCTTGGTTAAACAAGTGTGAATCCAAAGGCATAGATTAAAAGAGCCCAATATGGAAGCTTTCCTGATCATTTAAAATTTGGATTGCCCCGCTCGTCTTTATAATCTCAAAACAATTAAAAGCTTTTTGCTATCATTTCTGCTTCCTGTCAATACTAAATGCTTTTCCCTGCTTGTTCGTTGCAGTCTAGCCTTTGTGATTAATACAACATATGAGCTTAATTCCCATTTGTCACTGATTCCATATATTTGCTTTGCTATATTTAAACATGGCAACCATCCATGCTTCCCTCAAATATTTTAGCTCTACAGTGTAACTACAAGACCCCATCACAACAGTCTTCTTTGTCCATAGGTTATAACTATTGTCTTTTAATCTTTGCCCATTTCCACCACTGGGTGGAACAGGCAGCCCAGGTTTACTGATAGCTGTGCTTCAGTGAGCTTTAGGAAGTAGATGGCCTTGAATCACTGTAGTTAAAAAAAATGTAATTTTTCTTAAATGACGTCTTAATGAAGACATCCATTAACACTCGCAATAATTTCACAAGGAAAATGTCCAGAAAAAACCTTGTTCAAAATGTTTTCTAATGAGTATGATGGGTTTTCATGGAGGCCTTAATTAGACATTATTAGCCAAAATGTTGCTCCAGTGAATTCAAACCCTGTCTCTTCCTGTTCAGATCCATGGAGCACACCTTGAAAGATTTAGAGCAGCCAGAGATCTGGTATTTCTGTTATGGGGGAAAGGGGAAAGCTTCATTTCCAGAATCCCCTAATTCCCAGAACACTAGAAAGGAAGTTCAGGGAGTAGCAGACAGGGCTATTCTGCAGCACAGTGTGCTGCTTGGTGTGTAGTCTTTTCTATTGTAACAAACTGGGAAGGCAAGTGCTTTGAGGGAAAGGACGGGAGAGAGACTACCACCACTAGCCTATCTACCCACTCCCCCCTCTAGAGGGTTTGGAATGGTGTTTTCTCACTTTGGAAGGGTTGCTGCTGTTTCATGATGTATTACTGTGGTGCTCTACAGGTACCATATTAAATTTCAACACATGATGGACCTAAGGGAGATCTAAGAGGTGGGGCACTGAATCTGCTGGCATCCAGCACTCAAAGACAGAGATATCAGTGGAAGCTGCACTTCATCTGCCACTGCTTGGAGGGTTCTTCAAGTCCTGGGACCTCCCTGGAGATTTCCCTGTAGCTCTGTATGCAAACTCAAGGCTCTGCTATCAGCATCATGTTCCTCCAGGTTGCACGTCATATCATAGTGCTGGGGTCTTGAGCACTGAGAGCAAGGTTCACATGTAATCTTATGGAGGACATCATTTCCCTTCCTCTGTTTTTTAAGCCATCATTTGAGCAGACGGTGAATAAACAGATGAAAAATAACGTAGTAAGAAAACACTCTTTCAGATCATGAAACTCAAAGAGAAAATGCCCCCAGCCACCCACCCTTGGAAGCAAATGAATTCAAAGAGCGGGTGTTTGGGGCAAAGGAGAAGGAGACATGATATTTGTTCCATTAACAGTAAATGTGTCAATCAGCTGTGATCTAATAACATCAATAGAACAACGGTGCAGGGAAAATGTTTTCAATGTAGATATTTATTCCATATATTTTTATTGCGGGTCTGTGAGAGGTGAGAAGATGTCCTGAAAGCCATGAAATGTGATGGTGCTTTTCCTTGTGTGCTGCTTATCCTAGGAGGATGCTGTTGGTGGGTTTTTTCTTTTTTAATGAGAACTTTTGAGTGCCACATTGATTCTCGCCGTAAAGAGAGGCCACATTGATTTCTCCAGGAGACTTTTCATGAGCTTATTTAAAAGTGGAGGAATAGAGCTGTTTCAAAACTGTTGACTTTGTTCTACCGAGCCAATAGTCAATACGGGAGACTCTCTGTGATAGTTTAAGTGCTTGGGGAACTTTTGATGCCTTGTCTAATACTGCGGGTGACAGGGTTCATATGAAGGGCAACATCCTGCAGCAACTTACTCACGGGATGAGTGAGGAGTTGAGTGTGAGATGCTTAGGACAGAGGTTAAATGAGCCATGGGAAGCCTTTGTGGGTTTGCTAAGAGTGTAGGAGCCTTAACATCACTGGGCTATTGATCCGTGTCATTGCAGCGCCATGGCTGTGGCATGATAGGACTATGTTATGCCAATGGCATTCTGGCACCATACCATGCCCATGGCACAAGAGAAATAATAGCGATAATAATAATAAGCAAACAAATAAGCATCTTCCTCAATGTATTTTCTCTATGTGAACATAGCAGATGAATCTGCTGGGCCATCGTTCCTCAGGATTTTCAGTCACTTTCTCTCTTGTAAATAGAAACAATTCCTTTTCCGACATACTTGAAAGGACTGGGACATTTTTCAAGAAAAATCCAGGATCAAACATGCCTCCAATAGCAAAAATTGTTCCTGACCCCTCTTTAATAGGATTAAACAATGAATGCCAGGAGATCGCAGTAGCTCATAGTATGTGACCAAAGGGTCATTGTTTCATTTGTTATAATATTTCAATATCATGGTTGTTTTACATTTATTTTGCTTATACAAGTTCTATAATAAATGTATTCCATCTCAGTATTAAAGCAATGCACCTACTAAAGTATATTCCTTTGCAAAGAGTTAAGTAGTGACTTATACGTCAATGACATAGTAGTGTGAAATTGCAATTCTCATGTTTTGTTAATAGCTATCTTGGGGCAGGGTTCTTAGTTTCATTAACATGCATATCTTTTACTGTAAACACCAGGCTGGATTCATCCTTCCATTAGGAGTGCTTTGCACCTTTCCGGAGGCCAAAGCTCCCCTAAATCTAGCTCAGCTGGCTCTGGGAAAGAACCCCCGTGAAGAAAGATGCTTGGGTAGTGGAGAAGCACTGTAGCAGCTACTGTGCCTTTTTCTATACTTGCTGGCAGCTCAGAATCCCCGGAAAGAGGATAGAGCACTGGGTTGAAACTCAAGAAACTGGAGTTCCATCCCCTGCTCTGCCACTGATGTGCTGTGTAACCCTAGCCAAGTCACTTCCCCTCTCTGTGCCTTAGTATCTGCACCCATAAGATAGAGCTAATGATGCTGACTGTACTTTGAGATCTACCAGCAAGAAGCATTAGATCTTATTAAGGGCTCTTCTGCTTGTCTAGAGAGGAAGGGCCATTCTAGGCTGGTAATTAGAGTTTGTCCAATATTTTATCACTCATCCAGCCTACTTGCAGGTTTGTACAAATGCACCAACTTTTCCCTACAGCTGTATTAAAGCAATAACATTAAGGGGATGCAAATTGATGCTTAACTATGGGTATCTGCTACAGCAGACAGATCAATGATGAGCTGAAGCAGAGGCGTTTATTTTTTTTGATGTGGCCACAGACCATAATTGGAGTAAAACCTCCTGTTTTATTAGTGTTATTGCAGTTACATCAAATCCAATGGAGTGATTGAACCTTTACATTTTCTAAAGCAGCTGCCTGGATTTTCTCCTCATTCAAAAGGATTCCAAGTTGGAGGTCATGGCTGAGTCTCTTGTGCCTATTTTAAATATGTTTAAAGTTTCGTTTTGGCTTTCCAAAGCCTTTCTGAGCATGATACATTTGTAATTTCAGCAGTAAACAGGAGGCTGCCAGGTTTTATATCCTGCAGCTGGACTTGGCCATCTGAATGACGGCGTCACCACTGGCTTGTCCATGTGATGGCTGCTTGGCTGAGAGGGAGTTCGATGTATATACGCTTGATGGGTGCTGTCTGAAGATGGGCTATTGATAGATTATTGTATTGTAGCGAACAGGAGCGGATAACTAGAGTTTTGCGAGGGAGTTTAGATGAAAGGAAGGGAGCTAGATACACGTAACATTCTTTAAACTTAAGGTCAAAAAGACACGCTGATTAAAAAAAAAATCAACAAAGGAAAGAACTGCAGGATTGACAAGAGAATGCAGGCAGAAGTCCATCAACAGGGTGGGGATTATCCAGTTTATTGCACCTAATGCACCATGTATGATTACCTGCCCAATGGACAAGTGGCGTGTGTGTGTGCATTCGGTGTAAGGAGCTCCTGGTTCTCAGAGACCCGAATGGCTGAACAGAGGTGGGGGATGAGGGGTTCAGGGTGCGGGAGTAGGCTCAGGGCTGGGGCAGGGAGTTGGTGTATAGGAGAGGGTATGGAGTGTGGGCTCCGGGAGGGGGCTCACGGCTGGGGCAGAGGGTTGGAGTGGGAGAGGGAGTGAGGGGTGTGGGCTCTAGGAGGGAGTTAGGGTGCAGAAGGGGGTTCCAACCTGAGGCATGGGGTTGAGATGCAGGAGGGGGTTTGGAGTGTGGACTCTGGGCAGTGCTTACCTCAGGCAACTCCCGGTTGGTGGTTCAGAGGGCCTAAGGCAGTCTCCCTTCTTGCCCTGACTCGGTACAGCTCCCGGAAGAGTCTGGCATGTCTGGCTCCTAGGTGCAGGGGCAGCTGAGCGGAGCCCTTGTAGCTGCTTACTGGAGCCACACGGAGCGAAGGCAAGCAGGGAGCCTGCCTTAGCCCTGCTGTGCCGCTGACTGGACTTTTATGGGCCCAGTCAGCAGTGCTGACCAGAGCCACCAGGATCCCCCTTTGACCAAGTGTTCTGGTCAAAAACTGGACTTCTGGCAACCCTACCAGAACCTGGGCTGCTTATGCCTTCCTTCCCAGCTAGCCCACTGTCCAGGGGGAGCCATGGTACACCATGGAGAGCCATGTAAACCACCATAATAGGTTGTGGTTAGTTTGAACCCCACAACCACGCATACAGTGGAGCCTGAGAGAGATTAGACCCCAGTCTCTCCTGATGCTGCTCTGGGTTCTGCAGCTCAGACCCACGCCAAGTTCAAGCCTGACTGTGAATATCACAGTCTAATGCTGAGCTCATTGTGTTTGGCGTAGCTGGCATGGTAGTGAAAGTGGCATTGCTTGTGACTCAAAATCATGAAGTGCTGCAACTTGCTCTATTTTTTCTTAAGCAAGAGCTTGCCTCTCTTATAATCACTTCACTCCAGGTGGTGAGCCTTTAAGGAAAACACCAAATTTTGCAAGACTCATGATAACATGGCAAGAGTTGGTGACACTCTAGAACAGGGGTGGGCCTTAGCCCTGCGCCACTCCCAGAAGTGGTCGGCACCACGTCCCTGTGGCCCGTGGGGGAGGGGAGTGGGCAGAGGGCTCTGTGCACTGCCTTCACCTGCAGGCACCCCCTCCCGCAGCTCCCATTGACTGGGAACGGGGAACCAATGGGAGCTTTGGGAGAGTTACCTGCCGGCAAGGGCAGCACGTGGAACCCTCTGCCTCCCCCTGCCCCAGGAGCCGCAGGGGTGTGGTGCTGGCTGCTTCTGGGAGTGGCACAGGGCCAGGGCAGGCAGGGAGCCTGCTTTAGCCTTGCTGTGTGCCGTTTCCACCCTGGTGTCGCTCCAGATAAGCGGCGCTTGGCCAGAGCCTGCACCCTAAACCCCTCCTGCACCTCAACGCCCTGCCTTGAACCCCCTCCCACACCCTGTGCCCATTCTGCACCCAACCCTCTGCCCTGAGCCTCCAACTCCCTGCCCTGAACTCTCTCCTGCACCCTAATCCCCTGCCCTAAGCCGCCTCCCACACTCCGCACCCTTCCTGCATCCCAATACCTTGCCCTGAATCCCTTCCTGCACATCTCACCCTCTCCCACATCCTTCATTCCCTCCTATACCTCAGCCCCCTGCCCCAGCCCTTCGTTCATGGCCCTGCATGCAATTTCTGCACCCGGATGTGGCCCTTGGGCCAAAATGTTTGGCTGCCCCTGCTCTGGAACATCCATACAGTAGAGAGAGAAGCTAGAGTCCTTACCGTGTCTTTGCTTTCATTGCTCTCCAGGGGAGTATTGTCTGAGTAAGAACGTCCAGATTTGGATTCTAAGGATCTGATGCATTAGTGGTGTCAGTGCTGCTCTTTAATATCTGGACTGGCAACAGGGCTCCTATTGCACTAGCATTGGTGGTGGCATCCAGCTCATCTTGCCTTTCATACACATCAGTTAACCAAGTGTGCAGGTTAATCTCCTTCTGCTCCACCTCTGCAAGAGAAACACTCCAGGAGATTATTACCCGGTACTAAAGAAGCCCGGAACATGCTGTACAAACATGATTAAATACAATGAAAGACATTGTTTGAAAAAATACCCTTTGTCTGCTCTAGGACAATAGCATCTCAAGGGGAATGGGAGGGAAAGGTAAGAAATATAAGGCTAACATTAGTCATGATAAAAACCATTGGGGAGGTGAGGATGAGAATGCACTTAAGGAGATTTTTAGAAGTGGGGTGAAATGGCCTGAAGCAGATGAGATGGAGGGGAGTGAATTTCTTACTCTCTAACCCACACAGCAAAGGTATTGATTTTGCAACATAAAGCACAGTTCTATCTCTAAAAATGTAGGTGTGTATAATCAAAGAAAGAGTAAAAGGAACTTATCAGGGCAAGGCATAGAGAATCACAAAGAGAGAAATTCCTGAAGTATCTACTTGTACTTTTCCAGGCGCACTTGCCACCGACTCTGTAAAACATTAGCCATTACTCAGTTTATATCACATTCTGATGATGACAAATTGAGTAATACTTTGGGATTGGTTCACAGTATTTTAAAAGGAGTCATTTTTCACATGCAACATTTTGTTTCTCAGAGGATGTGCTGAGGAGACACATGAACACAGCGATTAAATCAAATGATCTCTTTTATGCTTAAACAGTAACTTCAGGAAGGGGGAAGGACTGTGAAGCCATGGTAAAAAATCCATCAGACTTTAGAAAGGAGAATGCCCTCATGTCCAAGGCATAATTTAGGCCTTGCCCATCACAAAATAAAAACCGAGAAATGTTAAAACGCTTGTGCCTATGTAACCCTTCTGCCCATCAGAGTTGGCAGCAACAAGGGCCGGGTTCAGTATCCAGGGGTTCCATTCCAATAGCACAATACAAAAACCGGCTCAAGCCCCCACCCAGTGACCTGGGACAACCATATACCACCCCTCTGTGCGTCTGTAAGAGACAATACTTCCCCTCTCACAAGCACAGAGTCTGAGTGTACCAAAGCCTTTTAATAACAGGGAGAAACAATGTGGCATTATATTAGGGAAACACCACAAACAAGGTTAATAAACCAAACCATGAACCAGAAGCCCCCCTCCCAGCAAATAGGCCGTGGCCTTCCCTTTGGCTCTTGAGTTCCACAACCCCAAAAAGTCACTCAATAGTCCCAAAAGTCCAACAGCCCAAGAGTCTCTGTCCTTGGTCCGTGCAGAGTTCAAAAGTCAATTGGCAGAGTCTTACCTCCCAGACTGGGTGGAAATGGAGGGTAGGGCACGGGGCACCTTACATGGTCCGAGGCCGACTGCGCCGCCTCTCTGTGGGGTTCCGCTGTAGCCCTCACCGCAATCCGCTCTGCTCTGCTCGCCGACACTCAAACTGCTCTGCAGCGCCAGTCACTCCGCTAGCCGTCCTGCTAGCCACCACACAGACAGCTCTGCGGTGCCAGTCACTCCATCAGGAGCACAAACGGCCCCGCTAGTTGACACACAGACTACTCTGCTGTGCCAGCCACACAAAGTGCACCCAGGAACCACTCTGCT
Source organism: Dermatemys mawii (assembly GCA_007922305.1). Taxonomy (NCBI): domain Eukaryota; kingdom Metazoa; phylum Chordata; order Testudines; family Dermatemydidae; genus Dermatemys; species Dermatemys mawii. Next base: position 1,376,439 of record ML677482.1, read on the forward strand.
AGCTGCACAAATTGCTTGGTGTCACCAACATGCCTTTAGGCCCACCCCCACTTAACAGACTGCTCAGTAGTTTCAGCTCTTAGTGGGGGGGGGGGAAGAAGAGAAAGAAAGGTGAGCACCTTGGCAGAGGTACACCAGCAGACTCAAAGTGAATTCAGTTTAGCAGGCTGAACCAAGACTGCTAAGGGAATCAAAACTAGTTCTAACATTCCACAGCAGAGAGAGGCACAGTGCAATAGGCCTAAGGAGCCCTTAGACAAGTTCCTCACCAAAAGGTATAGAGACCTACCCATGGCCTCTCTCAATGGTAGAGTGTTCTGAAACGCATGGCCCTTGCCCAGTGAGTGCTACCTAGATGATGGCGAGTCCCTCCATCATAACAAGGGCCAAGTACGTGTCCATAGTCCTTCATTCACAAAATCAGAGTAACATCACTTTATATTTCCTGCCCCAATAAGATAGAAACTGGGCCTCCCACATCAGCCGAAGTGGCCATGTGGGCTGCTGTGGGCTCAGTCTAGGCGCAGTGGGTGTGTCTATGCAAATTGATCAGCCCCAAAGTTATTTTCCAAAACTCACTGCAATTCCCATAGTTCGCCACCAGATGTCAGAATATATCTCATTCCTGACACTGCTTACACCTAAAGCTAAGACATTGAAATCCATACATAGGCACCTAAAAAAGGGCTTGATTTTCAAAATTGCTGAGCACCTGCAGTTCCAAACCAAACACACAGCAAAGAGAGAGAGAGAATGGAGGAGATGCCATAAAATCGTAGCTGTGTTTGTATGTGTAACATTTTCCATTTGTAAATATTAATTAGAGTTCTTAGGCACCGTAATCCAGTCACTTTATGCCTTAAGCTAGGTCGACGCTACAAGCTAGCAAGTATAGTCGCAGTATCACGGGGAGTGGCAGAGGAGACCGGACTGAGCTGCTTGAAGCCGGTGGGAATGTCCTCAGCCAAGCCTCTGGCTAAACTGTTAGTTATACTTGTGCTAGCTCGACAAGTGTTAGTGTGAGTATGTGCACATGAGCAGGACAATAGCACCTGTAGCCTCATGGTATGTCTACAGAGCAATTAGACACCCACGGCTGGCCTGTGCCTAGGGTTGCCAGTGTTGGTTGGATGTATTCCTGGAGGTTTCATCACATAACATAATCTTTAATTAAAGGTTCATCTTTAATTCCCGGAGACTCCCGGACAATCCTGGGGGGTTGGCGGCCCTACTTCTGCCAGCTGACTCTGATTAAGGGACTGTTTGATTGTGGTGTAGATGTTTGGGCTGAGGCTGGAGACTGGGCTGCGGGATCCCAATTATCAGAACTCAGGCTGCAGCCTGAGCTGAACATCTACACCTCAGGTAAACTGCTGCTTAGTCTGACCACCATGAGGCTGAGTCAGAGGGCATGGGCCAGCCTCAGGTATCTAACTGCACTATAAACATATCTTTAGAAGTCCTGCTCTCCTTCCCTTTCCTGTTTTGTTTAGATTATAAACTCTGTGAGACAGGGATGACCGACATCTCTTACTCTTTGTTTGTACAGAACCTAGCACAACAGGGCCCCAATCTTAGCTGCCATCTCTTGTTCCTACTGTAAAATAAAGAATAATAGTATGGGGCTCTTGGAAAAATGTGCTTTCAAAAGAGGATTGAGACTAGAGTTTCTGCCTTAAATCTATCAGCCTTTTGATGTCTGGTTCTATTGTCTGAAGAGGTGACAATGGGGCGCATCTTTGTTCATAATTGATTGTGGGTTTGAGCCTTTCACTCTTGATTGATATTGATCAACTAATTTTTATATATATTTTTAATTTATTATGTATTTGCTCCCAGACACAATGTAACAGTCATATTGGGAGTCGGGGGGAGGGAGAGAAACAGTTGCTAAATGTCTGAATTGTAGTTGTATGTTGGGTAATGTGTCTTGCCATGTGACACTTGCAATCTGATGAGGTGTAACAAATGGCAACATAGGAATAAGATGCAACACAATAAGAAATGGCACCAGATAAATGTGCTTATAGGATGTATCCTATGCAATCTGATGGGATTTACCACAAGAGTATGTGTTGTGTTGCGACTTGAAGGAACACACTGCAACAGGACATGTCGAAACACAAGTGTCGGCCATGTTGCAGCAGAACATGGTTGCTTATAATGCAGCACAATGGGATATGTTGTATCACGAGATATTTGGATTTATCTGCAGTTCTTTGAATCCAGTTTGCCCTGATAAAATGTATTTTAATCCGCATGAAGGAGTAACCTGTACAATGTGATGGCACAGTGTCACACTGTGGGATGCTGCTGTATGAGCAAATAACATAATTCGGCTCTATGTCCTTAATGAGTGCCATAGGGAAACACTTTTTAGTCCATGTGGCGTGGAATAACAAGGAAGCAAGTCGGGTACCATGATGTGTCTCATTTCAGTGGAACATGAGTCTGAAAATGGCAGAGAACCGCAGCATGGCACGAAGGAAGAAACTACTTCCTGGAGTCAGGCCTTCAGCTGTTGTAGGAGTATATGTGAACTCTGGGTCATTTTGAATGGATGGACACATGTATCTGAATCTTTGGGGCCCCACACCAGGCCTCGAGCACCTGACCTCCATCACTCCCCTACATGTGCTCCCCACCTGCTGAGGTTTTCTTGGTGTTTGTTTTTTTGGGGTGGGGGCAGGCAGTGACCTGCTCTCCATTCTTCCCCAGCATCTTTACGGCCAGGCAGTGGGCCCACTCCCCCATGTGGCATCTTCAGGGGGCTTCTCCCCCTTTTTGGTGGGGCTTTTCCTCCCTAGGCTGGAGAGACCTAAACGCATGGGCCTGAATCCATCACTGTGCTGCTGCTTCTCCCTAATCCTGGTGCTGTCCTAACTACAATGATCCCTGTTGTCTTTGTGGCAGCTGGGGAATTTCCCGGGTATAGGAACAGCATGGCCTGGCCCCCAACACACTTCCTGCTATGGGATCTTGTGAGGGAGACGAGTGGAGAGCCTGTGGGACGAACAAGGCTATAGCAACACTGCATACGTTCTGGTTCTGGACATGCAGGGAGGATGCCATCTGTGCTACGGATATTTTTCAGGGGTCTTTTCTGATGTAGCTTACAGATTTCCTCTGTAAAGGGGGAGCCTTACACCTTTTAATTCCTCCCAGGGTCACCTATTTAAGCATGGAAGTACACAGCAAATGTTCACAGGCACATTTAAACTTAGTTTGAGTTGCAAGAGCTATTGAAAGGCCCAGTGGTGTCCCTGGCCTCTGTTTGTCAGGGGGCAGGGGGGTAATGGATGGCAGGAGAGAGATCACTTGATCATTACTTGTTAGGTTCACTCACTCCGGGGCACCTGGAATTGGCCACTGTCGGTAGACAGGATACTGGGCTAGATGGACCTTTGGTCTGACCCCGTACGGCCTTTCTTATGTTCTTATGTTCACTGCCCCTGCGTCCTCTGAACCAAAGGACGCATCTAACTCTGAAATCACTTTTAAATTGTTTCCTTTGTTTTATTTTCATTTTGTTGTTTACATTTTCAAAGACAACCAAAGGCAACTGTAACTGACTGTGCCAACCGACGACTCAGAACACAAAAGAGAACTAATTAAGGATTAAAATGAAAAAGCAAGGTAGAAGACGACAAATCTTATCTGACAGAGACCCTGATTCTGTTATCCTTACTGAGAGTAGGGAGCAAATCTGTGGAACCCAATGGGTCTGTGTGTGTGGATAAGAACAGGGTATTTGCTCCCAGAGTGGATGGCAGAATGAGGCCCATAGTTATCATAAACTCCATATCTAATTTGCTCACAAGCTTGTAAGTACGTTGTTGTTGTTTAGCATAACTTATTCTTAGAGAGCCCAAAGTGCAAATCATGTTTCAAAGCTAAGAAATGCTTCCAGAGCTGCCTACGTACAGTAAATCCCCTCAATCTCATATGGCTTTATCCTGTGCACAGCAGGTGCTAATAAGAGAGAAGAGATTATTTTGCAATGCTAGCTGGGCACACAGGCAAAGGTTTAAGTTTTGAGCTATAGACTGTGCCAAGCAAAGCTGGCTGTTCGCTGCCCAAGCCTCTTTATCAGAGGTGGATTGATCATAACTGGAAATATCCAGGCATTGCATCTCCCAACCCTTGCCCATAGGGCAGATATGTTTGTTCTGAATCACAGAAGCACTGTTAATTTTTAATGCCATTCACAAAAGACTGTTCCCCAAAATTGTGCACACAATATCATGTGCAACAAGGGACATTTGTTGTCAATGAATAAGGAATGATGGATCCATTTGCAGTTACAAGCCCCAACAAAATTTTCTCTGCTTTTTTCTTTATAAATCTGCTACTGATTGCCACTTGCAGGGACCTTCCAAAACAGCCTGTTCCCCGTGATACCAGTCGCGTCAATATGCACCTATGAAACCATTTATTTGGTATGTAAATGCTCCCTACTGCATGCTTAAAACAGGTATTGCTTGAAAGTGTCCACTGAGTCATTATTCATTACAGTGACCCTTCCCACTGTGTTTGTGCTACTGCCTGCAAATTGCTTCAAAAGCTCACAGTGGCATCTGAAACAATACGATGGCATTTATATTGACATGAGCCACATTAAATTGTATTAACGTGTTGCTTTTCCCCAATTTCCCCCTGCTGGAACACCCCCGGGATAGGAATCCTGGTTTGTTTGTTTGTTTTGGTCTCACCTAAGCCTCTTTCTCCTTTAACCTTTTGCATGGGTGCTACCTTACAACAGTAGAGTAAGATGTCTGCTCTGTTTTCTCCTGCTGTTACAAAACATCTTGTAAAGACAGCAGAGAACGTTAACCCACATTCAGATGGATTTGGCAGCCATTATTTCATCTCCACAGAATGGGTGGGCTCTCCTTTGATTGTGGAGTTCTCTCGGAACACCAGTACATGGTTGGTTCTCTGCATAGCTACAAGGGCAGCTGTTGTCCCTCAGTTCCTGGGCCACAGCTCTGCCCAGCCAAGCATCAGCCCCCATTCCTGCTTGTCCCGCAGTAAGGCGGAAACATCTTTTATAACATGTTGGTGATGGGAGAACTAGCTCCTCTCACAGCACCTAGAGGAACAGCAGGTTCCAAGGGGTGCTGCCTGAGCTTGGTGGGGCAGGGCAGAGAGCTACGACAGAGAGCCTGGGGTCGGGACGGAGAGGTGCACCTGCTATTCCTCTGATGAGATGCAGCTTTAAATCCTCTCACTGCTGGCTTCATGGTGAGTGTGGCAGAGAGAAACAAGGAGAGTCTTGGGGAAAGAGAATGGAAGAAGAAGAGGTGCTAGAGGAGGGAGAAAACAGGTGGGGAGATTGACAAGGAGGGAACCCAAGGGAGAGGAAGAAAGTAAAAGTATAGCTGACTCTGAGCCAGTTGAGCAGTTAGCAAAGAGAGAGAGGGAGGGGCTGCTCCCAGCAGACACTGAAAGGGGAGAGGCATGTGTAGGCTAGATAGTGTGACATTTCTCACTGATACAAGTGAGCGAAATGTTCCTGTGTGAACAGTAGGGGAGGACTGGCTGTCTCCATTGAGGAGAAGGACGGTGAACCTTATTGCTGCTGAGTGACAGACATATAAGCAGGGCCTTGTGTCAATGCTGCTAGGGGAGAAAAAGCCAAAGTGTTGGTTTTTAAAAAAAGTCAGAATTACTAATAAAATCATAGAACTGAAAAGAACCTCAAGAAGTCATCTAATCCAGTCCCCTGCACTCAGGGCAGAGCTAAATATTATCTAGACCATTGGTTCTCAAAGTGGGGGTCGCAACCCCTCGGGGGGTCATGGTCCACTTATGGGGGGGTCGCGAGCCCCGACCCCAGCAGCGGGCTGCTGGCTCGAGCCCGATCTCTTCGGCGGGCGACCCGGCACCTGCGACTGGCTGCTGGGTTCAGCTGCGAGCTGCCGGCTCCGGCTCCTGCTCCTGCTCCGACCCGCCGGTGTGCTTCTGGCCCCAGCCCTGACCCCGGCGGGCAGCGGGCTCCAGGCCTGACCCCCAGTGGCGGGCTGCTGCGCTGGCCCCGATCCAGCCCCTGTGGTGGGGTGCTGGGCCCAAGCTCCTCCAGCCCAGCTTCACCCCAAACTCCATGCCACCTCCAAACAAAGGGTGCCAAACAGAAGTTTGGTCAGTAACCATTTTGCCTATGACTGACCCTGGTAAGGATACAACATTCGCAGCTGAACAAGTACTTTTTCTATTTAAAAATAACTTTTCCACTTATTTTTAATTAAATAAAAATGTGTTTTAGTCTTAATTTAAAAAGCAGTGAGAAAAGGTAAATCCATTTTAAGCAATAGGGTTTACATTTAGTATTTAACAGTATTAAATATCAAAAATGTGTATTTAATTTCTAGAGGTCAGAAGCTCAGTGTTGGAAAGGGGTCACCAATACAAAAAGTTTGAGAACCACTGAGACCATCCCTGCAAGGTGTTTGTCCAACCTGCTCTTAAAAACTCCCAATGATGGAGATTCCACAACCTCCGTACACAATTTATTCCAGTGCTTAACCACTCTGACAGTTGGGAAGTTTTTCCTAATCATAGAATCATGGAATATCAGGGTTGGAAGGGACCTCAAGAGGTCATCTAGTCCAACCCCCTACTCAAAGCAGGACCAACTAAATCATCCCAAACAGGGCTTTGTCAAGCCTGATCTTGAAAACTTCTAAGGATGAAGATTGCACCACCTCCCTAAGTAATCCATTCCAGTGCTTCACCACCGTCCTAGTTGAAATAGTGTTTCCTAATATCCTACCTAGACCTTCCCCACTGCAACTTGAGACCATTGCTTCTTGTTCTGTCTTCTGCCACCATTGAGAACAGCCTAGCTCCATCCTCTTTGAAACCCCCTTCAGGGAGTTGAAGGCTGCTATCAAATCCCTCCTTACTCTTCTCTTCTTTTCTGCAGACTAAATAACCCTAGTTCCCTTATCCTCTCCTCAGAAGTCATATGCCCCAGCCCCTTAATCATTTTTGTTGCTTTCTGTTGGACCCTCTCCAATTTGTCCACATCCTTTCTGTACTCGGGGGTGGGATGCAAAACTGGACACAATACTCCAGATGTGGTCTCACCAGTGCCAAATAGAGGGGAATAATCACTTCCCTCAATCTGCTGGCAATGCTCCTACTAGTGCAGCCCAATATGCTGTTGGCCTTTTTGGCAACACTGCTGACTCATATTCAGCTTCTTGTCCACTGTAATGCCAAGATCCTTTTCTGCAGAACTGCCAGTTAGCCAGTTGCTTCCCGGCCTGTGGTAGTGCATGGGATTCTTTCATCCCAAGTAGAGGACTCTGCACTTGTCCTTATTGAACCTCATCAGATTTCTTTTGGCCCAATCCTCCAAATTGTATACGTCACTTTGGACCCTATCCTACCCTCCAGCATATCCACCTCTTCCCCCATCTTAGTGTCATCTGTGAACTTGCTGAGGGTGCAGTCCATCCCATCATCCAGATCATTAATGAAGACGTTGAACAAAACCACCCCCAGGACAGAGCCCTGGGGCACTCCGCTTGATACCAGCTGCCATCTAGACAGTGAGCCCTTGATCACTACCCATTGAGCCCAATGATCTAGCCAGTTTTCTGTTCGCCTTATAGTCCATTCATTCAATCCATACTTTTTTTAACTTGCTGGCATGAATACTGTGGGAGACCATATCAAAAGCTTTGCAAAAGTCAAGATATATCACATCCACCCCTTTCCCCATATCCACAGTGCCAGTTATCTCATCATAGAATCAGGTTGGTCTGGCATGACTTGCCCTTGGTGACTTTTCCTGATCACCTTGATGTCTTAGTAGTTGAAGTCCCCCATCACCACCAAGTCCTGTGCTTTGGATGATTTTGTGAGTTGTTTTAAAAAAATCCTCATCCACCTCTTCTTCCTGGTTTGGTGGTCTGTAGTAGACCCCTACCATGACATCATCCTTGTTTTTTACCCCTTTTATCCTTACCCAGAGACTTTAAACAAATCTATCACTTATTTCTATCTCAACCTCAGTCCAAGTATATACATTGTTAATATATAAGGCAGCACTTCCTCCTTTTTTTCCCTGCCTATCCTTCTTGAGAAAACTATATCCTTCTATACCAGTATTCCAGTCATACGTATTATCCCACCAAGTCTCTGTGATGTCAACTGTCATAGTTGTGTTTGTTTACTATATTTTGAGTTCTTCCTGCTTATTCCCCATACTTCTTGCATTAGTATACAGACATCTAAGATACTGATTTGAGTCCCCCCACTCAGTTCTGTCTTGTCTCTCCCTTATTTCTGCTATAATAGCCCATGTTCCCACCAGATTCTGACCCTTCTCCTAGGTCTCCATGTTTTTGACTTACCTGTAGACTTTGGTCACCTATCCCTATTTAACCTACTTTAAAACCTTCCTCACTAGGTTAGCCAGTTTGTAGCCAAAAGCTCTTCCCTTTCCTCGATAGATGGACCCCATCTCTGTTTAGTAGTCCTTCCTGGAACAGCATCCCAGGGTCAAGGAAGCCGAAGCTCTCCTGGTGACACCATCCTTGCAGCCAGGCATTCACCTCCAGGATGTATCTGTCTCTGCCGAGGCGTCTACCCTTGACTGAAGAGAATACTGCCTGTGCTCCCAAGTCCCTCACCCTTACTCCCAGAGCCATGTAGTCCCTTCTGATCTGCTGAGGGTCATACCTCGCAGTATTATTAGTGCCCACATGGATGAGTAGCATGGGGTAATACTCAGAGGGCCAGATGATCCTCGACAATCCCTCTGTAACATCTCAGATACGGGCCCCTGGCAGGCAGCATATCTCCTGGAGTGCCTTGTCAGGGTGACAGATGAGTGCTTGCATCCCGCTCAGAAGAGAGTCTCCAACCACCACTACCCTACACTTCCTCCTGGGAGTGGTGGCTGTGATCCTCCCATCACGCATTGCCAGGGCAACATAACAGTTCTCTATCACCTTGGTGGGTGGGTTGGGAGTATGGGTAGAGCACTACCTGCTGCTAGAAGTAACCAATAGCCAATATTTTCCCTGTACCAGAGCCTTATCCTTCTCCACCAGTGTCATGACAGCAGTCCTCTCTAGCTGGATAGCATCCTCAGCCTTGGAAGTCTCCATATGAATACTCTCAATGAATTCCTCATGGACACAAATGCACTTCAGCCTAGCCACTTCCTTCTGTACTCTCCTACCTGCTTCCTGAGAGTTTCCACCAGTAGGCACCTCTCATACTGGATGGTCCCCCGAGCCTGGCTTTCTGTGAATGGGAAATGAAGGCAACAGTCTCTGCAAATCCACACCAGGATCTGGGTAGAGGCATCCATGGTTAGGTTCTCTGTCTGGATACAGGTATAGGTGGAGGATACAGGAGCGGTGTTGGCATTGGTGATGTGGCCCTTCCTAACCATACCGATTATGAGTACCTGGAACAAACACCCTCTTTCAAACTCCCCTTTTTGCAGTCCCTTGGCATCTTAGTCTCTGGCTTTTAAGGCCTCCCCTCCTACGTCATCCCCACTCCCACATTAACCATACGGGGGGAGGGTGATCTGAAGTCTGAGGATGATCAAGGGAACAAAGGCTCAAACTGTCCCCCACCACATCCAGCAGTTTCCCACTTATTTTGCTACAATGCTGAGTCATAATGAGCCAGCAATATTAATATAAGTGCTCAAAATAGCCACCCCAAACTTAGACATAGGCCCTCTGCAAAGGATTTCCTGCTGAGGCTGGTCAGGCAGCTGCGAAGGGCTGTCCAGAATGCACGAGAGAGCTCAGTCAGGGAAAAGTGGTAGTGCAGGGAGGAGTAGTGCCCCCTTTGAGCTCCCAGGAGCATGGTGGGGTAAAGCACCTACCATATTCGAGCCGGTGGGGACTCTGGGGATACAGACCTAGGCATCACATCCCTCCCTTAGGCATACCACTTGCTCTTATACGCTCTTTCAATGACAGTGGAGTCTTTCTGAAAAGAACAACTTTCTGAGAATGGTAAAGGGTGAAGAGAGTGAATTAGACACACCTTGTCCTCCTTCCATGTGCACTTTGCCATCCCCTAGAACACTGAGCTCTGGATGTCTTTCAGAATGGCCCTAGCTTGAGCTTATTGCTAATTATTCCAGCTCTCCTCTTGTGCCCACACCTTTGTCTGGATGATAGCAGCAGTATCAGGGCTTTGTTGCTCTCACATGGAATTCTTGTGCACAGTACAGTTGTATGATGGACTGGATTTTTTTTCATGGTGTCTGAAACTTGCTTATCTACCATTCCCATGGTGGCTACCATGGTGCTTCAGCCATTCCACCTCTACAGCAGAACTAGTATTACAGGCAAGGACTAAAACAACCAGATACTTCTAGGAAAAGGGACTGATCTGTTCTTCCCAAACTCTCATGGGATCCAAGAGAGCGTGATATCAAACTTCCCACATCCATGATGTTTGCATGACATTTGTCCTTTTCTGTTCCTTACACTGAGGCTCTCTTCCTGCCTTTGAACCTACTCTTAATTAGGGTGAGGCAAGCGTATCCATTAAAATAAGAGCCAACTTGAACCTGCATCAATAATTCATTTGTAGCCTGAACCACAATATTTCGCAAGTCTGGAAATGTTTGGATATCATTTATTATTTTCCATTCTCATGTTTCTCTTTTTTTCCTATGTCTGTGTGGTAGTGGAGCCAAAGTGCCATAAGAAAACATTTTCTCAAGGTATTTCCTTCCTGGCCTAACTGGAACTGGGAAGTAATGGAAGTCAGTGGGAATGACATACGCAACCTGGTTTGCCAGGCCCAGGAATTTTGGATAGTGCTAAGATATGTTTCTGAACCAGTGTCTGCTTATCTGAATTGCACTGTCCCACTGTTTTTAACTTCACACATCCCTACCCATCATGCGATCAACAATGCAGTTAGGGAGACAGCTGAAAAAACGATCTGGGTGTTCATTGGAACTCTGCTCCTTCCACCATTTCTGACCTGCACATCTAGCACATTGCCTAACAGCAGGTTACTGACACAAAGCCCCTGGGTTAGTTCGTGCTTTGCATCTAGACAATAGGACATCTCAGTTGCAGTGGAGGAGGTTTAGGTTGGATATTAGGAAAAACTTTTTCACTAGGAGGGCGGTGAAGCACTGGAATGGGTTACTAGGGAGGTGGTGGAATCTCTTTCCATAGCAGTTTTTAAGGTCAGGCTTGACAAAGCCCTGGCTGGGATGATTTAGTTGGGATTGGTCCTGCTTTGAGCAGGGGGTTGGACTAGATGACCTCCTGAGGTCCCTTCCAACCCTGATATTCTATGATTCTGTGATTCAAGATACAAGTGAAAATCCCTGAGGACAGGTGTCAGGAGTTACCTACCTATGTGCCCATGCACTAGACTCTCACAGTAAAGAATCCTTATTCAAAAGCCTCTTTATCACCATCTCTGACATCCCATAAAACCTTTTTGCCAGGCATTGTGATATCATCAACAAATATTCCTAATTCAGAAGCTTTCCATCCCACTTAGTTTCCTTCTCTAGACAAGGCTTTGAAAGAAGCTTCCAAATGACATAAGAGCTAAAGGAAGAATTCTCTGGCTGTGTCATGAAACTTTTAGGTTATCATAATTATAAAAAGAAGTTAGTAAGGTGGAGACTCAGCCAACAACCTAATGGGAAAAGATAGCTGTGAGTCAGTAAACTTGGCACTGAAAATTTTCTCATCTGGCACGGAATCCTGTGCAAGTGCTTAATTCACTGTCAGGGTGTTGCAACGGCAGCCTTCAGAAGGACAGGGACAGAGGACAAAAAAGAGATGATATGTATTGTTCTAATTAAAGCAGAAGAATCTTCTGTTAAAATAGAGAAACCTCCAGCTTCTTTCTTTCTTTCTTTCCTGCCTTATGTTTCTCTGTCTTACCCTTTCCTGTTGTCTCTTCATTATCTCCCTCTGGCTTTTCATATCCTTCCCTCTGTTTCCCTCACACATTCTTTAAAACTGGTTCTGAGAGTCAAGGAGAAGGGGAAAGTTTCTGAACGCATTATATGACTGCATATAATATCCAATTGGGAAGACCCAGCAGTGCTAGTATTGAGCTGTATTACAGTTGAGCAAATTGTTCAAAGCAAGTCAGTTACCTGATGCATTTTCTCCTTTTTTTCTGTTTATGAATTGTGTTTGAGAAGATTTGAATGGAATCCTGGTTCCATCGATATCCATGGCAAACTCCCCTTGACTGTAATCACCCTTTGATTTTTTCAAGAGTAGCTATTATTCACCAATGCAGGGTGAGAGGACGGATACTCCAGTGATGAGGGTACTACCATAGGAGACCTGGGTTTAAGTCCTAGCTCTGCCACAGCCTTCCTGTGTGACTGTGGGCAAGTCACCTAGTCTCTCTGTGCCTCAGTTTGTCATCTGTACAATGGCAATAACAGCACTGCCCTCCCTCACTGCGGTAGTGTGTAGATAGTTAGGTTAATGACTGTGAGGAGTTAGATACACAGTAGTGGAGGCCAGACAACTACCACAGAGTGGTGAACACTCTGTGCAAACATATTGAAGCCTATGAGCTGTCCATGAACTATTCATTCAGACGGTCTTTTGACTATTCATTATCTGCTGTGTGTGACTGGTCATCTAAGTCACATGGTTGTGTTTCTCCTTTTTGATTAGATGACTGGAACTTTATAAAAAAGGACTTAAGCAATTCCATGGCAAACACCAGCTAGATTTATTAATGCCTAAATGGTTGTGGTGAAGTGAACAAAAGTGTGTGTGTGAAAACACTGCTGAATTGAAAAGCCTGAGTCAGAATTTGAGAAAATTTCCAGGAATAACTCTGAGAGTAGAGTTTTGCTCAGCTTAATAGAGACCTGATCAGCTTCCTGCAAATGCTAAAGTCTGGCTGTAAGCTCTGGAAATAGGGCTTATGGGGCTTGTGCTAAGGCAACTTCTACTGAAAGGACGGGTTAAAACTCTTCTCTTTATAGACACTGGGTTATGTGCTTTGTAGAGCTTCTCTTTCTTCCTTAAAAGGCTTTGGCTACTAGAATGGCTTCTATGCCTTGGGCTGGGGGAAGGAGTCAGATGCCAGCTGGAAAACCTTGTAGCAGTAGAAGCTTTCCAGGTGGAGAAGGCACAGAATGGCTTGAACTTGCTTGCAAAGTGTTCAGCCATTAGCCTTATTGATGTAATAAGTCGGGGAGGGATAAACAGATAAAATGCTCCAAGTTGAATTGCACCATCCACTGTGTAGGACTGTCCATTAATAAATATCCATGCAGAGAGAAGGGGAGAAATTTGGGCCTGTCTTCTTCACAGGCAAATTGCTTGCTACCTCCTCCTGCTAAGTATCACAGACACTGCAGTAGCTCTCTGTCTGAGACAGTCCCTTCCTTGAAGAGCTTACAATCAAAATAAATAGGGCACCCAGTGGGGTGGAGCAACTGGACTTGCTTGTCCTGGATTGGGACTCAGGAGACTTGAGTTCTGTTCAAAGCAGGTTAGCAGCAAAGCCAGCAATGGGATGCCAGGTCTGTCGTGCACTAGGTAATGGACCACACATCAGACTAAATCAAAATAAATGGTCAGCATAAATGATCTAGTTATAGCTGATGCACTTACATGTGAGGTGCTCTCCCTAAACATGTGCTAGGTCATTTCATTGTCCTACCTTAAAACTGTTCTCTTGTGTGACGCTTTCAATAAAACCAGACACTGGCCAGACAGTCTGTGTGCTGAGACACTGCCTGTCATGAGGTTTCCTTGTGCTTCTCCTTTCTATCAGTTGCATGAATCTGTTGTCTCTTGTAAGCTCTTTGGGGCAGAGATGATCTCTGTTTGTCTAGCACCTAGCGCAGTGGGGTTCGTATTCATGACTGGGGCCCATAGGTATTGTTGAACTGCAAATAAGGAAATTCCTTAGTTCTATGGAGAAAACATCCTCTGTGCCCCACTTGTTCCCTTCTCCCTAGTCTTTCAACAGGCAATATGTCAGGCCGTATCTCCGCTAGGGGGAACTAGGTCTTCATATGGATCAATAACTGGTTAAGATACAGGAAGCAAAGGATAGGTATAAATGGTCAATTTTCACAGCACAGAGAGGTAAATAGAATCTGCACTGGGACCAGTGCTGTTCAACATATTCACTAATGATCTAGAAAAAGGAGTGGCACAGTTTGCAGATGATATACAATTATTCAAGATAAGTCCAGAGCTGATTGTGAAGAATTACAAACAGATCTCACAAAACTGGGTGACTGGGCAAGAAAATGGCAAATGAAATCCAATGTTGATAAATGCAAAGTAATGCACATTGGAGAATGTAATCCCAACTATACATACAAAATGATGAGATTTAAATTAGCTGTTACCACTCAAGAAAAAGATCTTGCATTTGTCATGGATAGTTCACTGAAAACATCTAAGTATGCATCAGTGGCCAAAAAAGCTAATAGAATGTTAAGAGCTATTAAGAAAGGGGGAGAGAAGACATAAAATATCAGAATGCTACTATATAAAATCATGGTATCCCCACACCTTGAATACTGTGTGTCTTTCTATTCATCCTATCTCAAAAAAGATATATTAGAATTAGTAAAAGTAAAGAGAAGGACGACATAAATGATTAGGGGTATGGAACAGCTTCCGTACGAGGAGTGATTAAAAAGGCAAGAATTGTTCAGCCAGGAAAAGAGTCAATTAAGGGAGGGATATGATAGAGGTCCATAAAATCATGAATGGTGTGGAGCAAGTGAAAAAGGAAGTGTTATTTGTCCCTTCACATAATACAAGAACCAGAGGTCACCTGATGAAATTAATAGGCAGCAAGTTTGGAACAAACAGAAGGAAGTATTTCTTCACATAACACATAGTCAGTCTGTGGATATCCTTGCCAGGGGATGTTGTGAAGGTCAAAAGAATAACTGGATTCAGAAAAAAAAATGAGAAGTTCATGGAAGACAGGTTCATCAAAAGCTATTAGCCAGGATAGTTAGGGATGCATCCCCATGGTCACAGTGTCCCTAAACCTCTGACTGCCAGAATCTGGGACTTGATGATAGTGGATGGATCACTCAATAATTGCCCTGTTCTGTTCATTCCCTCTGAAGTGCCTGGCACCATCCACTGTTGGAAGACAGGATACTGGGCTAGATGGACCACTGGTCTGAACAGGTATGGCCATTCTTATATTCTTGCAAAAATGTCCTATTGTTGCTATCACTAGGTTAAGCTCCAGAGGTATAAGCAATGTTGGGGAGCATCAATATAGATAGGCTGCCAGTGTTTTAAGCACTGAGGCAGTTAGACCTGCCCTGAGAAGAAGTTGGTAGCTCATCTGCACAAGGGGTTCCTAATATTGCTAACATCGGTGGAAGTGAACTTTGATCACATGGACCACTGTCTGTCTTATAGCTGAGTTTAAAGGGCCAAGGGTACATTTAATTCTTATCTCTCACTCTTCAAGGGAATGTTACTTTATATCAAATATGAGTTACTGGCAGATAAAAATCAATCTGTCCCAGTAAGAAAGATGGAGGAAAACAAAGTTATCCAGGGCACGATAAAATAATGGTCATCTTAAAATAAAAACAGATTTTAAAAAAAAGAGAGCACAGGGAAGGCGAGAACAAACAATAACAGAAAAAAAAGAATTGAAAAAGGAAGATGAAAGTTTCAGAAATTGCTTCTCTGTGTTCCCAGCCTTTTCCGGCTCCTAACAGTTCTTGAGATTAGGGCTGATAATAGTCTCTCCACAGGAACATGGGAAATCAATGCAGCTGGACTCCAGGCAAGCTCAATTTAGCTGCTTAGGGTAGAATAGAAGGTGTTATTAATAAAGAGACAAATTATACAAAATATATATAAATGATGTTCATCTATAGATGTAATAGAGAGAGAATAAATTGCACCCAATTGCATGAAATATGGCTTTATTTTTATCTGCGGGGTTTGCTGAAGATATAAACCCCAAGAGTGGAATTGGAACACTTTGTTCATATCCCCTGAGATAAAAAATATGCCTTATATTGGCTACATTTTTAGAAGAGTTTGTTGTCTAGAAGGCTTAAGTATTGACACAAGAACTAAAGACACCAAGCGCACTATTATCAGATGTAGTCCAAGCAAGTGTGCTTACAAAACTTGCATTACCAAACAGAGATGGGCCTTTGCATGCTCTAGTCAAGCAGTGAGAAGTGCATGAGCAATGGTTGAACCAGGTTTTTTTTTTCCCAGACATGGTGCATTTGCTGATCTCAGTAAGATTGAAAGAAATAAGTTATGTTGGAAGAAAATTTAGTTTAGTGGTTGTGGAAGATTTTCATGCTCATGCAAGATTCTCTATTAGATGTTGGTGCTTGACTAAATGTTTGAATGCAGGGGGGCACCCAAGTACAGTTGACTTTGTGGATGAGTTTGACAAATGGCCTGGACACTGGAGGTGCAGTGAAATGGGCTGCCTGAATCTAACCACGGAAGGGTGTGTAAGCAGTTGGCAGGCTTGATGGACATTACTGAGAAGTCTAGGATAGTGTGAAATTCTCCCTGGAAGATGGATCCTTACCTGGACACAACTGCCCTGCTTTGGAAGCCCAGAGTTCTTGGATTGTATTCCCACTTCTTCCACTGGCTGCATTTTATACTAGTTTGCCCGTGCACAATAGTTAGGGCTCATAGCATCCCTGTGACAGAGATAATTATCATTATCCACTTGCAAAATGGGATAAAGAGAAACCACTAGAGCCTGGGCTGCTTGCTCTAGATCATGCCAAAGGTCAGAGACAAATCCAGGACTAGAAATCAGGTCTCCACGCTTACTGGCCCAGGCCTAACCTCCACAAGATCACACAGCACCACTAAGGAATCCTTGCTAGGGCTCAGTTTTCCTAGCTGGAATAGGAGGACAATAATTCTTTCTTGCTGACCTCACCCCATTAGCCTTTAGTTTATGCACAGCTGGCTATCACTTGACTGGTGTTGAGTTGCTGAGTTGCCTGCAAAGTGTGTGAAAGACAATCCATTTCCTAACTGCCATCAGATCGGCCGTCAGATCTCTGTCAGACTGTATTTTGGTGAGTGCACCCAAATCCAGACGTGCTGGAAGGGCAGAGGAGAGCAGTGCAGTCTAAAGGCTAGAGCTGCGGCTTGTAATTCAGGAGACTTGACTTCTAGTTCCAGTCCCAGCTTGCCTGCTGGGTGACTTTAAGCAAGTCACCTTGCCACTCTGTGCCTCAGTCTCCCCATCTCTAAAATGAAGATAACAATACTGTCTTCCTGCATTAAGCATTTTGAAATAGATGTGTTGAAAAATGCTATACAGGAGCCAGGGGCAATTACACTGCAGAGTGCCACACTGTGAAGGGGCTACTTTCAGCAATTGCGCACTGAAAGCGGTCCATAGCACCGCTGTTGAGGAACAGCCATCTAACACCTTTGGCCCTGTGGGCACACTTGGGATGTGTGTTAGAAGTTTGCCACTGTAAAATGAGGGTCAGAGGCCTGACTTACATTAGGATATCACTTGTTTTTCAGCGCCAGTGCTGATAGGGTGAGCTGTGGCAAAATCTGCTGCAGGGTTTTTATCATCTGACCCTGCACAGCTTTAGATGACACGATAGTATCTCTATAGCAGGCTGCTCGAGAGGTGGCAGCATGGGATGTGACAGTAGTCATTAAAACTCTCTGATCTCTCATTCTCAACATTCCTTCAACCCCTCCCCTCCCCCCGCCCAACAGCCCCTCCACTTTGCTTCTTGGAATAATAATTATTCCATTGTTCCATTATTAATATTCATGGAGGAGCTCTCTTTATAAACTAATTAATTATAATTAATTACAGATAGTGGGCCTTTATGGTGGGTATAAATATGTGGGAGAGCGAATATACTCTGAGTGACCATTTCCAGCCTTAGTAAATTAATTTTGCCTTTTAAATTCTCAGCAACACATTAGTATTAAACCCAGCTGTTCCATTTCAGTCCTTAGTGATCTAAGTCCAATTCTACAGGTCTTTGTCCTGGAGGAGGCTCCAGCCTTTCTGGAACTCTTGGTCAGCCATTCATCTGCTTTTCCCATAGCTGTCTTCACACCCTCTTCCATGCCACCCCATAGGCATGCAAATCCCCCCTGCTTTAGCTAGCTGGGAAAGCCACTTCCCTTTCCTACTTCATCGTGTTCCTCTGGACCTACTTCTGTTGTGATACTTACAAGAAACCATTTGTCTGTTAATGGCCAAGCTGAGAGGCAGATATTTGTTGATACAGACACGTCTGATAGTTATGAATTACATTTTTCAAAGACTTTAAAGAATGTGAAACCATCGTGTGTTTGGGGGTGCGGGGGCTTGATCCTCCAAGATGCTGAGCTCTTGGTCCGGATACAGGAGAGCGTGTAAGCAGATGCTTAACACTGTACACAGAGTTCCAGGTCCTCTGAGGGACATAGTGCCTAACTAGAATGTTGAGTGGGTTGAGAGCCCGAGCTGCAGCCTGAGCTGCAATGTGCACATTGCTATTTTCTGTGTGCTCCTGGCTGGCTCCCAGCTGCACTGGAGACGTAACCTAAGGGTATGGTTACACTTACAAGATTATAGCGCTATTGGTTATAGTGGTCCCCTTATACAGTAATATGTATAGCGCTATTGTATGTCCACACTCAGACGCACCAGCGGTATAGCATGGCCACATTTGGGGCATTTAATGCAGCATTAAGAGCAGCACATTAGGGCAGCTATCCCAGCATTCAGCTGGGTGCAACGTGCTTTTTAAACGAGCGGGGTGAGGGGGGACGCATTGTGTGTATGTAGAGGGAGAGAGACAGTGATTTTTCCGATCTTCTGAAAGCCTGTCAGTGAGCCTCCGTTCACAGAAGGCTTTGTTTTCACACAGGTTCCCTCCTTAAACATTTGCATTGCTTATCTGCTGAGTTAAGAGAGAAACTCTAAAGAGGTACTTCCTCATTCCTCCAGCCGAGTTCAAAAGAAAGGGAAGAGACGTCAATTGCCTTAAATGGCTCTAGGCATCTCCAGAGATCACTTGTAGCGCAGTGGGTGTCCACATTCTTGCTGTAGCGCTACAGCAGCTGCGCTACAGCCCTTATTCCCCATGCGGAGGTGGATTAACAATAGCGCTATAACTCAGCAGTTATAGCGCTCTACGTGCCTTGCCAGTGTGGACGGGGAGGAGGTTATAGCACTTGTGGGGGCTTTATAGCGCTATAAAGTGCAAGTGTAACCAAGCCCTAATGCAGTGATTCAAATGCTGAGCCTTAAGCAGGTGCTTCGGTGCTTCTGTGGATGGGGACAGAGTATGTGGCACCTTGCAGGATCCAGAGCCCGTAGCTATCCTTTGCAGCCATGTGAACTTACTCCTGTTCCCTCCGACCCCTTTTCTCTCCTGTCCCCACCTCTTGTTCATCACGCTCACTTGTAGCATCCTGTCCAAAATTAGACCGTCAGCTTTCTGAGGCGGGGACCATGTCAGCCTGTGGGTGTGTGCGGTACCTTCCCCCTCAAGGCCCTGGTATCCAGACTGGAGCTGCTGGGTGCTAAAATGCAGACACCTGTGTGCATGTATCTTTGTTTTTGTGGATGATGATGATGGGCATGGAGTTGTCTGGACATATTTCTGGGAACTCCCCACTGCAAGGCACTTCCACCTGTGTCAGTATCTAGATCATGTGTATTATGCAAGAGTGAGTCTACATCCATTCATTGCATTTGAGAGTGTTTGTGCGTCTATGTGTATTTTTGTGTGGGAGAGTCTGTGCTTGTCTATCTTTGTGTACCTGAGTGTGTCTCCGTGTTTTTGTACAGGTGTCAGCACGTGTTGTAAACTCAGGGATAATTCTTTAGCCAGACAGAACATTTCCTGCGGCATCACTTCCAACTGAACCTTTCTCTACAGCATCAATACTAACTACACTCCTCCTCTGACATCATTAGCAAGCACCTTATGTGTTCTAAATGGAAAGGGGGTGAGCAAATAGGATTAGCAAAAAAAAAAAAGATGCTTAATGAATCCCTGTTAGAAAGACGGAGTGCTGTTTACTCCATTGCAAAGAAGGTATTTTCACGTTACTTGTTTGGATTCCTTTGTCTGATTATTGTTGTTTTATTTGTATGATTATAGTGCCTAGGAGCAACCTCAGGTAACAAGCCCTAAGACTAAAGAAAGTTAAGTGGAATTACTTTTAAGGCCACTTTAGTTCTGAATGAGAGTATCCACACGGGGATTTAATGCAGATCCACTAATATACTTTTAATATACACCTTTGCATAATTCAGATGAACTTTCTTGAGTGTTCTCTGTAGACAAGCCCTCAGTCCTGGACCGGGAAGCCATTAAGCTAGGCACAGTGCAAACACAGAACAAAAAGACAGTCATTTTAGATATCAGAACAAAAACCTTTCTTGGGCTGGCTGGTCTACACTGAAAACTTCAATCAGCATAGCTACTTCACTCGGGTGGGGTGTGTGTGTGAAAACTCCCCATCCTTGAGCGACCTAGCTATGGTAACCGACCATTTCTTGAGGAGGTGGATTTCCTACACAGGGACTTCTCTGTGGTGAGTGGGCTGCTGTAGCACTTTCTGTGGAGACATACTCCTAGCGACTGGCTTGTTGTGCTGTGAGACCCCTGCACAGCCACCTGAGGATGATTTTACAGCACTGGTTCCCAACTGTCCATACTGGGAACCCATGTTCCAAAAGTAAAACATTTTCGGACCTCCCCTTCCATTTAGTCATAAAAAAAGGAAGGGTGGCCCTGACACCTTCCTGTTACCCTGGTTGAGTAAAGAGTGTGAATTTTAGAGCCAGAATCAATCCACCACCTGCACAGACTTTTCTTTAACTCCTAAAGGAGAGTTTATTGGTTGCAAAGCAAAAACAAAATAGAGAACTCTGAACCTTTTGATATGCTTCACTATCACCTTCTTCGCCCTCTTCCTGTCACCTGGGTTTAGCAGGTTCCCTTTTGCTCACTTGTGCATGTCCCCAGTTCCGTTCTCTGAAATCCAAATGGCAGGATAATGTCAAAAACTTTCAGAGGATCAAATGTAGACAAGGTTGCTACTGAACCAAAGGCCGGAGATGGTCGATGGTTATTAATACTGATACCCGCATTGAGCCAGGAATTTAAGCAGATACTGGGGGAGCGGGAGGAGGGAACTATTTTCCCAAGATACTTGGGGAATTCTTTGCAAGTAACTTACTTTCATACTAAATAAATTAATCCATAAATGCTTAGTATATCAATGGTAGAAGACACCTCATTGTGCTAAACAGAATATTGGAGCAGTGGTCATTTCATTCAGTATCTCTAGGCTAGCTTTATAGATTTGGAGGCCAGAAGAGACCATTAGATCATCTGTTCTGACCTCCTGTATAACCCAGGCCAGAGAATTTCACCATTACTAATGTCCTGAGTTCCATAGCTTGTGCTTGGCTAAAAAAAAAACTGTTCCAAAAAGTCATCCAGTCTTGATTTGAAGACATCAGGAGACAGAGAATCTATTACTCCCACTGGTGGATTCTTCCATCAGTTAATAACCCTTGCTGTTAAAAATCTGTGCCTTATTTCTAATTTTGAATTTGTGAGGCTTCAACTTCCAGTCATTGATTCTTGTTCTGCCTTTCTCCACTTGATTAAAGGGCCCTTTAGAGCCTGGTATTTTCTCCTTGTGAAGGTACTTACATGCTGTAATCAAGTCACCTCTCAATCTTCTTTTGATAAGCTAAACAGATTGAGCTCTTTAAGTCTCACTGTAGGTCATTATCTTCAGCTCTTCAGTCGTTTTTGTGGATCTTTTCTTCACCCTCTCCAGTTTTTAAACATCCTTTTTAAAACATGGACACCAGAACAGTACACAGTATTCCAGTATTGGTCTCTTTGATGCCAGATACAAATGTAAAATTGCCTCCCTGTTCCATAAAGCCAAGGACTGCATTAACTCTTTTTGCTGCAGTGTTATAGTGAGAGCTTGTGCTGAATTACTTGTCCACTCTGACCTTCAGATCCTTTTCAGAATCTCTGCTTTCCAGGACACAGCCCCGCATTCTGCAGACATGGTTTGCATTCCTTGTTCCTAATGATATAACCTTGCCTTTGGCCATATGAAAACATATTGTGTTTGAATGAGCCAGCTTAACAAGCAATTCATGTTGCTGTGTGACTGCCCTCTTCTCACAATTATTTAACACTCTTTTTGTCCTCCACAAATTATGAGACGTGATTTTATATTTGCCTCCAGATCATTGATGAAAACGTTGAAACATTCCAGACCTACAACCATGCCCTGCAGAGCCTCATTAGAAACACCCCTTTTCATGATGATTTCCCACAGACAACTATTTCTTGAGATCTGTCAGTTAGCCAGTTCTGAATCCATTTAATATGTTCTCTGTTGATACTGTATAGTGCTAATTTTTAAATCAGAATGTCATGTATATTAAGATAAATGCCTTACAAAAGTCTGTTACAGCTATGACGTCAGGCTAACCAGCCTATAGTTACTTGGGTCATCCCATTTGTCCTTTTAAAATATATTGGCACACAACATTAACACTCTTTCAGTCTTCTGGACTTTCCCCAGTATTCCAAGATTTATTAAATTAACGTCAGCAGGCCAGAGATCTTGAGTGCAATTTATCTTCACCTGCTGATTTTAAAATATTTATCCTTAGTAGGTGTTGTTTAACATCCTCCTTAGTTACTGGAAAGTAACTTCATCACCCTTATGTAATACAAGAACATCATCCTGCTGCTTTCCAGATACAGAACAAAAATATTTATTAAATGTTTCTGCCTTTTCTGCATTGCTCTTAACAAATTTAAGATCTCCATCTGATAATAGGCCCACAGATTTAAAGGCCTCGCCTCTTCTGGCAGAAGCCACACCTTTTTTGGTTGAGACCCCGCCCCCTCCTCAGGACTCCAGAGTACCAGTAAGTCCTTTAAGTTACTTTCACTCCTGGTAGCTTCCCATCAGCCCTCAGGGTGGCGCGCCCGGCTGGTTGTGGGTCCTCTGTCCCGGACGGGGCGCTGGGCCCACTCTCAGGGCGACGCGCCCGGCCGGCAGTGGGCCTGCTGTCTGGGGTGTGCAAGCCCCTTTCTGAGGGTGGCGTGCCCAGCCGGCCGCGGGTTCGCTGTCCCGGGTGGTGTGCCCGGCCAGCAGCCGGTCCCGCTCTCTTGGGCACTCTCAGAGCTCCCCGCCCAGGAGAGCGGAACCACTTGGCAGGAGCTTGCGGGCCGGATAAAAATGGCTCGCAGGCTACAAGTGGCCCGTGGGCCGTAGTTTGCCCACCCCTGGACTAGAAAGCTATGTCCTTTCAGGCTTGTGCATCATCATCAGTAGCTTACTTGGGTCAAATGCTGCCTTTAACTATGCCAGTGACACCCCATTGTAGTACATTATCTCCTCAGTTACACTTCTGCAACCTTTGTGCTTCTGGGGGTGTGTGCATATATTACTAGGGGAAGAATGTGAAGTTTGGAGTAGCATAGATGGGCCTGCCAAAGCAAGCTAGTTAACTGGTCAGTGGATGATCTGGGAGGCAGAATGCACTCCAGCTCCCTCTTCCAGAGTTGTGCAGCACTGATTCTGCAGAGCTGACAGCAATAAAAATTAATCAAACCTCATGCTTTTTGACTGTAGTCAGCAGATGTGAAATGCACATGGGGAGCAGAGCTGCTGAGAACACAATGCCTGGCTTTACATAGTTATTTTCAAACTAGGACTGTGTTTTAAATACAAAGCACTCCAGCTGTAAAGCAGCGTGAGTGCCATAGGAATCATACAGAAACACACATACGTCTGTGTAAGTCATGTGCACGGCCCTCACTGCCATTCTGTCTGAATATGTCATACTCCTTACCGGCTTTATCCTGTCAGTGATTACTGCATTTTATAGATGGGGAAGGGAGGGACAGAGAGACTAAGTGACTTGGTCACTTATTGAGTCTGTGGCAAAGCAGTGAATTGAACCCATAGCTGCTCAGTCCCAGGGTGGTTCCCTATCTTTTGCACCATCCTTCCTTTTCCCTTGTCATATCTCCCAATCTGACTGGGCTGCCAAGGATTTTTAAATCCAGCCTCTAGAGCTCAGTCCTGACCAACATCTAGAGCTGCATTACACAGGATAAACTCTCATGCTTCGGAGCACCACCCAACCCTGGGATCAGGAAGAAATCTCCTCTTTGGGCAGGTTACATCATAACTGTCCATTGTGGGGCTTCTTGCACCTTCCTCTGAAGTGATGTCTAGTGCTAGACATGGTTGGAGACAGGATATGGGATTAGAAGACCTATTGATGTGATTGGTATGGCTATGCCCATGGCCCAGACTGTCAAATTTGGGGGCCTAAAGTCAGACAAATCCTTATTTAGGCACCTAAATAGATAGCCTGATTTCCAGAGGTGCCAAGCAACCTCAGCCCACAGTAATTTTAGTGGCAGCTGTAGGTGCCCAGCCCCTCTGGAAATCTGTCCATTTGTCCGAGGGTCTAAGTATGGGTTTACGTGCCCAGGGACAATTGGGGAGATGCATGAGGACAATGAGTGTAATAAGGCACAAGCATGGACATAAAAGATACGGGAAGCAAAGGCTCCTGGGGTGGGAACAGGAGACGAAGGCCTTGTTTGCAAATGGTTTAACTGAATCGGTTTAGACACGGATATAGTGAAATCAGTGCAACCCTCTTAGTATGGACAGCCTTCCGTTGGGTTAAGAATGTTCGTTGGCTTAGTATAAGTCGATTTCAGACTGACTTAATCTGGTAAAGAGTGTCCATGCACCAACTTGCAGTGGTTTAACAAAGTCAGTTCAGAATCACATCCTGCATTCAAGTGGCGCAACCTGGTGAGTAGCTGTGTGTGTGTACGGGTGCACCTGTGGAGACACAAAGGGTCAGATGGGGGGCATGAGGACACTGGAGTCAGATAGTAAGATGGGTGATAGAAGTGGGGACATGGGGAGGTTGACAATAGTGGAGCGATGGAGAGATCTGGATGAGGGTGTATAGGGCAAGCCCCAAAACACCTCCACATCACAAGAGAAGAGCTAATCTCAGGAGATCTCCAGAGAAACAGTGCTTGCTGGTAGGCAGAATGATTTTTAAAACAATTTAATTAAACCACTGCAAAGGGCTGTCTGGACCTTTCTTTGGTTTTAAACCCGGCTTCTCCCTTGTCCCCTATGGATACCTGGGCTTTAGGTGCGAACTTCACCCTTAGTTAATGAGTCACTAAACATTTTGTTGCCCTTGTGCTTTTGCTGCTTTACGAGACTGCCTTTGCTACACGCGTGGGAGAGCCAATCTCTGACAAATAGATAGGGAGAGAAAAGGTGGGTGAGGTAATCTCTTCTGTTGGGCCAACTTCTGTTGGGGAGAGAGACAGACCTGCTTTTGAGCTTATACAGAGCTCTTCTTCAGGTCTGGGAAACTCAGAACTGCTTTCACCAAACTAGGATACTGCACCAGAGAAGTAGATCATATCATGGAATAGGCCACCCAAATGCCCCGAGAAAACCTGCTTCAATTCAGAAAAGAAACCCTTCTGACCGCACTCCTCTAGCCATCACCTAGCACCCCACTCTGGAACCCATATGGGGTCTCCTTGAATAACTGCAGCCTATACTCGATGGGAACTCCATCTTGAAAGGAATCTTTCCTGGCCTTTAAAAAAAAACCCAACCTATCCAAGCTCATCATCAGAAGCAAGCTCCCCACAGGCCAGGACACACCAACTCAAAGTGGCACCAGACCTTGCCATAAGAACAGATGCAAAACCTGCAGACATATCTCCACTGCTACAATGATCTACAGCCCCCACAACCTCCCTTTCAAGACCCATCGGTTCTACACATTTCTATCACAACATGGGGTCTACCTCATCCAGAGCACTATATGCCCCAGTAACTACTAGATGGATGAAACCAGACAATCACTACTGTCTTGCGGAAAACGATAAAAGACTAAAACACCATATCACCCTATCACCTGTGGTGGAACACTTCTCACAAAGTGATCACTCCATGTCTGACCTCTCATCCCTCATCCACAAAGGAAACCTGTACAACACTTTCAGAAGAGGAGCCTAGGAGCTTAAATTCATAACTTTGCTAGACACGAAAAGTCATGGACTGAACAGAGATACTGGATTTATGGCACATTACAACAATCGTCTACCCACTAACAACAACTCCAACTACTTCACCCCCCTTTCTTTCCTGTGACTGGAAGGGTGTTAATGGGACACTTCACCTTGAATGGCCCCTTGAAGTATGTGTTAACTACTTATGCTAAGCAATCTGTTCCACCTTGTCTTTAGCTGTGACACTGATTAAATTTCCCAGACCTGAAGAAGAGCTCTGTGTGAGCTCAAAAGCTTGTCTCTCTCCCCACCAGAAGTTGGCCTAATAAGAGATATCAGCTCACCTGCTTTGTCTTTCTAATATCCTGGGACCCACATGACTACTCCAGCCCTGCATACCAATAGCTATGGACACAGTAAACTGAAAGATGGAAGTATGCCGATAGGCATGCATAGAGCTAATGATTAATAGTCACAGAGCATGCACGTTCATATACAGATGCATAGTCACAGCATGTAGTCTCAGCACTGAAGTGGAGAGATACAGGTGGACTGACTGATGGAGATAGGCAATGTAGATTGGCTTATTACGCAACTTCCAAATCAGTGAGCAGAGACCGATTTATGGCTAGCTTCTAAGTACTGTGGGTAGATGAATCATTACAGTCAGAAAAAAGTCTAGTCTCTCTGAGCTCACTCACCCTATGCTCGCTGCCAGAGCGAAATGAGACAAAAGAGACACAAAGTATTTCCGGGAAATCCTATGGCCTGTGTTATACCGGAGGTCACACTAGTGTTTCTCAACCTGGAGTCACAGGACTGGTTTAGGGAGCTTATAAGTGCAGGGCCAGTGTTAGGATGTGTCAAGTGGGACAAAAGCCCAAGCTGAACCCCGAGGTCCACCACCCGGGGCTGAAGCATATATCTTAGCTCTGTGGGGTCCTGGGCAATTGCCATTCTCCGAATGCCATCCCTGAGTATTATTTCTCATTTACTTAATGATATTTAAGGTAGGGGGGTCCCAAATTGTTCAGGTCTGAGTAGGGGGCTCACAGGTTTGGGGGGGGGGGTTAAATCTAAAGGGGTTTTCCAGCACAAAAGGTTGAGAAATACTGGAGAGGAGCTCAGTGGTCCCTCCGGTGCAATACCATTCATCCATGAGCTAGTATATTCTCAACAGTCACACTCGAGGGGAAAAATCCAGAGCCTGGCTGTTTTCCTGTGTCTCTACCAACTGGCTTTTCATGAAAAGCATCCTTTTCACAGCTGCTGTTCGCCTCTCCTGGCATGCCGCTGAGCCTTCTAGAATGCCTGTTCTCCCTCCCCAAAACATAGGATGGAACCCCATGGCCAAGAGCAGCCAGGAAATGTGGCCACAAGCACCTTCGCTACTCCACTTTAATTCCTCTTGGCTCCCCCAGGCTCACAGAAGAGGTTAGACCACGGCATTTATATCTAGGGTGATGTTCTGGACAAGGGATAGCTTCAGCATGAGCTCATCCTGCTTGCTGCTGATACTGCCTGTACCCTCACTGTAACAGCCTAGCCAGCTGGTCCTTACTGGGGTCAGCACCTACTCGTGTCATTTGTCCAATGGTGCTCACCCAGGATTGCACCATTGGGCCCCCAAAGTGAAAACTCTGTGCTGTCTTGGTCCAAATGACCTTGATTTGGTCAACCTTCCAGCCTAACTGCAATGCCCGTCTGTTGCCTCAGGTGGGGGAAAGGCTAAGAGGTTAATGATGAGAGTGCGGAAGGTTAGAGGAGTTAAGTGTTTTGCTTTGTATACGATTGACTGGAAGTGGGTTATATAGCTAGATACATTGGTGTGTGTGAGTGTATGGCAGTGGTCTTCAAAGTGGGGTGTGCGCATCACTGGGGGTGTGCGAGACTTTGGTGCCACCGCTGCTCCCTCCCGGGAGACCATTGACCTCGGCAGCGGTCTATTTTTGTACTGCCGAAACGCTGCCGCAGAAAGCAGAAGTTTTCTGGTCAGTGGCATTTCGGCGGACATATCCCGGGGAGCCGTGAGCGGACCCCACACCGTGGAAAGGGGTCGCGGCCAAAAAACTTTGAGGATCGCTGGTGTAGGGGAGTGGCTTTATACTGGGTTTACTATGTTATATATGGTACATGAATGCCATATGGTACTATCCTGTTGAAAACCCAGAGGTCCAGTTTGATATGTCCAAATGAATGAATAAATAAATTATGGGTGAAATCACCGCATGGCCTCAATGCACCTAATATCAGAGCCCACCTTCCCATGTTTTTCCACTGCATTTAGTGTAAGAGGGCCCCAATCCTGACTCAGGCCCTGGGTGCTACCATAGAACAAGCAAGCTAATTAATAATAACATGTATGAGTTGCTAAAAACCTCCTTAGACCACATGGTGAAAATCTGAAGATGTTAAGGGAGAGAGATTCCCATATGATCATATCACACATAGATTGTAAATGAATCCATTACAAAAAATTGCAAATGGGCCAATGGATTCCCATGCACACCCAAACCCCTGTTTGTATTGGATTCCATCTCTCCTTCTGAGGATAGGACTCTTGTTTTGTACTGGTTATTTTCTGTTGTCCTTTAGATTGTAACGACTTTTGGGGCAGGGAGCTGTTATCCATCTGCCCTGTCTAAGGGCCAGAGAAAAGAATCCTTTTTTATATTCATTACAGCCAAGTCCTGTCTGTTCTCTACTTCATAATGCCATTATCAATCCCAGGGATTCAGGAATGATCATTTAAGTCAGTGGTCTTCAAATTGGGGTGCACGCACCCCCAGGGGTGTGTGATACTTTGGCGCCGCTGCCGAGCCTGTCCAGGAGACCGCCGAACTCCTGGGCGGGCTATTTTGGTCCCGCCGAAATGCCGCTGCGGAAAGCGGAATCTTTCACTTTCCGTGGCGGCATTTCGGCGGACATACCCCCTGGGGGCCGCCAGACTTTTCCCTCCGCGGAAAGGGGCTGCAGGGGGGAAGAGTTTGAAGACCCTTGGTTTAAGTGATGCCTAGTGGAGCTGATCAGAAAATAGATCTTTCCAGCCTATGAAAAACGTTGAAATTAAAACGAAACAAAACAAACAAAAAAAACTTATATGCCAAATCAGGTGAAAAGCCAACATTTTGAATTTTTTTAATGGAATGAAATTCTGGAAAAGAATGTTGGTTTGGGTCAATTGAAATGTTTTATTTTGATAAATTTGAAACTTGGAATTTAAAGATTGACTCTTTTTATTTTAATTTGTTTATATTAAATAAATTTCAAATCATTTCATTTTGAAATGAAAAATCTAAACTTTTAGTTTGACATTTTTGAAACTTTTTCTGATTTTTGTCATAGTGAAATTTAATCAACCTTCACACAATTTTGCAAAAAAAAAAAAAAGCTTCATCGAAATAGCATTTTCTGAGAGAAAACTGGTCTGATTAAAATGTTGTTATGGTCTGCTGCAATGTCTAGGGCTTGCACAGACCTGGATTTCACTCACAGTGAGTAAACCCTTTAGGTATGTCTTCAGTACAGAGTTAACTCAAGTTACTCGGCTTGAGTTAGCTTCACTCAAGTAAGAGTTGCAATACTGTGAAATACCAATAACATGTGAGTTGTGTATCCACACTGGGCCTTGAACTCTATGAAATCTTGTCAGTGAACTTGTGGGAGAACACGTCTATCTTTTCAGGGCACATGGGGGCAATTGCGGGGAAGAATTGGAGGATAAGAGGTACTTGAGTGACACTAGTCTGTGTTCACACTATAAAGGAGTCATGTTAGCAGGTGATAAGTTAGTCGAATTTCAGTATATACCCCCTCTCAGGCCAGCCCATTGGAGTTAAAAGCACTGCCACATGCTTGCTAAGGGCTTTTTTTCTGTAGCCGGGACTTGATTTAGGAAACTCAAGATATAACTTGAGTTAACTTTGCAGTGAAGACAAGCCCCTAGAGGCTACAGAGGAACCTCTCAGAGGGAAATAAATCTCCATGCTAGCTGGCTACCCATTTGCTTTCTAACCTAGAGGAGACTTGGGACAGAGACTTGGAAGTGCTCTGCACAAACTTGTGTAAAGCACTGTGCCTTTGTTTGCCACCAGATTCCTGCTCTGATCTGACCAGCCCCAGAGCAGTTGGGGAGAGAGTTTGTTAGGGGCACCAATGGGTTGGGAAAGCCACACATGGACAGAGAAAGTTAGGAGGCAGGACTGCTTTGTAAATTAGATCAGGCAACATTTTCAGGTACCAGTTTAAGCAAGTGAAGAGAGAAATTTGCAACTAGAAAAGCAAAAGAGCTGTATCCCCACTGGCTGGATGCTTGGATCTTCTGTTTTGCTGACCCCCGCGTAAAATCCATTTCAGTGACACTCTCCCCTTTAAATGCGGAGTAGGGTCAGGATGAACTCACACACAACAAGCATGTTATATGAACTCTATTAATGATAAAACTAGGCTTGGAAGGATTAGATTTTTACTGGTAAATGTTGGTAAATGTCAATTTCATCATACACACGGAATCCAACAAAAAATATTTCCATCCGTACTTAGCAAAATTTACTGATAAGCAGCATTTTTCTTACTTTGCTTGAGAGCTTATTAGTGTGATTTAAGGTTTTTTACTTTATATATTTTGACATGATGGTGACAATTTTGTGTTTTAACAGTTGAAAAACGTTCATTTTTTGAATCTCAACATCTACTGTCAGTAAATAATTGTCTGAACTCCTGCCCCATAATTTTGTGCAAATGTGAAAATTTAAATAGATAAAAATAAAAAAGTTTAAAAATAAACATGAATATTAGCTATCAAAATGATTTACAAATAAAAATTGCATTCTGCCAAAGTTAGGCAAAACTCGGTAGCTTGCGGAAAATGGAATCATTCACTACTTGACCTCATTGTTTGTCATTCAGTAGAGCATTGTGGCATTTGTGGTATTTCTCTGGCTAAAATGTACAAACATGTTTCCTGGAAGGGGATACCGGGGATGTCCAGAACTAGTACAAGTATTAAATAAATAGTTTAATGATACTACTAGGAACAACGAAATCCTACCTAAATGAGGGCCATAAAAGAGGCTGGAATAGAAAATAAGGCCTTAGCTACATTTGCACGTTACTCCCTGTCCACACCTGCAAGGCTCGTTGAGCACTCTGACTCCCTGGCTAGAGCATTTCTGGTAATCCACTTTGGTGAGAGGATTAACGTCTGATGCATATTGAGTGAGATGCCCCAGCGTCAGTGTGAACGAGGAGTTGCATTGCTGTGTTCTGATTGACCTCTGGAAGCGTCCCATAATCCCCTTAAGTCAAGCAGCTACTCTTCTAACTGTTGTGAAATCGGCTGTAGGAATGTGGAAGTGCCCTTTCAAAGCTCTGTTTCTGACTGTCAGCTGCTTATCTGCTCCAAGACAAAGCAAACAGTAAATGTTTGCTTTGAGTGAGTGAGAGGCAGGGGGAGAGGGGTCTGATCTTACAAGATAGCGTTCTGACATACTCTCAGCACCCCAGAAACCCACTCTCTCTCCCCCTACATACACACAACACACTCCCTGTCACAGTCCACCCCACCCTTACTCCCTCACATTTGAAAAACATATTGCAGTCACTTGAACGCCGGGATAGCTGCCCTTAATGCATCGCTCCCAATGCAGCTGTAAGTGCCGCAAATGTGGCCATGCCAGTGCGCTTGCAGCTGTCAGTGTGGACAGACTGTGGTGCTTTCCCTGCTGCGCTCTCTGAAGGCTGGTTTAACCCAAAGCACTCTACATCTGCAAGTGTGGCCAAAGCCTAAGATCTTTGTAGAAGAAAGAGAGGCTAGAAAAGCCAATGCTGTTCTCAATCCTTATTCAACTTCCATGGGAATATAATGGGTGTTGGATTGTACTCCCATGAGCTGTAGTGAAAATGAGAGAAACAGTAATCCTCTTATTCCCAAGTTTTCATTGCTGCTCAGCTATTGTAAAAAAACACAAAATCTTCATAGGCTGGGGCATGACACACCCCATCCTGCCCAAAAATGTTTTGATCACTGAGCACAAACAATGGCTGTATGGGTCAAGAACGTGCACTCCAGCAGATCATATGTAACATTTGCCATGGTGCCTAAGTGATTTAGGAACCCAGACCCCATTGTTTTTCAATAAGATTTAGACTCCTCGGTGCCTAAGCTACTTTTGAAAATGGAACTTAGGATCCTAAGTCACGTATGTGTTTGAGAAAATTTTGCCCCATGATTCTCGACCTCAAGAAAAAGAGAGAGAACACTTTGTTGGAAGCTGGAACACTGATTTTATTGGCTCCTACCCCTCCCAACAAGATTCGCAGAAGAATCAAAGGTGTTACTGTCACACTTCCTAAGTCTTCAAACAGCTTAATTTTTCAGTTCACTAATACTGTATTGACATGACAAGTTACATAAGTATTGCCAGCACATAAATAGAAAGAGATCAACTCCGTAGTTATCAGCCAGAGGAAGGTACAATCTGCTCAGGAATGGGCTTCACAGCATTTTTGGGGTTTGATTTCCTGTTTATTTCTCATTAGTGTCCATATCTGATTTGGCATCAAGCTGTCCCATAGTGGGATGCCATCCCTGCCTTCGCTTACTTCTCTCCAGAATTAGGCACAGGTTTTTCCTCATTGCTTTTTCATGGGGAGACTGTGATAGTGTCTGATAATCTGAGGAAATATCTCTGTTGTATTCCCTTGCACCTGGGAAACTGGGATAAAAAGAATGTCTCTTTGTTTCCTTCTGTCCCTGGTCATGCTGGTTGCATAGTCATTCCTCTCTGTTTGCACGGGGCTGTCTATCCCATTTTCTGCTACTGCTCATTCTGTGTTTTAGTGAGGTTTGCACATTTCATGTTTCATTGGAGGGAGGCAGTGTGCTGGTTCTGTGCTGGAATCTGATTTTCATTTCCTGGTGGCTTGCATTTAGGGGTTTTACATGTTGGTCCAAGTTCTCTCAAACATTTGGGGGCAAGGTTATTTGCTTCTCTGGTTGGGAGAATGATGTGGTTGAGACCAAGGAGTGATAGCCCCTTCATTTTGTATGGGGATTGCCCCACTAGATTGACAGGCACCCAAAAGGAGGGGAGGGGAACTTCGGTTGACTATGGGGATGGGGGCCTCAAATATGATCTGGTGCCTAAAGGCACAGAGAGGGAATTATGTTATATTCAGGAGGCAACCGGGTTCAGTCCTTTTTATATTTACCTTCAGTTACGCATCAAACAAAATTACGTTTTCACCACTAGAGTGGGCTCTTGGGCATGAATAGAACTTTGCTTCTGGTTTATCAATTTAAGCTCTAGTTGTGTTACTGTTACTTTAAGGAAGCTAGGCCTGATGGGATATCAGATTCAGGTATAAAGCCTACATTTCCAGAATATGAGGCTGCCTTTAGCTTTTCTTTGGGTTTTTTTTTTTCTTCTCACAGGACAGAATAAAACTTTGGCTTCCCTTTAACTGTATTGTCATCCCTTATGGAAAGGTCTGAGAGACTGGGCTCTTCAGTCTAGCAGAGGAAGGTCTAACATGATCCAGTGGCTCTACATTGAAGCTAGACAAATTCAGACTAGAAATAAGACCTACGTTTTTAAAAGGGTAATTAAGAGGGTAATTAACCACTGGAACAATTTCCCAAGCATTGTGGTGGATTCTTCACCAGTGACAACTTTTAAATCAAGATTGGATGTGTTATTTTTCTAACAGATCTGTTCTAGGAATTATTTTGGATCTGTTCTCTGGCCTGTGTCATATAGGAAATCAGACCAGATGATCATAATGGGCCCTTCTGGCCTTGGAATCGATGGGGGAAAAACAAACAAACAAAAACAACAGTCTGAGAGAGCCACATTATACAATAAGGATGCCGCAGAAGTACACCGGTTCAATTAACACCTAGCAAGTCTTTTTTATTTAATCTGTCATCTCAGCCCCTCTCGTGGAGTGTGGGTGTGCAGATAGGTTTCTGCACATATGGCATCCAGAGGTGGGTGTGCACCTAAATCAAGCAGGCTGAATAGGAAAAGGTGAGCGCACCTTCAACCTCTTTGTCACACACCTGGACCTGCAAAATGCACAGAAGAGAATGTATGGAGTAGGTACCACACAGTAAAATCCCCTCGGACTATATTAGATTTGGGGCAGGGAATATCATTTGGTTCTGTCTGTACAGCACCTAGCACAGTGGGGGCCGGATCCATGGCTAGGACTCCTAGGGCTGCCACCATAACAATAATAATTACTAGGGTGTTTGATTAGACAGGTGATTTGAGAGAGAAGCTCTCCATGCCTTGTAATATTGTGCCAACCCAGCCCATTCTTGGGGTGAAATCTGTTGAAGGCGACCGCAAAATTGCCGTCAGTTTGCCCTGGGTATCTTCAGCCAGCCACAGAACATAACTCTGCCAGCACAGCGACTGCCCTGAGGTGCCCCTTTGCTATTTTAAACAGGCTCCTGATTGCTCTAAAAAGGAAATAAGCCTGGACAAAGGCTCTCAGTCAAGGATTCTGGAGGCTGTATCCTGACAGCTATGTTTATGATGTCATTCATGTTCCAGTGCCTTGCTAATGGCATGCTGCTATGACTCACCCTTAGCCAATTGCCTGGCTGGAATTCTTAGGCCTTGTTCCCCCTCCAAATTGTTTTTAATCACAGGCCCGAGATTGATTTGTCGCCTTCCACTCCATCTCGCCTCAGCCCCAGCTTTTTAATAATACACAGAAAAGATTTAAATGGGCCAGGATGCTGCAGTGACAGAGTATTTTCTTTATTGTGTGGGTGATGAAGGGAGAAGCATCAGGATTATTGGATTAAACACTGCCGTCTATTGACTTGCCTTTTCACAGGCGAATCAATCTTCTCCATACCCTATATCTTGTCACACAGGAAGCTGCACCTGAAGGGGAGCCAGGATGGTTTAAGTCATGCTGTTTAATCTGCTGCTGCTATGTGAATCATTTCCAAATGCTCTTCCTGGATTAGCTGGCCTAGTTTTGCATCCACATAGGATGCGAGAGGAGAGTCTATGGAGTTAGACTCTTATTTTAGGGGCTGGGAGGGGTGAAAGGGTGGGGCTAAGAGCGAGCGAGCTGAACCCTTTGGATGTTGCTGACAGTGAGTCCAACTTACCAGTGGCTCAAATCTAACCAGTGCATTGTTGCCATTTTAAAAAAGCTTCGTGAGAGGTGAGCTGTGATCTCATTAGGTGATGAGCTTCTGACGCAGACGGTTATTCCCCAATGAGGGTACATGTTGGAACTATCATTTCGCTTTACCAACCAGAACATGCAGCATGTTGCTTAGCCTGGAGAAGGGTCCCAAGACCTAGCCAGCTCTGCAAGATAGTCCCTCCAATCAAAGATCTACATGCATCATGACTGATGGGTGGGCAGAGAAGCTGAGGAGCGGCCTGCTGCATCTGGCGTATTCCCTCTCCTGTACAGGAAACATTCAGTGGAAAAATAATCAGTCTGTCCGTTGTGCGTAACGTAGCACCTGTGTCTCCTCTGTGCCCTCAGACCTCCACTGGGGGTGTGGGTGACACAGATTCCAGGTGCTGGTTGGGAGCCACTGGGTATGGTGGCTGCTTAATACGTGCAGAGAGAGAGCCACTGGACCTCTGGCTGAGGATCTGTGAGAGAGAAGTCAGGGTTTGCTGCTGGCCCCTGGCTTTTACAGCCCCAGCTCCTGCCTGCATCATATTTCAACAGCTCCTTCATAGAAGGGGGAGAAGAGGAGCCAAGGGCTGTGTGCCAAACCCCCTCCCCCACTCCTGGGGCACTTGGTTATTTTGTTCCTCTCTGCACACTTGGATGTGGAAGAGGAATGCATGTCCCCAGGTGTATGTGTGTGGGCATGTGCGTGCGCACTTGTGTGTGTGTCTCTGTGTGTGAGTGTACGTGTGTACAGCCGCGCTGCAGACCTGTGTGTATGTGCCTGCAGGCACAGAGAAAGAGGAGTGGTGACAGAAAAGGGTATTTGAGGTATGTGGGAGAAAGAAAAGCACAGAACAGAAGGGTGACTGGAAGAGAACTGCACCCAAGGAAATAGCACTTAGGGCTTGAGACCATCAAGGCCCTGAACGTGCAGGGACTCACGAAGGCTGGAGATGTCTCTGTGAAGCAGAGCTGTGTCATTCCCCTCCCTCCCCTCCCTCTGGACCCAGAGGTCTACCAGGAGCAGATCTCAGCAGGCACCTCGTCCTGTAGCCCTGACTCATGTGAGGAAGCCTATTGGCTACAGTAGGGCAAATGCAGATGCGCCCAGGTTGGCAGGATTGGGTCCCAGAAACTGCTGGCACTTGGTCCAGGAACCTGGGCTGCCTCTCACAGGAAAGGGAAGGAAGAACGACTAGAGGTGAAAATGGAAGGGAGAGGGGAGGAAGATGAGGCTCAAGTGCAAAAGCTGGCAAAGCGGGAGGGTCCATGTGATTCAGGCAGGGGTGCGGATAAGGACTGTATTTCTCCTGCATCTGCCTGGCTCTGCCCCTCTGTGCTCTTCAGCAGTCAGTTAGGTAGCCCTTCAGTGAAGGATGAGGGTCAACAGCTCAGCCTGGGCCATGGCTGGAATGCTGATCACCTCCATCCACCAGCCCATGTCAATATCTACCCAGGAGTCAGGCTGAAGGAGGGAGAAGGAAGTCGTAGCAGGGCTCCCCAGAGGAGTGTTTCTCTGCAGTTCCGCTCCCTTCTCTCCCCACCTTTCCACCCTCTCTGTTCTGCCCCCATCTTTGCCCTTTCCCCTCACTTCCTTTCTGGAGCAGGTTTCATGCCCTTTGCACTATTTTCCTCACTGTTATTCTCTGTCCTGTGGCCTGCTCTGCCATCGGGGCTTAGGAAGGATGGCCAGGATACTGGACTGGGACTCAGGAGATGGGGTTTCTTTTCCTAGCTCTGCCATGAAATCCCTGTGTGACCTTGGCCAAGACACTTAATCTAGGCAGAGCCTTGGTTCCCCAGCTGTAAAACAGAGAGAGTCCCTGTACACAGGACTGTGTGAGGTGCTCAGACAGGGTGGAGACAACACCCTGACATGGTGGAGACAACACCACCAGAAGGTGGGGTTCAGCCCTGTCTCTCTGGGTTGTTATCTGGGCCAGATAACAACCCAGAGAGACAGGGCTGAACCCCACCTCCTTCTGACCAAGCATGAGGGGAGGACCTCTGGCAGGGATTTTCTCCTCTAGAACTCCATCCTGCAGGTGTGGAAGGGGCCTCTCTGCTCCAAAGGGTGCAGGCCCCTCCACTGCAAGGGACGGAAGGGCAAGGAGTGTGCAGGGCGGTGCAGCCTTCAAAAAACACAACATGGGCAGGGCTGAATCCCACACCGGCCACACCACCTCTGAAAAAAGGAGGCTGAAGTATGCAACTTATACCTGTTCTGGGCAACTTACCCCATCTGCATCTGAGGAAGCAGCTGTTACCAGGTTCAGTACGGGGTCACAGCTCCTGTGGGGACAACTGTCATGTGGGATCGACCATTGACAGTCTGACACACGGGACTGTGCATTTCATGCTGTTTTGTTGTTATGCTTCATGTTGCAGAGCGTGAGCACCTTGTGCCTGTGATGGATTTGTCTCTGATTGAGTTGGATGCATGTTATGGCTATGATCTCTGTCCTATTTGCTGTCCTTCAGACAGTGTTTGTATATAGCCCTACTGTATGCAGTACTTCAAACACCATGTACTGCAATGGGTATCACCACAGGACCGGCTGCAGAGAGAAAATTTCTAGACACCACGAATGACTCTTTCTTGGAGCAGCTAGTCCTGGAACCCACAAGGGGAGAGGCAATTCTTGATTTAGTCCTAGCTGGAGCACAGGATCTGGTCCAAGAGGTGAATATAGCTGAATCACTTGGTAACAGCGACCATAATGTAATTACATTTAACATCTTTTGAGGGTGGGGGATACCAAAGAAGCCCACCCTAGCAGTATTTAACTTCTAAAAGGGGCACTACACAAAAATGAGGAAGTTAGTTAAATGGAAATTCAAAGGAATGGTCACAAGAGTGAAATGCCTGTAAGCTGTGTGGAAACTTCTTAAAAACACCATAAGAGAGGCTCAAATTAAATGTGTACCCCAAATACATTTGTAAAAATAATCTGGAAGAGGCGCCAGGGATCAGGGAACTAATTGGAAGCCGGTTCAGAAGTGCAGGCCCCAGAAAGGCCTGTATGAAGCCCAGGAAGTGTGAACCATAAAGAGGCTGCTGGGAAAGGCGCAGGATGGCAGGCAGCAGAAGTCACTCTCTGAGAGGAGGGAGAGTGGGCTGGCAAACCTAAAGAGAAAGGGCACTCAGTTCGGTAGGAAGAAGCCCAGGGAAACAGCAGCAAGGGCTAGAACAGTACAGGCCTTGGCTGCATGTGGTCTTTGGGCTGGAACCCAGTGCAGAGGGCGGACCGGGTTCCCTTACCAGGCATTGAGGGGGCACCCAGGGGGCAGCAGGGGGAGACTGCGTAGGACTACTGGGAAGAAGGGACTTTGCTACCCTGAAAGAGGGGAACACTGAGTGACCGTCTTGAAGGCTGAATCATGAAGAAGACAGTGCAGTTCCTGGAGTGAGAGGGGGACTGCAGAACAGAATGAGAGAGAGAGACAGAGCTACTGTGTGCAAACTGTGGAAGGGGGACATTGACCTCAAGAGCTAACCCCCATAGTGACCAGAAGGAGTCACCAGACCCATGGTGAGTGGTGCACCCTGTGACAGAGGACAAGAAAAATGCCTTTATGGCTTAACCAAAGTATAAAATTGGTGGTTAGAGGCAAAAGGCATCATGTAAAAACGGGAATTCAGATCCTACTGAGGAAGGTGGAAAGAAGCATAAACTCTGGTAGGTCAAGTGTAAAAGTATAATGAGGTAGGCCAAAAAAGAATTTGAAAAGCAAATAGCAAAAGAAACAAAAACTAACAGCAAAAGAGTTTTGAAGCATGTCAAGCAGGAAACCAGCCAACCAATCAGTGGGTCGACTGGATGATTAAAGTGCTAAAGGAGCACTCAAGGAAGACAAGGCCATTGCAGAGAAGCTAAATGAAGTCTTTGCATCACTCTTCACTGCAGATGATGTTAGGGAGATTTGCACAACTGAGCCATTCTTTTTACGTGACAAATCTGAGGATCTATCCCAGATTGAGGTGTCATTAAGGCTGAATCTACACTGCCACTTTCAGCACTAAAACTTTTGTTGTTCAGGGGGGTGAAAAAACATTTCCCAGAGCGACAAACATTTTAGCGCTAAAAAGTGCTAGTATAGACAGCACTTTATCACTGGCAGCCGCACTGCCGGCAATAAAGCTACCACTGCTCGTTTTTTTTATTGCCAGAAGAGCTCTCCTCCTGGTGATAAAGTGTGTCTACACTGCCAAAATCACAGCGCTGCCGCTGCGGCGCTGTAACAATTGTAGTGTAGACATACCCTTAAGGAAGCTTTGGAACACATTGATAAATTAAATGGTAATAAGTCAGCAGGACCATATGGTATTTTCCCAAGAGTTCTGAAGGAATTCGGATATGAAATTGCAGAACTACTAACTGTCATAAGTAGCCTATCGCTTAAATCAGCCTTTGTACCAGGTTACTGAAGGACATCTAATGTAATGCCTACTTTTAAAAAAATGCACCGGGGGCAATCCTGGCAATTACAGTCTGGCAAGCCTAACTTCAGAACCAGGCAAATAGGTTGAAACTATAGTAAAGAACAGAATTATCAGAGACTTAGACAAACAAAATAATGTTAGGGAAGAGTTAACATGGCTTTTATAAAAGGAAATCATGCCTCACCAATCTATTAAGATCTTTGAGGGAGTCAACAAGCACCTGAAGAAGGGTGCTCCAGTGGATATAGTGCACTTGGACTTCCAGAAAGCCTTAACTGGGGGACAGGGCTACCCGGAAAGACTGAGGCTTTAAAAACGCATTCCTAAGCGACCAGAGGAGCTAGTGAACAAGAGCAGTTAACAGGGGATTTTTACAAGGGAGTTTACAGAGTGGGTGAATGTGTGTGGGGGTGGGGTGGGGAGGGGAGACTGCATACATTTCACATTCCTTAAACTTCAGTCAAAACTACCCCCCTGATAAAAACAAAACAACAACAAAGGAATGAGCTGCAGGAGTAAAAAGAATGCAGGCAGAAGTCTAGCAACACAGTGGGGGCCACCCAGTTTATTGCACTCAGTGCAGCATGTATGATTACTTACCCTGTGGGCAGGTGGCGTTTGTGTGCTTTGGTTTCAACCAGTTTGCTCAGTACTGAAGTCAGGCTTACCAGCCTGTAATTACCGGGGTCACCTCTGGAGCCCTTTTTTAAAAATTGACATCACATTAGCTATCCTCCAGTCATCTGGTACAGAAGCCAAAGTAGCTCTGCAATTTCATGTTTGAGCTCCTTCAGAACGCTTGGGTGAATACCATCTGGTCTTGGTGACTTATTTTGTTTAGTTTATCAGTTTGTTCCAAAACCTCCTCTAATGACACCTCAGTCTGGGACAGTTCTGCAAATTTGTCACCTAAAAAGAATGGCTCCGGTTTGGGAATCTCCCCTACATCCTCAAGTGTGAAGACGGATGCAAAGAATTCATTTAGTTTTTCTGCAATGGCCTTATCGTCCTTGATTGTTCCTTTAGCATTTTGATCTTCCAGTGGCCCCACTGGTTGTTTAGCAGGCTTTCTGCTTCTGATGTAGTTAAAAAAACATTTGCTATTACTTTTTGAGTCTTTGGCTAGCTGTCTTCAAATTCTTTTTTGGCTTTCCTAAATATATTTTTACACTTTGTTTGCCAGAATTTATTCTCCCTTCTATTTTCCTCATTAGTATTTAACTTCCACTTTTTTTGGTTCTTGGATTGTGTTTGAAATTGGGGTATACATTTAAGTTGAGCTTCCATTATGATTTCTTTGAAAAGTTTCCATGCTGCTTGCAGGGATTTTACTTTTGGTGACCCAGTATGGCCATTCTTATAGTCTTATGTTCTGTGACGAGGTCTGACACCAAAGGCTCTTAAACAAAGTAAGCTGTCATGGGATAAAAGGGAAGGTTCTCTCATGGATTGGTAACTAGTTAAAAGACAGGAAACAAAGGGTAGGAATAAATGATGAATTTTCATAATGGAGAGAGGTAAATAGTGGCATCCCCAAAGGATCTGTACAGGGACATGTGCAGTTCAGCATATTCAAAAATTATCTGGAAAAGGGTATGAATAGTGAGGTGGCAAAATTTGAAGACAATACAAATTTACTCCAGATCGTTTGAAGTCCAAAGCTGACTATGAAGAGTTACAAAGGGACCTCACTAAACGGAGTCACTGGGGAACAAAATGGTGGCTGAAATTCAGTGTTACTAAATGCAAACAATGAATATTGGAAAAAATAAGCCCAACTATACATGCAACATGATAGGGTTTAAATTAGCTACTACTGCTCAAGAAACAGATCTTGGAGCCATTGTGAATAGCTCTCTGAAAACATCTTCTCAGTGTGCAGAGGCAGTCAAAAAAGCTAAGAAAGTTAGGATTCATTAGGAAAGAGATTGATATTAAGATAGAAAAGATCATAATGCCATTATATAAACGCATACTACGTCACACTGTGTGTAGTTCTGGTCACCCCATCTCAAGAAATTTATATTGGAATAGAGACAGAAAAGGACCAAGAAAATTATTAGGGGTATGGAACTGCTTTCATATGAGGAGAGATTAAAAAGACTTGGACTGCTCAGTTTAGAAAAGAGAGGACTAAGGGCAGTATGATAGATGTCTATCAAATCATGAATGGTGTGGAGAAAGTGACTAGGGAAGTGTTATTTAGCCCATCATATAATACAAGAACCAGGGATTACTCGATGAAATTAATAGGTAACAGGTCTAAACTAAACATAAGGAAGACTACTTCATACAGTGTACAGTCAACTATGGAACTTGTTGCCAGGGGATGTTGTGAAGGGCTAATGTATAACTAGGTTAAATTTTTTTTTTATAAATTAATGGAGAACACGTTCATCAATGGCTGTTAGCCAAGATGGTCAGGGACACAACCTCATGCTCAGGATAGCCCTAAACTTTACTCTGACTGCCACATGCTGGGACTCGATAATTGCCCTCTTCTGTTCATTCCCCCTGAAGTGTCTAGTATCAGAGGGGTAGCTGTGTTAGTCTCTATCCACAAAAGCCACAAGGAGTCCGGTGGCACCTGGAAGATTAACAGATTCATTTGGGCATAAGCTTTTGTGCCTAAATAAAACCCCACTTCTTCAGATGCATGGAGTGAAAATTACAGATACAGACTTAAATATACTGGCACATGAAGAGAAGGGAGTTACCTTACAAGTGGAGAACCAGTGTTGACAAGGTCAATTCAGTCAGGGTGGATGTGGTTCACTCCCAATAACTGATGAGGAGGAGTCACTACCAGAAGAGGGAAAATTGCTTTTCTAGTGAGCCAGCCACTCCTAGTCCTAGTCCAAATTAATGGTGTTAGGTTTGCAAATAAATTGTACCTCTGCACTTTCTCTTTGAAGTCTATTTTTGAAGGTTTTTTTGTTGAAGGATGGCAACTTTAAATCTGTTGTAGAATGTCCAGGGAGATTGAAGTGCTCTTCTATTGGCTTTTGTATGTTACCATTCTGGATGTCTGATTTGTGTCCATTTATTCTTTTACTAGAGGCTGTCTGTACATGGCAGAGGGGCTTTGCTGGCACATGATGGCATATATCACATTGGCAGATGTGCAGATGAATGAGCCCCTGATGGTGTGGCTGATATGGTTGGATCCTCTGATGGTATTGCTAGAGTAGATATGGGGACAGAGTAGGCAGTGGGGATTGTTACAGGGATTGGTTCCTAGGATAGTGTTTCTGTGGTGTGTGTAGTTGCTGTTGAGTATTTGCTTCAGATTGGGGGTGTGTGTGTAAGCGAGGACTGGCCAGCCTCCCAAGGTCCCTGAGAGTGAGGGATAATTTTCCAGGATGGGCTGTAGATCGTTGATGATCTAGAGAGGTTTTAGCTGGGGGCTGTACGTGATGGCCAGGGGTGGTCTGTTGTTTTCCTTGTTGGGCCTGTCCTGTAGTAAGTGAC
Source organism: Dermatemys mawii (assembly GCA_007922305.1). Taxonomy (NCBI): domain Eukaryota; kingdom Metazoa; phylum Chordata; order Testudines; family Dermatemydidae; genus Dermatemys; species Dermatemys mawii. The sequence continues at coordinate 1,419,593 of ML677482.1, forward strand.
TTCTAGGTACCCATCTCATTCTGTCAATCTGTTTCCGCACTTCCCCAGGTGGGTGTTGTAGTTTTAAGAATGCTTGATAAAGATCTTGTAGGTGTTTGTCTGAGGGATTGGAGCAAATGCGGTTGTATCTTAGGGCTTGGCTATGGACAATGGATTGTGTGATGTATCGTGGATGGAAGCTGGAGGCATGTAGGTAAGTATAACGATCAGTAGGTTTCTGGTATAGGGTAGTGTTTATATGACCATCACTTATTTGCACTATAGTTTCCAGAGTATTGCAAATTCATGAAAATCCTTCTTACAGTTGCTGAACTCATTCTCCAGCTTCAGAAGACTTGCAAATTATCTCTAGTTATCAATGGGACAGATGCAACTGAATAATGTAGCTGTCCTTAACATGCATCAAAACAATACCAGGGTACCTAGATGTAAGTAAGATTGCTGATAGTTTCATCCAGAAAGCTACAGTGAGACATAATGTCTTCAACGTGGGAAATTAGTGAAGACAGCTTGTACGTGATTGCAATGATTTTAGTGTACTGTAATTCATGATAATGTAATTACATAGTTCATAACAATTTAATCATTATTAAAATAGGGAAAATGCCAATGGTAGACAAATTCAATAACTAGAATATGAAAGCAATGTATAAATATGAATAAAATAACCTCCTCCGAAAACTGGCAAAGTGCCCCCCCCAATACTCACACCTCTTCCAAAGTATCCACCGGCAAACCCAAAAGTCAGCGCCTATGCATGCACTAATACAGCAGAACTGACCTGGGAAGCCTTGTATGCGCTGTTGCTGTAGACCTATTGGTCCCAGGCTATTAGAGAGACAAGGTTGCTGAGGTGATATCTGTTACTGAACCGACTTCTATTGGCGGAGTCTGAAGAAGAGCTCTGTGTAAGCTTGCAAGCGTGTCTCCCTCCCCAACAGAAGTTGGTGCAATAAAAGAATTTACTTCAACCACCGTCTCTCTCATGGGAAACCTTCTTAGACATCACAGAGGAGCATTTGCTTTCTGTATTTGTCTCTCTAAGGCTACATCTGCACTATGAGTAAGGTTAAGATTCTGTCACAGTTATTTTTAGTAAAAGTCAGGGCCAGGTCACAGGCAATTAACAAAAATTCACAGAAGCCCTTGACCTGTCCCTGGTTTTTACTAAAAATAACTGTGACAAAATTGGGCTGAGGGGGGGAGTACTGAAGCCCAAGCAGGGAGAGCAATGAGAACCCAAGCCCCACTGCAGAAGGGGAAGGATCCAGCACACACACACACACACCCCGCGGCAGCTGGTACCTTCAGTGGCTACCCGCGGCAGCTTGGAGCTCCAGAGCCTCTGCCGGCTGATAGCTGTGGCTCACTGCCCCAGATATGGAAAATTTCACTGAGGTCTCTGAAAATTATGGAATCTGTGACTTTGGTGCCATAATCTTATCTTTAAGATTAGCAGTCGTGTTAGTCTGTATCCATAAATAAGACGAGGAAGACTTTGTAGCACCTTAGAAACTAACCAGTTTATTAATCATAGGACTGAATCACATCAGCCACACCATCAGAGGCTCATTCACCTGCACATCGACCAATGTGACATATACCATCATGTGCCAGCAATGCCCCTCTGCTATGTACATTGGCCAGACTGGCCAGTCTCTAAAGAAAAAGCAAAAGAATAAATGGAAACAAATCTGACATCAGGAATCATAACATTGAAAAACCAGTAGGAGAACACTTCAGCCTTCCTGGCCATTCCATTAAAGACTTGATGGTGTCAATTTTGAAACAGAAAAATTTCTAAAACAAACTCCAACGAGAAACTGAGGAACTGGAATTAATTTTCAGATTAGACACAATAAACCAAGGGCTAAATAGAACTCGCGAATGGTTCGCCCATTACACTAATTGATTGCATTTCCCTAGTTAATTTACCTTCAATAGTTATCTCCTGTCAGACACAGATATCCATTTCAAAAGGTATTTTTTTCTCCTGCTGATAATGGCCCATCCAAATTAAACAGCCTCTTAGAATTGGTATGCTAATGTACAACTTTTTTTTTTGCTTACTTCTGTTCCATTCTATGCATCCAATGAAGTGGGCTATAGCCCACAAAGCTTCTGCTGAAATAAACTAGTTAGTCTCTAAGGTGCTATAAAGTCTTCCTAATCTTATCTTTACCTATGAGTCAGAGGTGTGATTCTCTGACTATGAGCTCTCATTGGGCTAGCACTAGTGTAAATAGTAGGGGAGCTGCAGTAGCAGGCGAGAGGGACAGCTGCCTGAAACCAGTACCTCAGTGCTACCGTGACTACACTGCAGTTTATATTCGTGTAACCCTTCTGCCCATCAGAGTTGGCAGCAACAAGGGCCGGGTTCAGTATCCAGGGGTTCCATTCCAATAGCACAATACAAAAACCAGCTCGAGCCCCCACCCAGTGACCTGGGACAACCATATACCACCCCTCTGGGCGTCTGTAAGAGACAATACTTCCCCTCTCGCAAGCACAGAGTCTGAGTGTACCAAAGCCTTTTAATAACAGGGAGAAACAATGTGGCATTATATTGGGGAAACACCACAAACAAGGTTAATAAACCAAACCATGAACCAGAAGCCCCCTCCCAGCAAATAGGCCGTGGCCTTCCCTTTGGCTCTTGAGTTCCACAACCCCAAAAAGTCACTCAATAGTCCCAAAAGTCCAACAGCCCAAGAGTCTCTGTTCTTGGTCAGTGCAGAGTTCAAAAGTCAATTGGCAGAGTCTTACCTCCAGCCTGGGTGGAAATGGAGGGTAGGGCACGGGGCACCTTACGTGGTCCGAGGCCAACTGCGCCGCCTCTCCGTGAGGTTCCACTGCAGCTCTCCCCGCAATCGGCTCTGCTCCGCTCCGCTGGCTGTCCCACGAACCGCTCTGCCCGTTGATCCGCTAGCTGCTCTGCTAGCCGACACACAGACAGCTCTGCCGCGCCGGTCACTCTGCCCGCAGCACCAACGCCTCCGCTAGTCGACAGACAGCTCTGCTGCGCCGGTCACTCTGCCCGCAGCACCAACAACTCTGCTAGCCATCCTGCTAGCTGACACACAGACTGCTCTGTTGCACCAGCCACTCTGCACTTTTTTCAGGCCCCCCTCCTTAAGACAGTGCTCAGTGATTTCTTTAGCTCTTAGGTGATTTCAGCATACAGTAGGGGAGCCTTAGTGCAAGTGCACCAGTGAGCCCAAAGCAATTTTCAGCTCAGCAGCCTGGAACCAGGCTCCTAATAGAAGCAAAATTCAATTCTGACATTCCACAGTGGAGAGAGGCAGGGTGCAATAGGGCCCTTAGACAGAGCCCTCACCAAAAGGTATGGATACTTATCCACCACCTCTCTCAATCTCACAGTGTTCTGAAACGCATGGCCCTTGCCCAGTGAGTGCTACCTAGATGATGGCGAGTCCCTCCATCATAACAAGGGCCAAGTACATGTCCATAGTCCTTCATTCACATAATCACAGTAACATCACTTTATCATTCCTGCCCCAATAACATAGAAACTGGGGCTCCCTCATCAGCCGAAGTGGCCATGTGGGCTGCTGTGGGCTCAGTCTAGGCGCAGTGGGTGTGTCTATGCAAATTGATCAGCCCCAAAATTATTTTCCAAGACTCACTGCAATTCCCATAGTTCACCACCAGATGTCAGAATATATCTCATTCCTGACACTGCTTACACGCGTGCTATCTTGGTGCAAGCTAGTGCAAGTACATGTACACAAGCAGGGGAAAGACACCTTAGATCATAGAGTAGAGCAGTGGTGCCTAGATGTGTCCTGTCGAAAGCTCCCCACCCCAGCAAAGGAATCTTTCCACCCTCTTCCCCCATTACTGCACAGTTGACTCAGCAGAGGAGGTCGGGCTGAAGGGCAGAATTGAGGAGGATGGAGAAGCTGGATTTAGAGAGAGAGGTGGCCTGGGGACAGAGAGGGAATGAGGGCAGAGCAGGGCTGAGGCCAGGAGTAGGACCGGTAAGGGCGCCGTGGCCAGGGTCTGGGGCCAGAAACCAGGAACCACAGCTGGAAACTGGGAGTTATAGGCCAAAGCCAGAGCTGTGCCTCTGGCTGGGGGCGTGGCTGGGGCAGGGAGTGGGGGTAGAGTTGAGCTGCAGCTGTGGCTGGAGAGAGCTGACGGCAGAGCTGGGCTGGGTTGTGCTCCCTCCCCATCCCCTATGGGAGCTGGTCGGGGCCTCGCTGTACCTTCCTGAATGTTTCTCTGTGGTGCTCTAGGGGGGCACTCCCCATAGTTTGGGGACTCTGGTATACACCTAGCCTTGGTCATTTTCTCATAACTTTCCAGACCCTACTGATTGGCCACTGCTGTCATAAGACCTCCCCTGTACTGGGGTGAAAATGGCGCTTGGATTTTTTTGTGGTGTGTTGCGGACTGTGTTTGGAATTGCAAGTGATGACTTTAAGGGTGGTGGCGTCGGTGGGAGGCAGGCATCACCCACTCAGCTATAGTTTACGTGGATGGTTCGGATGACTGCTGTGCCCTGTCTTTGTACATCCCATGACACAGATCTCGCCATCTGAGATTATCGCTGAGATCACAGGCCAGATCCTGGCCACCGGTCTGAGGGGCTCTGCATTGTAATTTAATTTTAAATGAAATGCTTAAACATTTAAAAAATCTTATTTACTTTACATACAACAATAATTTAGTTATATATTAAAGACTTATAGAAAACCTTCTAAAAACATTAAAATGTATTACCGGCATGCAAACCCTTAAATTAGACAGAGTGAATAAATGAAGACTTGGCACCCCACTTCTGAAAGGTTGCCGACCCCTGATCTAGACCATCTTTGACAGGTGTTTGTGGAATCTTTCTCATTGGAGGTTTTTAAGAACAGGTTTGACAATGTCCCTGTGCAATATGTTCCAGTGCTTAACAACCCTGACAGTTTAGAAGTTTTTCCTAATGTCCATCCTGAACTGTCCCTGCTGCAATTTAAGCGCATTGCTTCTTGTCCTATCCTCAGAGGTTAACAAAAACAGTTCACCTCCTCCCTCTTTGTAACAACCTGTTAAGCATTTGAAAACTGTTATCATATCCCCTCTCAGTCTTCTCTTCTCCAGACTAAACAAACCCAATTTTTAAAATCTTACTTCATAGATCATGTTTTCCAGATCTTTCATCATTTTGTTGTTCTTCTCTGGACTTTCTCCAATTTGTGCACATCTTTCCTGAAATGTGGTGCCCAGAACTGGACAGAATCCTCCAGCTGAGTACTAATCAGTGCGGAGTAGAGCGGAAGAATTACTTTTTATGTCTTGCCTACAACGCTCCTGCTAATACATCCCAAAAGGATGTTCATCTTTTTGGCAACAGCATTACGGCATTGACTCATATTTAGCTTGTGAGCCACTGTGACCCCCAAAGCCTGTTCCGCAGTACTCCTTCCTAGGTAATCATTTCCCGTTTTGTATGTGTACAACTGTTCCTTCCTAAGTGGAGTACATTGCACTTGTCCGTACAGAATTTTATTCTATTTACTTCAGACTATTTCTCCAGTTTGTTCAGTTCATTTTGAATCTTAATCCCATGCTCAAATCTCTTGCAAGCAATGTTTCCTCTATTTTTTCCATCCATGTGCGGAATAAATTTTATGATGTGCACCATCTACTCTTTCTCCCCTATCCGCAAGGCTTGTTACCCTGTCAAAGAAAGCTATTAGGTTGGTTTGACATGATGTGTTCTTGCAAATCCATGCTGACTGTTACTTATCACCTTATTATCTTCTAGGTGTTTGCAAATTGATTGCTTTAATTATTTGCTCCATTATCTTTCTGGGTACTGAAGTTAAGCTGACTGGTCTGTAATTCCCTGGGTTGTCTTTATTTCCCTTTTTAGAGATTGGCGCTATATTTGCCCATTTCCAGTCCTCTGGAATGTCTCCCGTCTTCTATGACTTTTCGAAGATAATTGCTAATGGCTCAGATATCCCCTCAGTCAGCTCCTTGAGTATGCTAGGATATATGTCATCAGGCCCTAATGAGCTGATTTCTTCAATGTTGTCTAAGTAATTTTTAACTTGTTCTTTCCCTATTTTTGCCTCTGATCCTACCTCATTCTTACTGGCATTCACTATATTAGACATGCAATCACAACTAGTCTTTTTGGTGAAAATTGAAACAAAAATGCCATTTAGCATTTCTGCCATTTCCACATTTTCTGTTATTGTCCCCCTCCCTTCCTCCAAACTGACTAATGGGCCTACCCTGTCTTTGGTCTTCCTCTTGCTTCTAAAGTATTTGTACTGTTTTCTTGTTATCCTTTATGCCTCTAGCTAGTTTAATCTCATTTTGTGCCTTGGCCTTTCTAATTTTGTTCCTACATACTTATGTTATTTGTAATATTTGTCCTTTGTAAGTTGACATAGTTTTCACTTTTTGTAGGACATTTGAGTTTCAGATCATTGACAATCTTTTGGTTAAGACAGGGTTGTCTCTTGCTGTGTTTCCTATCTTTCCTACGCAGTGGGTTAGTTTAATAGAAGGAAGCCTTCATGTGGCCCAGGGAAGCAATGGAAAGATGGTGCTTGTCATAACTGTACAGCTAAGGGTAGCCTTACCTGCAAGGGGTTAAGAAGCTCAGATAACCTGGTTGGCACCTGACCAAAAGAACCAATGGGGAAAGAAGATACTTTCAAATCTGGGGTGGGGGAAGGAGGGCTTTGTTTGTTCTCTTTGTTTGTGTGGGTGTTCGCTCTTGGGACTGAGAGGGACCAGACAAAAAATCCATCTCCTCCACACAATCCTAAGCAAGTATCTCATATTACAAAAACTGTAAGTAAAAGCTAGGCAAAGCATGTTAGGTTTTCTTTTGTTTTAGCTTGTGAATTTTCCCTTTGCTGGAGGGAGGTTTATTCCTGTTTTTTTTTTCTAACTTTGAAACTAAGGCTAGAGAGGGTTTCTCTGTGTTTTTGAATCTTTTGTTACCCTGTAAAGGATCTTCCATCCCGATTTACAGGGGTGATTCTTTTACCTTTTCTTTAAATAAAAATCTTCTTTTAAGAACCTGATTTATTTTCATTGTCCTAAAGATCCAGGGGTTTGGCTCTGTGCTCACCTGTACCAATTGGTGAGGATATTATTCTCAAGCCTTCCCAGGAAAGGGGTGTAGGTCTTGGGGGAATATTTTTGGGGGAATAGGAACTCCAAGTGGTCCTTTCTCTGAATCTTTGGCTAAATCACTTGGTGGTATCAGCAATACTATCTGTCCAAGGACAAAGAATTTTCCCTTGGGGAAGTTTTAACCTAAGCTGGTAGAAATAAGCTTAGGAGGTCTTTCATGCGGGTCCCCACATCTGTACCCCAGAGTTCAGAGTGGGGAAGGAACCCTAACAGTGCTATTAGCTATCCCTTATCCAAGCCGCACTACACAGTAGTCAGCAGGCAGATGCTGAACTGAACTACTTGTCATTTGTCCACTGAAGGTAATGGGGAGGGAGAAGTTGTGAGTGAATGAATGAAATTAAAACAACAGATGGCAAAATGTTCAAGGAATGAGTGCTGTGGAGTTCCTGGTCACTGGGAGCCTAGGATGGAGTTAGCAATCTCTGCCCCACTGTCTATGGCAACTGAGATTTCTAGCAAAGTAGGTTCTCAAAAAAAAGGCTGGAGGGCAGTGCCCCTTCCCATCTGGGCATGCTGCCTGCGATGCTGTTCTGATACCCCTCTGGTGAGAGCTAAGGAGCTTGCTCATTCACTGCGACTGCCTCTACACAGGGATGTCACCAACCAATGACCCCTACAGTATAGAATACAAAACACAAACAATCATGGCAGGAGCATTAAAAAACAGCTGATGTGAAGGAGGGTGAGGAAGCAACAACCCCATGGCACAGAGCCTTGAATAAGGCAGGAATGCAACAGCATCTTTCATAAAGCCTGGTAGCTCATGCACCAAATCTGCCTGCAATGATACTCTTTGATTCCCTTTGACTCTGTGCTGCAGGACCATCTCTGTGCTGGACTGCTTCTCTGGCCACGTCAGTTGCCCTCTACTTTCCCAAAGGTCAAACCCTCTTCCTTAGGACGGCACCTTTTGGGTACAGTTGCACATGGACCTGGTTGGAGCTTATCAGTGGTCTTTCTCTGGGGGACCTGCTAACTTCTTGGGATATAGTATCAGAGAGGTAGCCAGGTTAGTCTGTGTCCACAAAAACAACGCGGAGTCTGGTGGCACCTTAAAAACTAACAGATTTATTTGGGCATAAGCTTTCGTGGGTAAAAAACCCACTTCTCCATGCATCTGAAGAAGTGGGTTTTTTACCCACGAAAATTTATGCCCAAATAAATCTTAGTTTTTAAGGTGCCACCGGACTCCCCGCTGTTTTTCTTGGGATATAGGAGCATAAGTTACCCTTTTCTCTGCTGTTGTGTTTCACATGGGACAGTTCCTCCATCTCTCTCTCAACACCCCGCCATTTCACCGTAGCTGTGGGAAACATAGTCCCAGTCAATTTGTAAGGGCAGAAGGTAAATCATTCCTCGCATGTGTTCCATTCTTGAAGGACACGGCATAGCCAATCTCAGGCACAGTGATTTGGAAGATCATTATTGTGCTGCCAGGTTGAAAGGACTAAACATATTTTTTTTAAATGAATAGAGTATAAGAAGGTTAAATATCTTCAAATCATTTCCGAGAACTTCATTGTCCTTCCTTTGTTGACTCAGATTAATAAAGTTCAGCAGTATTAGAACAGCTAGCAAAACCAGATGCCAATCACTGCTGTTGCTGGGCAACCGCCATTTATTTCACAAGACGGCTTGCAGAAATGCACTGAATGATCTAGTATTTAATCTGTGAAACTGGATGCTATAAAAAAAAAGTGGCAGGCCTCTTCCTTCCCAAAAATACTTTACTTTCTATTTCTGATGCTTCTTTCCCTGGGGACAGAGCTAAAATCCCAGCATGAAGATGAAAGCGCTCAAATCTCCATTCCTATAGTTCCTTGCAATGGTACCAGGTAAACATTATCAGTTAATAAAGTCTATATCAGTGCATCCCTTAGCCTGCTAGTTCTCCTGGGCCTTCTCTACTGTAGGGAAAACTGTATGTATAATTCCCCGTGTCAGTGTAGCCCCACTGCTGATAGGCACAGTGGGGGTCGTATTGTAGGTACTACAGGGGGTTGTAGCATAGCTAGGGATTCCTCCCGCCATCTGGTTGAACGTGGTGGAGAATTATGGGTTTGAATTTTAAAAGTAGCTTGCTATTGAGGTAAAGAACTGACACTGGGAAACTGAGCCATCTGGGAATGGACAATAGTCCATACCTCTCTAGGTTGTGCCTTTGATTTGATAGTTTATTCTGGTGGCCTTATTATGGGACTCGCCGCATGCTGGTCTTGCAGTATGTGTTTCCCAGTTACTGTTCCAGGTGCAGAAGGTGGTGAACGGGCAGCAGAGTGAGATTAGCAAACGTTTTTCCTAAAAGAAAAAAGAAGCTGAAGAAAAGCAGCGTGTGCAGTTTTGCTAAAGTGACCTTGAGAAATGATTTTTGATTGAACGTATTTGAGGACAAAATTAGTTTTCCTGTTTCTACTGAGTTGGCAGACCCAGCAGCATAATCTTCCCAAGCTCTCTGTGTGATGGGCAGCAGGCTTTGGATGCAGGTAATCTCCCTCTCTCTCTCCCCCCTGCAAGCAGATCTGGGGAAGGTTTCCTATTTACAGCTTCAAAATCCCTCCAGGCACAAAAAATAAAGAAAAGCCCAGAAAGTTATTTAATTTGTGCATTTCATAGACGTTTGTAAAATTAGTGTAACCTGCAGAATTGGTGACATGAGCATCAGGGATATCCGGGCTTCTCAAGTATTCAGGATTTATATTGATAAGGCGCTCCAAGTCTCCATTGTCCCAGAAATCTGGTTTAAGTCAGGGGTAGAGTTTGCTTTGTTCACAAGCCCCATATATGCAGTTTTCTTCTTAACACGTCTGCCAAAGTCTCACTGTAGTCATTTTCAAAGCTAATTGCAATACTTTTCTATTCATGGCAATTCCTTCATGATCATCTTACTCTCCATTGTCACTCGTTTGGATTTTCTTTTTCTGGGCCCATTTTCAAGGTCTTAAAGTGGCAGATCGTTGTCTTGAAATGTGGAAGGTGTCTGAGACCTGGTCTACACTACATGGTTTGGTTAACGAAGGGCAGCTTATGGTGAGCTAATTATGTCAGTGTCTACACTACAGCCTTGTCCCTTAGATGTAAGTGCTCTCTCAGGCTGTGCTTTGTGAGCTAATAAAATAAATCAATAAAAAGAGCAAATAATTTAGTGCCACTAGAGTTGTTTGCAACACCATTTCCACTGAAACCTCCGTGTATCCAAATGCTCACATCTTTCTAAACCTTTCACTTTCCAGAGGTGACATTTTATTTTCCATGCTTTGTCTCTCCATGGAGGAGAATTGTGTGTGGAACCTGGGCAAGTTCTTTTAAGTCACCTTTCGGTTATGGGAGAGTGTGGAAAAAGTGTTTCTCTTCAGTAAAAAATAAAAATAATAATAATAAAAAAATTCTAAATGCCCCTTAATTTAACAGGGCTCCAGGAAAAGTGGCTGATGATGTTTGAAATTTGAAACTGAGTCCTTAATAAGTATTTTGCCTTTGCTGTTCTGAAAGATTTTGCTTGGGTTTCACAAAATTAGGAACATCTGAAAACTTCATACTGAGCATGCGCAGTACTGAACTGCCCTGAAGTCTAAAGGTGTACACTCCAACCCACCGTGCACTCACTGTCTCATGTGTGGCATGAATTTGCTCCTGCATTTCTCTGTGGGCACAAGGTGGAGCATTTAGATGTCCAATTGCCTGGGTTGTGGGTGCATTCACACAGATGTCCCCATGACTTCACTTGTGCCCATAATTAATTGCTCCAGGAAATTGTGTGCACGCAACGGGAAGCCAGTGTTTAAAAATCTAATCCCTGAGCTAATAGTCACTGAATGTGTGTGTGCGGCTGGTTGAATGCCCAATCCTGTAAGGTGCTTAGTGTGGTGCATACAACCCAAAACTGCACTCTGTTATACCAGGGGGCTTTCATGGTTCTGTAGGGAAGAGGCTCTGTAGGGTAGCTTGATATCTGGGCCTAACAGACAGCCTCGAGTAAGGTGGGGTAAGTTGTGCCTCTCTGTTTCAGGGAGCAGTCTGCTTTCTCTCTCTTTTTGGTTCCCATGTGTTATTATTTTGAGCTGTAAGAAATAAAGTAGTGTTACATAGCAACCTTCCAACAAGCATATGTACGTGTTTATCTAACTTCTCTATGTGTATTCTGTGAATGTAAAATGTAGCACCTTTAACTCCCATTGAAGCCAGCAGGAGTTGAGGTTCCTCAGAACATTGTAGGAGACAGGCCATAAATGCTTTCCAGTTGATTCGAAGACATCCTGGTTCTTACCCATTATAGTACAGCTCTTTGACGGGTGCTCTGTGGAAGCATTATCATTAAAAACTTAGACTGCAGTTGTCAAAATAAATGTATAGCACAGTGAGATGAAGTGTCCTAAAATGATGCAAAGCATAGCCAGCTGGGGGATTGTACACTAAGCAGCTCATCAGAACTAGAGCTTTCTCCCTAGTCCCGCCCTCTTCCTTAAACATGCCCATTCCCCATCTCCCAAATATCAAACGTGCAACATTAAAGCCGTGAGCCGAAGTGCTCAAAGGGCAGGTGATTCCAAAGGCCAACATTTATCTGACATTAAATTGATCATGTGGGAAATGTGCAGCATTTCTTTAGCAGCCCTTTCCTTGTTTAACGTGGGCCTTGGCATATGACATGTTTTTAGTACTGTAGCAATGCTGCAAATCCTGCATATTTGATCAGCTGAGTCAGCATTGTCGGATTATCCTTACCTACTGGAATTCTGTACCTCTGAGTGCTTGATCTCACAACTTTAAAGCTGCACTCACACTAGTTATTTTTTGTCTCACACATTGTAAGGGCACCTTGCATTCAGTAGATTTTTAGTCATAAAAATGACAGAAGGTCTGTGTCTGTCACAGGGGACCAAAATGTTAGTTGGTAAAGGATGGAATTCACAAAAGTAGCTAAAGAGAGTCAAGGTGCCCAAATACCCTGGTCTTTAATTGCCTTGGTCACCCTAGGCTCCTTTGACATCTCTGCCGAAGACTTCCAATTAATTTTACATCATTTTTAACGTGAATAAACCATTGTGGACCAGGCTGAGAGGCCCTTAATTCCCTTGTATCCAAAGGCAGATTTGAACCTATTTCTCTAGAGGTGAACGGCTGATATTATTAACTCACCGCATTACCAAAAGCAAGGGCCCTCCTCTCTTCATACATCTTGGATAATGCAAGCTATAGCCTCCAGGATACAAACCCAGATGCTCGGAAGCTCATGTTTATCTTACGCATTTCTGTGTATATGTTCCTGAAATATGGAAACAAGATTCAATAAGATCAGCACTGTTTGCAATTACATAGCAATAGCTCTCAGTTCCAAACTTTCCAATGGAAAAAGCTCCTGGTAATCAACATAACCTAAAATAGTGTGAATCACAGAGTACACAGATGTAGTGCTAAGTTATATGTTTGGGATAGCAATTTTTCTGTGAAATAAACTAGAGCATCTTATAATGCATCTGTAAGTGGGTATATGGGACAAGAGAGAGCTAATTGGCTGCTGCAGTTTCCAGGTGGCAAGCGTCCAATAGAACCATATATGTCAGGCCTCAGTGATTGACTGTCAGTTACCAAAACGTAACAAAACCCATTGAGCCTGGTTCTCCATTGCCCTGTGCCATGTATTGAAAAGTGAAGGTGTAAAATGCACTCAGATCCCAGTGGTAGCATTTCATACACATTTTGCACTTCCTTTGTGCAGGTGTAAATGACTACCCAATGTGCAAGTCAACGGAAAAGCAGGCCCATTGTAAAAAAGACAATGGAACACTTGGAGAAATTAATTCATGCCATATATTCATGCTTGGTTTTATCTTTGTCTCCCACAATGCATGTGAGATTTGATGCATGTGTGATAGCTGCCATCTTGGCCAACATACTGGGAATTGCACCTCCAGAGCTTAAAAGCAGGCACTACTACAGCTTGAACTACAGAGCCAGGTTTTCTAGTGAGGGCTGAAACAAACTCGCATTCTCTTCAGATCAAGCTTAGAACGGGACCTGTAATACACACTCACCAGTGTGTTACATATGCACATTGTGGTCTATTGAAAACTGTGTTGGAATTGAAGGCTGTCACTTTCATTTATAAGGGGTTTCCTGGTCTTGCTTGCAAGTTGGATAGCTCTGTAGGGAACCTGATGATCAGAGTGAAAAAACCAGCCTAGAATGGGGTGGGTTGAGTTGTGCCTTGCTGCCTTAAGGAACAGCCTGAGTTGTCTCTTTCTGGTTTTGGTTACTGGGTTACTGTGTTGTCATTCTGGATTCTAAGAAGAAGAGTAATGTGACATTATAACCTTACAGAAAGAGTATTTATGTTTTTTTATCTAATTTCTGTGTATGTTGTGAACATAACACACATGATGATGGAATGTAACTCTGGAAAATTCAGGCACCCTGAGGCAACCAGGGATGCACAGCAAGCTGCACAGGGGATATTATTGTGAAGGGCCCTTGCTCAGCTATGCAGGAGGGAGAGGGAAGGGCCTTTTCTCAGCTCTCTGGTTTCATGGGGGTCTCTCACACTCTGGCTTTAGACGGGCTTGTGAGTGAGCATCAGGACCTGGAGCAAAGCACTTTGTTTCTAAAAGAAATAATATTGCAGGCACAATCCTTACTCTTCAAGCCTGGGTGCAGCTATTATTTAATGTGAATGCTGCTTTATGATGGAAACTGAGCATTTGGAAAATCAAATGAGCCCTAATGATTTAAGAGGGATTAACTCCTCATGTAGTGATAGTGTGTCAATACCTCCTACAGGTCTGTTACAGCTTTCTGTTACCAAGGAGCTGGCTAGGGAAAGAAGAAACTTCTCCTTCACTAAGATGTGCCCTTTTCAAATACCTTCTCTATCACAAGCTATGAGAGCTATAGGAGAGTCTATGCTACTGACCAACACGCCACAACTCTTGTTGTTAGTGTCTGTGTTGCCTGTTTGTGCTGTGCACAAAAAAAATCAGGTATGGCCTTGGCTCTAAAGAGCCCATGAAAATGGAGTGTGTCAAATTCTGAGCACCCTGCTTGGGTTCCACTCAGACAAACTCCCACTAAGTTCAGTGAAAAGAGAGGTGCAAGAAATTTGCAAAGCAGAGTATTTCCTCTCCAGCACTCCACAACTCTGCAGGAGGGGAGGTCTTGGTAAGTGCTGTTAGCTCCAGGGTACTCACTGCTCTGTACTCCTTTAGCTGACATTGTTAGTCAATGAGTGTGTGCTGCATGGAGAGAGGCTGTGGTCTAGTTACTTCTTCTCACTGTTATTGCCCAGCTAGTAAAACAGGGCCAGTTGTTACCTGGAGGAATAGCTGCATTGCTTAGGATGTGGGTTGGACAGCACAGGTCCTTCTCCATTTTGGGAGGTGGGGCTCTGCACAGCAGGGTAGAACAGACCATGGTGGGGTGAGGTTTACAGCCGGCTGCCATTGCGGTGGTGTAGTTCAATACTGACTGTGCTGAAATAAGAGCAAGGCAGGGAGTGCGCTGGCTGCTGTGCATGGCATTTTAGGTTTATCGCACAGCGAATGAGGCAGCCTGTGTTGCTGTTTGCCAGTTGCCGTGGAGTGCACCTGGAAGTTGCTGTGCACTCTTGGACATTTTCCATGAGAAGCAGTGAGACTTTAGCACCTTTTAAATCCACCGTACTTTCTCAACCCTGCCCCCCACCCTCTGCTATGTTCAGGGATGTTTTGAAGCAGTTTTTGGTGTAGGTTTCACTCCATGGCAACATAAGAGTAAGGAATTAGAGACTCTTAACATCAGAAGTTTCCTCTCTCTTATTCAGAGTTCCTGGCCCTGCCCCACCAGTTAAGCAGGAGCATGAAAAATCTGAAGGCAGATTTGGCGGCTTTTCTTACAACCTCAGGTCTTGTGGAGGCTAATGAAGCATGGAAAGCTGTACAGTAGCAGTAAAGATTTCAATTCTGGCTGGAAAATTGGAGCTGGTCATGGCCCTGATTAGGCATTTCAGGGACTGGACACAGAGCTGATCAGCGGGAATTGGCATTCAGAAAGACTCTTGGGATGGTCCGTAGCTTTCATTTCCATCCCTTACCTGCCTTGTCCCTCCCCTGTGGCAGGATTCGGAAGGGGAAGCTATAAGGGAACTTATACACTGCAAGTGAAGCTGTGACTGTAGCACAGTTAAGCATATCCCTGTGAGCTTTACTCCAGCTAGCACAGATAGCAATAGTACTAGAGATGTGGTAGCATGGGCTAGATGCTCCAGGTCAAGCCCACTGGGAGCCTGAGAACATACTCAGGATGCTAGCTTGTGTTGAAGCTCCTGCCACCATAGCTACGCTAATTAAAGCCAGCATGGGTATGTGTGCCCATGTCAGTCACAGCTTCCCTTGCGGTGCGGGCATACCCCAAGAATCTTAGGTGGCATACACCAGAATAGTTGCCCCTTCTAAGCCTTCTTTGGCAAGTGGGGCTCTCAAAGGCAAGCCCCAAAATATTTTACAAGGGGAGGGGCCTTGCTTAGGGATATCAGAAACTGATAGCTGTCTGCTCACCAAAGAAATAAGCACCTTGCTTCCTGGACCCAAGCCTGACCCCATTATGCAACATGCTTGTGTGTATCACAAACCTAGCAAGTGCCTTTGGCACAGTCACTGACGTTGTGTGTGTTTGTTTTTCCCCTCCCTGCCTTATTGGTCAAGCCAGGAATTCAAAGCACAATGACCAATGCCCCATCTGCCCCTTCAGGGTGGGGAAATAACTATCTATGTAGTGAAATGTTTCCAAATTAATTTGCGGAGCCCTCACTTTGGGCTGTAACACCAGCCAAGACCTGACCGTCTGAGGCCTGTTGTCATTCCCAGCTGCCTGCGGCACGTGGTGCTAGCATCAAGAGACGTGGGGGAGGAGGAAGCAGTTGGCCTGAAATAAAAGGGAATTAAATCATTAAAGAGTATAAGTTTAAAAAAGAGAGGGGGGAAGAGAGAGGGAAGGTAAATTGTGAGGAATCAGAGAAGTGCTTCCCAGAGTTCCAATTAAATCTTAGCCAGTCAGCGCCCATTCTCATTTCTGCTGTTCTCTTGGAAAAATAATGAGAGAGATGAAAGAGGCACAGCCAAATGCAGCCCTCTGCTGCGCTTTGAAGATGGGGAAATCACAAGCATTGCCTGGGAGAGTCTGTATTTATGTGACAGCTGTTGCAGGCTCTTTCGCTTCCCGGGAGCTCTAGGGAGAGGTGTGAGTGATACAGCTGGCTGCAGAGACCCCTTCTCGGCCTTGGCCATGTCAGTGATTGGATTCCAGTGCATTTTATTCTCACCGTTGCAGGTGTGCAGACCGGGTATGGTGGCCCCATTGAAAGACAACAGAGGGGTTTGCTTGGGGTTTGCCACCATTTATGTATATATTCGTAATGCACAACGATGGGGTGGCCCAGAAGCTGTAATTCGCAGGCCTGACATCACAATGTAACACAAGCCTCGCAGTGCAAAAGTTCAGACTGGTTAAAACCAGAAAACTAGACAGGGTCACGATGCTATTCTTGCCCACCAGAGCACAGCCAGGATAAATAGGCAGCTTCCTGCTGGCCTCTGTAATATCTATGGTATGTGCTTCATTGCCACACATTTCTATGGACCCAGGATTATAGATTAACGCAAAGAGAGTGCAGGAAATCCATGTGGCCAAGTGCTAGGCTGCCATCACAGTGGGTTTTATGTGTTGCACTGAATATGTTCTGATTTGCTCCAGCATGCGGGATGGGGAGCTGTACTAAGCTGGATTGTCCCACTTAGGTACCACTTGTAGCAGGCCTCGGGGATGCAGAATGCCTCCTAGCGCTCCCTGGGGTACAGCTGCCATGTACCCTTTCCCACATCCCTTTGTGGGGTGTAGTTTGCTCTCCCCCTCTTCCCCTTGCAATGTATGGCTGGCCAGCTCTGATGATCCATAAGGGGCACAGCCCTGCCCCCACCTTCTTCCTGCCCCCTCCATGCATGCCAGGGATGTAGGCAGAGGAGGGGTAGTCTTTGCACAGGACTGCAGTTCTGCCTGATCCTTGCAGCTGTGATATTGGAAAGAGCATAAAGGGGTTAGGCACCCATTGAAAATGAATAGGATATGGGTACATTTAGGATCCGTTGAAAATCCCGTCTTACACTGAAGTGCTTAATGGGGTAACCTTGACATCGCCTGTGTGTCATTGCTGTATAGAATGCAATTTTGTGTGGGTGTTTATTTTCCTTCTAGTGTCTTTTTATCCACAAGAAATTCATACAAAGCTTCTTAGCTTTATTATAATCTGCACGCAACAGGCAACAGCAAAGTCAAGGTAAAAAGTGCATAGCAACTAAAATACACAATAAAAAGGGCTGGTCAAACATTTTCTGTTTGAAACTTTTTTCAGCCACAAATTGGGTTTTTGACTAAAGGAAATTTTGCAGAAAGTGTCATTGTCACTTAACAATTTTCTTTTTTCTTTTTTTTAATGGAAAATTGAAACCCTACATTTTTCCAGCCTTTATCCCAATATTTTCAGTTTTTGTTCAACAAGCTTCAGTTTTTGGTCACCAAAAAGATTTTTTTCCTTACTTTTTAATGAAAAGTCAAAATTTTCTGCAGAAACACTCCCATTTTTCAGTCATCTCAGATGTCGATAGCTTCAATAATTCACAGCAGGAGTATTTGTAGGTAGGGTAAGGCAGGGGGAAAGAAGTCCATATGAGGTCAACTCTGCAATAGTACAGTATTTTGAAACACTGGTTTGGTGGAAAGACAAACATCTTGAACTCAAAGAGTTTGGAAAAAGGTGGAAGTGGTCACAGAGCAAGAGTGGCCAGGTGCAGAACTGTAAAGGGTTAGATCGTATACAAATCCTGGCCAATGTCATTTTCATTGTGAGTTCCAGTGTTAAGAAACAGGCTGTCTAGGCGGCTGTCATAGGAGGCTTTTACTCTAATCACAGGTATGGCTGTGCTGTGAGACGGATGGTTTTCCCTTCGCTGTCTTGCCTTCCTGCACTGTTTTGTTGCAGAAGGGCGGTCCCTCTCATCCCTCCACTGTGATTTGCCTGCCCCCGCTGCTGCACTAAGCGACATGGAGAACATTACCTCCGCTCTAGAGCGGTTGATTCACAGCACAGCGTGTCAGCCACTGGGATGGGGGTGAGGGGAGAGAAGGGCTGAGAGGGCTGGGGGTAATGAGTTCTCTCCCTCAGAGGAGCCCACAATGAAAAGCCTTCCTGGGACATTATGACATGTAACAATAGCTGCCTAATTGTTACCGAATGCACAGGCAGGATTGGCCAGTGTACAGCATGACTCATTGCATTTAAGTAGAAAGCAAGGGGAAACCTAAGAGGCTGCCTGCAGAGTCCAGAGGTGAACTAGCAGTTCAGACTCAGCAGACTAACCCCGAGAAGGAGACAAAGGCCTGGAATCCACTTAACATTTATTCCAGCAGAGCTAGGTCACTCAGGGGTGTGCAAAAAGCTGACCTAGCTATGCCAACAAAAGCCCCGGTGTAGCTGCCGCTGTGATGATGGAAGAGGACTTCTGGTGGTGTAGCTAGCGAACAGGGAAGGTTTGCGAGGGAGTGTGACAGGCAGCTACACCTAACAAACATACTCTAAATTGGCCTTAAACCCCTTTCTGCCCCCCCCCCCCCAAAAAAAAATTCTGCAAAAGCAAAATTTGTGCAGCAGAAGTCCAGCAGCAGGGCAGGGGCTATCCAAGTTATTGCACTGAATGCAATATGTAAGATTACCTGCCTTTTGAGTAGTGACATGTGCATGCATTCAGTGCAAGCAGCTCCTGGCCCTCACAGACATAGTATGGGTTCTGGAGGCCAGAGTGGCTGAGCTGGAGCAGCAGAAGGAGACAGAGGTACATGGAGGAGACTTAGGGACATCGTAGAGTGAGCCCCTTCCAGTCTGACAGCTTTTATATGTCAAGGAGCAGGAGCGCATCAAGCTGGAGTAAAGGAGAACGATCCCAGAGTTGCACCTTCCTTCCAGATGATATCATGGTATCCTCTCACATGAGGATATCCCTCCAGGGTAGGGGCCCTCAGTTATTAGGAAGAGCTAGGCAATAGTAATGAGTGATTCCGTTACTATATAGATAGCTGGGTTGTGATGACCAGAAGAACTGCAGGGTGAATTGTCTGCTGCATGCAAAAGTTGTGGATTTCATAAGACATCTAGACAGTTGTATGTGCAGCTCTGAGGAGGAGCCAGTGGCCATGGTACACGTAAGTACCAATGATAGAGGCAGAAGTAGGAGAGAGGTCCTGCAGGCTTTAGGCTGCTAGGTAAGAGATTGAAGTCCAGGATCTCTGTGGTAGCATACTCTGAAATGCTTCCAGTTCCATGTGCCGGGCCAGGTAGACACGCAGAAGTGCAGGGTCTCAATGCATGGATGAGATGAAGTAGAGAGGAGAGTTTTAGGTTTATTAGGAACTGAGGAACCTTTTGGGAGAGGAGCCTATACAGGAGGGATGGGCTCTACCTAAATCCAAATGGAACCAAACTGTTGGTATTTAAAAAGGTTGAAGTGGATTTTTAAGCTAAGTCTGGGAGAAAGCTGACAGGTGAGGAGGAGCACTGGGTCAGGAAGAGACATCCCTTAGGGACAAATTTATTAAAGAACAAATTCTGTATCCTAGTAAAGAGGATGGGAAAGAAGTTGATAAAATACAGGGTAGGAGCTAGTGAGGAACAGTCAAACACAAAAGAGTCCCATTTAAATATATAGCACAAGAAGGAAAGCAACTGAATATTGACAAAATGTACAAGTGCTTATATACAAATGCTAGAAGTCTAAATACTAAAATGGATGCACTAGAGTACCTGGCATTAAAAAAGGATATAATAGGCATTGTGGAAGCTTGGTGGAATGAGGATAATCCACGGGAGACGGTAATACCAGGATAAAAAATATATAGGATTGAAAGAGTAGGTCATGCTGGTGAGGGAGAGGCACTTCATATGAAAGAAAGCATAGAGTCAAATAAATAAATCTTAAATAAATCAAACTGTATCGTAGGATCTCTATGGAGAGAAATTCCATGCTTGAACAATAAGAATATAGCAGCAGGAATATGCTACTGACCACCTGAACAGGATGGTGACAGTGACTGTGAAATGTTCAGAGAGATGAGAGAGGCTGCAGAGGCAGAAAACAATAATAATAATGGGGGATTTCAACTATCCTTATGTTGACTGGGTATATGTCCCTTCAGGAAGGCAGGCAGAGATAAAATGTCTAGACATTACAAATGACTGCTTCTTAGAGCAACTTGTCCTGAGATACACAAGGGGAGAGGCAGTTGTTGATTTAGTTCAAAATGAAGCACAAGAGCTGGTCCAAGAGGTGAATATAGCTTAACCACTTGGTAACAGCGACCATAAAATAATTAAATTTGACATCACTGTTGGGGGAGGGGGCAAAAGAAACCCACCACAGTGGGAACTACACAAAAATGAGGAAGCTAATTCAACACAAATTAAAAGGCACAGTGACAAGGGTAAAATGCCTGCAAACTGCACAAAGGCTATTTAAAACACCATCGCAGAGGTTGAAACTAAATGCATACCCTTCACATAAAAAAAAACCGTTGAAAGAACAAAAAAAAATGCTACCATGTATAAACAGAATAAAAGAGGGAGTTAGAGGCAAAGAAGCGTACTTTAAAAATTGGAAGTCAAATCTTAATAAGGAAAATAGAAAAGAGCATAAATTCTGACAAGCCAAGTATAGAAGAAAAATAAGGCAGGCCAAGAAAGACTTTGAAGAGCAACTAGCAAAAGACACTAAAGCTAACAGAATTTTTTTAAGGACATGAGAAACAGGAAGCCGGCCAATCAGTGGGGCCACTGGACATTCGATGTGCTGAAGGAGCACTCGAAGACAAGGCTGTTGCGCAAAAGCTAAATGAATTCTTCGCATCGGTCTTCACTTCAAGAGGATGTAGGGGAGAGACTCACCCTCAAGCCATTTTCTTTAGGTGACAAATCTGAGGAACTGTCCCAGACTGAGGTGTTAATCAATATGTTTGTGGACCAAGTTGGTAAATTAAACAGTAATAAGTCACCAGGATCAGATGGTATTCACCCAAGAGTTCTGAAGGAATGTGAAATATGAAATTTCACGTATGAAAAATTGGGACAGGGGGTGGGGAGTAATAGGCGCCTATATAAGAAAAAGCCCCAAAAATCAGGACTGTCCTTATAAAATCGTGACATGTGGTCACTCTAGTCCCACCAGTTGTGTGGATTGAGAGCTCAGTTGTGCCTTTGCCACAAGCACTGAGAAAAGTGGCACTGCTCCAGGAGCAGATCAGGGGCCAGATTGTCACAAGTGGGTCCCTGGTTCCCCTTGTTTCGTGAGAGAAGTAACCTGCATCAGCCCTATAGCGGCTACAGATTTCGTCCCCCTCTGTTGGAACTTAGCTGCACCGGTCAGCACTTCGGGGGCAGGGATGTGGAATGGAGGCCCTGCCCCTTCCTTGCTGCTGTCTCTTTGCACTGCTGCCTGCAATACAGATAGCCTGCGCAGGGCAGCGAGCGGTGCCTTGCACCCACCCGCACAGGGGGAGTGACAATTTCACCCTGACAATTACCAATAGCGAACAGGCTTGTAAAAATCAGACTGTGTTTGTGAACAGCTCGTGAAGAGCAAAATGAGCAGAATAAACTAATCACTAGGAACAGTTCATGCATTTCTAATAATTACATGCAACCCGTACTTATCTGTACATGTCAGCTCTTACCTGCTGTGCAAACTTAAACCTACTGTGCAAAACCATGCTTGTCCCCTGCATGCATGCCTACAGACACACACTGGCAGAATTTGACTTTCCCTATACAGATATGGCAAGTTTCCAAGCCCAGGCAGTAGTAACAGAAGGCAGCTAGAGGAAGGTCAAAGGAAAGGAGAAGGATGAAGAAGATGACTGTTGATGGAACTGCAATAAAGCATGTATCAAGCATTAGTGCACTCATTTCATCTTGATGCTGTTTGTGGGCCCACAGAGGGGGACAGGCTGTGTCTATGGGGCCAGCCAAAACAATAAGAATATTAAAAAGATGACATCTCTATAAGCTCATCACATTTGAAGGGGGGAAATGTGTTTTGTGGAACCCTGTCAAATGTGGTTATTCCTCCTGCTGCATTCGGAGAGACAAAGCAAACATGGTTAGAACTGGTGCTGTGGGGATATTAGATCCATGGAAATTATGAAATGCCAGAGACTTTATTTCTTTCAAATAAAGAAAATTACGGCAGGGGGCATGGGCTAAGGCCAGGAGAAGGGGATAGGGAATTACCAGTTGGAGTTTTGTAAGTTTTTGTAGTAAGCTTCTATTTTCAAATTTGATAAGAAAGATGCCACCTCCATATCCCTGGAGAACGTCAGAGCAAGTTAATATAAACAGGGCGATGTCTCTTTTTCAGCAAAGCCTCCCTGGGAGAGTAATTAAAAAGTGCAGCTCTTGAAGTTATCAGGAGGATTTATTTTGAAAAATCAAAAGTTTGAGTCCCTGGCACAAATACCTTCTCCATATACTGCGCTGTAAGGATAGTTCCTCTGGTGATGACCTTGGGGGAATGTGACTTTTGGGGCTCTGTAGGTTAGGACAGAGCTCTAAATTGTTATATGCGTGCAGTGAATAATAGAGGTGGGCAGGGATCTTGATGTATTGGAGAACTGGGCTATAAACAACAAAATGAAATTCAACAAAGACAAATGGAAGGTGCTGCTCTTTGGGAGGAAAAACCAAATGCACAAATACAGAATGGGGAAAAATTGACTTGACTTTTGAGAAGGATCTGGGATTTATGGTGGATCACAACCTCAACATGAGCCATCAATGAGATGCTGTTGCAAAAAAAGTAAATGCAATTTTAGGTTGCATTAACAGAGCAAAGTGAGCAAGTCACACGAGGTGATAGTAGTGCTCTACTCTACTCTATTAGGTCTTAGCTGGAGTACTCATGTCCAGTTTTAGTCACCAATGTATAGAAAGGATGTGGAGAAATTGGAAAGGATCCAGAGGTGAGCAACAAAGATGATCAAAGGGATGGAATGCAAGCCATACGAGCAAAGACTGAAGGAACTGGGTGTTTAGTTTGGAAAAGAAGAGATGAGGGGAATGGGGACGGACTTGAGAATGGTCTTCAGATACTCAAAAGGCTGCCGTTAAAAAGATAGAGAAGAGTTCTCTCTTGCCACAAGAGGCAATGGGGTCAAATTACAGCATAGCAGCTTTAGATTGAATCTCAGGAAAAAACTTGCTAACTGTAAGAACAGTAGGGCAATAGAATAGATGCCTTGGGAGGTTGTGGAAGCTCCTTCACTGGAGGTTTTCTACAGAAAGCTGGATAGCCACGTGTCTTGGATGAGATAGACCCAACAAATCTTGCATCTTGGCAGCGGGTTAGACTAGATGACCCTGCAGTCCCTTCTAACCCTATGATTCCATGATTCCCATCCCATGAAAAGTTTTCTAAGATTTAATTTTTTCCCCATTCTGCATCAGAATGGACCCAGGACCTTTTGAAAATGTTCCTGAGCAACTGAGGGAAGAGGGGAGAGAGAGTACATATGTCACACCGCAGAATAACCACTAACCCATAGCACTCACTGGGGCTAAGGGAGACCTGGGTTTAAGTCCTTATTCTGCCTGACTGACAAGGACTTGAATCTCGGTCTCCCACATTTCAGGTGAGTGCCCTGACCACTGGGCTACAGACTGAGTCTCTCCTGATGGAGCTGTTTCCTTTTGTATAAACAATCACATATTCATTGGGCCAAAGGGGAGAGAGGTTGGATTCAAAGACGGTTATTAACGATTTCTGTTGTGGAGCGTTTCAGCCCATTCCTTCCCCCCTTCATTTCTATAGGAGTTCCAGGTCTAATTGTGTTCCTACTGATGTTGATGGGTGTTTCCAAGGAGAGCAAGTTGCTCATTGTATCTGTGCATGAGTACACTGAGGCAACTGATGCCTGTATTTTGGAGTTTTCGGAGCAGGGTTGTAGGAC
The DNA here is from genome assembly GCA_007922305.1 of Dermatemys mawii. Classification (NCBI taxonomy): domain Eukaryota; kingdom Metazoa; phylum Chordata; order Testudines; family Dermatemydidae; genus Dermatemys; species Dermatemys mawii. The sequence goes on from ML677482.1 coordinate 1,443,776, forward strand.
CAGGTCTGCATGGGGGTGGTTTGGCACAGAGAGTGGAGGCTGACTTTCATCCCTCTGTAAAGGGAGGAAAAAATGCTCCTGCTTCCAAATCTTCATAGTTATGGCTTCCTGGCACCTAGAACATGCTCCAAAAACACCATATAAATAACGTACTTTTGATATTGAAAGACTTTTTAACATCTCCTTTTTGAAATGTCGTCAAAGTGGCTGATGCTTCTTCATATCCCTCCAGCTCCCAAACAATATCACATTACTGCACAAAATCAGAAACCGATAGATTCGGAGATTATTATGCCTGACCTTGCAAACTGCTGCTTGCATGAATTAATGTTCAGAAATTGCCATTAGCTGAAAGCCAGATATAATTCTGTGTCATCAAAGCTGATGGTGGGGAAATAAGACATGGAGAGTATTTTCACTGGCACCATCCCAAGCATTCTGGGCTACTTTCAGAAAGTGAAAGGAAACTTCAGGATTGCATACATTGACTTTTCTGCCTACATTCCTCTCCAAAAGGGCCACTTGGCCTAGGGGAAATGTGCACAGATTCTGAGTTTTAGGCCAGCCTTTCCCACTAAAGAGCGTTGGTGAATCTCTGTGCTTCCTAACTCTTATTTAGTAAGATAATGTATTGTAGTTATTAATGTGCATAGCAGTAGCACCAAGGAGCCCTAGTCAGGAACCCAGAACCCCGTTATTATATAACATAATATTGCATCTCCCATAAGCCTGATGTTATCTATGGGACAGTTGAAGCTCAGACAACTTTAGGGTAGGATTTTCTAAAGTGCCTAAAGGCTAGTTTCACAAAGGGAACTTAGGCATTGCCGTGTGCACCGCCTAACTCCTGGGCATCCAGTGGAATTTACAGCCCTGAGTTGGGCACCCAGGATCACCGTGTGTTGTAGGGAGAGTAAGTGCCTGAGAAAGGGAGTCACAGAAGCCAGCAAGGAGTCACCTAAATTACCCAGGAATGAAATGCGGAGGAAAGGGGCGGGGCTTAGAGCCCAGATCCACATGGGACTTTTATACCTGCCTGATTGGTATTCACAGTTGTGAACCCTTTCCTGCAGTTTGGATGCTCAGGCCAGGTCAGCCATTTCTCGTGAAGACAGACACACAGACCGACAGATGCCTGACTCAGGATAGTCAGTAGTCCAGTGGCTAAGGCATCCATCTGAGACAGGGGAGACCTGTTTTCATATTCACTGCTCTGCCAGATTTGGAGTAGGAACTTCTCCCACTGCCTAGGGGCATGCTTGGTCAGGTGGGCAAATGAGGTCTTGGCCAGCTGCCCATGACTTCACTCATGCTGATTGCTTCCAGTCTCTGTGAGTTAGGCCAGCTGTCAAACCAGGCTACGAGTGTGGTGTAACCACCTTTACAGTTGAGAGGTGAATAAGAAGTATGTAAATACTAATCATTATTAGCAGCTACTTTTTTAATCAGGTGGGTACCTTGGGCACAGAGAGGCTGGGGAAAGTGGTTTGGAGCCACTGGTTAGACATTGAAAGTAAAGCTAGGTGAACTGCATTCTGGTCTTGAGTCTGACACTTAATGTGCTATGATTTTTAGCATGTTTTCACATAATTCCTGGTTGTCTCTCCCCTGAAGAGAGCCCCTCATCTGCCCCCCACGCTAAAGGCAGTCGCCCACCTTGGAAGTTTAACACAGCTGCTAAAGTGAGAGAATAGAGACTTCCGAAGAAGTTGGGACTAAGGGCTCAGAATGCACCTAGCAATAATACAAAACAATTTAGGAAGCGAAGGGGAATTACAGGGGCATTTAGGCAGAGAGAACATAATTACATTAGAAAAATGCTAATTTGTAAGAACAAGAACAACTGAGATACTTTGCAGATTACAGACATTTGTAAATGATCAATTTCAGTAATAAAAGAAACCTCCGGATTACAAAGGCACACTTTGTTCATTTATTTTGACAAGTGTTGTTTAGTTTAATTATGGTTAAAAAATAAACAAAATTTCTTAAATGAACCACCAAGATGTTCAGATGCCTAAAAAGATGCCCCTGTCTCATTAATATAACTTTCTGGTCCTTCTCCTTAGCTCCCTTGTACCCATCTAAAATGAGGTTGCAAGCTCTTTGAGATGGGAACCTTCTCTTTTTATTTGTCCTCCAAAGAACCGGGCAGATCTTTGGGTGCTTTAACACTTCTATGTTTTCATAACACTAACTTTTCATGCAAATACTTGTTAGCATACTTGCAAACAACCTGGGGTGTAGTTTTGATAGGTAAATGAGGTTTAAGAATTGTTCTCTACAACACTCCGCCATCACAGCTTTGTAGAGAATTGGGCTTGTGGTAGATAGGGCAATTTCTGGCAATACACTGGGAAGACCTTACTGAATTAAGTTCATGTCTCATTGTGGGCCAGGAATTGTATGTAAATCCATGGGAGAGGGGGAACTAAGGGTCTCAGAGCAGTGGGGGAAGTTTAGGCAAATTCACTCAAGTAGTAACACATTCAGAGAGGTATCAATGCTTAGAAAAGCTTTCCTATACTGGTTCAAACCGGAGTCTCCAGAGACCAGTAGACAAAGATTTTTTGGATAATGAACCTGAGCTTTAAACTGACTCAGGGCCTGCTTTCTGATCCAGCAATTGAACAGAACCTCCTGTCCACATGGGACCCCAGTCCCTTCTGAGAAGAGTTGGAAGGACTTGGGTTCTGGTTCTAACTAAAAGGAGTTAAAAACTGGTAACCCTAGGAAAGGCCCTGGGTGGGGCTGGAAGCTCTGTTCACCAGCCAGAGCCCTTGCTGGAATCAGGAGGTGATCTCCAGTAAGTTTATCGGTGTGCATGTAGGTTCTGTTATTGTTATTAATGTGTTTTCTCTGTACTGGTTTTACCTTAAGAATAAATGTGCTCCATTAGAAAGAGCTGAGTGGTAACTTAACAGTTGCAATGACGCTGTTTGCTGTCTTGGAGGAAAAAAGCAAAGCAGGCCTGCCGCGGCAGTCTGACTTTGCTGGGGAATTCAGAGTTTAGGCAGGGATCTGTGTAGCCTGGAAATACCCCAGTCATGAGGGAGTGAGATGTGTGTCTCTGTCCAAGAGAAGCAATGGCCAGGGAGCAGGAAATCTCCCTTGCTGGACCGTGTAGGGGGCATACTGGTGCAGTTGCCCTGAACTTTGACAGGGGTCACACTTCTTTATGTGGGAAGGGAGAGAAATGATCAAATGTGTGAATTAATGGGGTTCCACTATACTATATCTAAGTTGGAATTTTCCCAGGACATTAGGAGTAGCCCCCTATTCTTTTAAAAATAAATAAATCCGTTGGTGTCTTTAGTAACCACAAGTGGCCAGGACCTTGGTTTGACAGTTCAGGTATAATCTGTGTCGTTTAGCAGTACAGTCCTCCTAACAACAGGTTGGGGCACCAGTCCTGTACTGTTTCAGAAGGAAGACTGTCACCCACTAAATCCTTCACACCACATTCTCTGACCCTTTGATATTTGTTGGTGCTTTCCCGTGCAAATGTTAGGCCAGTAAGAGTGTGATGTATTTTGGAATCACAGCAGCCAATGTTATGGCTACACCCATAGAGATATTCAGTGTGTATTAATATTTCTTTTGCAAGTACCTTTGATGTGTGTGACTTTTTTTTGGATGCTACATTTAATAGCTTTGTATTTCATGCAGAAAACATCATGTTTAGAAGAAATACATAGAAGCTAATTCCCTGTGAGTGATCTTTCAGTTCTCATAGCCATTAATGCCAGAAAGGACCACCATGATCACCTAGTCTGACCTCCTGCACATTGCTGGCCACAGAATCTCATTCACCCACTCCTTTGATAGACCCTGAACCACCGGCTGAGTTACAGAAGTCCTCAGATCATGGTTTAAAGACTTCCAGTTTCAGAGAATCCACCATTTACTCTAGTTCAAACCAGCAAAGTGACCCGTTCCTTATGCTGCAGAGGAAGGTGAACATAAGAGAGGCCGTACTGGGTCAGACCAAAGGTCCATCCAGCCCAGTATCCTGTCTACCGACAGTGGCCAATGCCAGGTGCCCCGGAGTGAATGAACCTAACAGGTAACGATCAAGTGATCTCTCTCCTGCCATCCATCACCCCCCTCTGACAAACAGAGGCTAGGGACACCATTCCTTACCCAGCCTGGCTAATAGCCATTAATGGACTTAGCCTCTATGAATTTATCCAGTTCTCTCTTAAACCCTGTTGTAGTCCTAGCCTTCACAGCCTCCTCAGGCAAGGAGTTCCACAGGTTGACTGTGCGCTGTGTGAAGAAGAACTTCCTTTTATTTATTTTATACCTGCTGCCCACTAATTTCAATGAGTGGCCCCTAGTTCTGCTATTATGGGAACAAGTAAATAACTTTTCCTTATTCACTTTCTCCACACCACTCATAATTTTATATACCTCTATCATATCCCCCCTTAGTCTCCGCTTTTCCAAGCTAAAAAGTCCTAGCCTCTTTAATCTCTCCTCATATGGGACTCGTTCCAATCCCCTAATCATTTTAGTTGCCCTTCTCTGAACCTTTTCTAATGCCATTATATCCTTTTGGAGATGAGGAGACCACATTTGTACACAAATGAAAAGCCCCAAAGGTTTCTCCAGGGGAAGATTCCTTCCTGGTGATCTGTTAGATCCTGAATTTGAAGTCGAGACCCACCAGCCAGACACTCGGGAAGCAATTCCCTGTAGTAACTGAGAGCGAGTGTCCCACAACTGTTGGAGATATTTGCTAATAGCAGTCACGGATGGGTTATATGCCTTTGTAGGCAATCTCATCTAGCCATGAGATTAAACATATCAAACTCAGTCTTGAAACAAGGTAGAGAGACAAGCAGGGGAGGTAATATCTTTTAGTGAACCAGCTTCTGTAAGTGGGAAAGACAAGCTTTCAAGCTACACAGAAGTCTTCTTCAGGTCTGGGAAAGGTACAAAAAGTGTCACAGCTAAATACAAGGTGGAATGGATTATTTAGCATAAGTAGTTAACATACATATTTCAAGGGACCATTTAAGGTGAAGTGGCCTGTTAGTACCTCCCCACTCATATCAGAAAAAAGAGAGGAAGAAAAGCTGGTGGGGTGAGTGGGTTGTAGATTGTTATAATAAGCCATAAATCTAGTTTCTTTTTTTCAGTCTATGATTTTTAGTGTCTAGCAAAATTATGAATTTGAGCTCCGAGGCTCCACTTTTGAAGCTGTTGGGCAGGTTTCATTTGAAGATGAAGACTGAGAGGTCATATAGAATGCTCACTTTGTGAGAAATGTTCACTGAGAGGTGATATGGTGTTTTTGTCTGTTGTTACTTTTCTGTGTGAGTTCACTCTGGAGCGTAGTGATGATCCCATTTCACCCACAGAATTGTTACTGGGGCATTTAATGCACTAGATAAGGTATACCACCTGTTGTGATAGGCATGTGTAGGACCCAGGGATCTTGAAAGGTATATTATGGACAATGTTGATCTTCGTGGTAGTGGAGATCTGTCTACAGGTTTTGCATCTGTAGGTTTTGCACTGAAACAAGTTTGGTTTGCTGTCCCAACTGATCCCCTTGGAAGGCTGTTTCAAAACTTCACTCCTCTGATGGTTGGAAATCTTCATCTAATTTCAAACCTAAACTTGTTGATGGCCAGTTTATACCTATTTGTTCTTGTGCCAACATTGGCCTTTAACTTAAATAACTCCTCTCCTTCCCTGGTGTTTATACCTCTGATATATTTATAGAGAGCAATCATCTCTCCCCTCAGCCTTCGTTTGGTTAGGCTAAACAAGCCAAACTCCTTAAGTTTTCCCTTATAAGGCTCGATCGTCGTTCCTGGCATCATCCTAGTAGCCCTTCTCTGTACCTGTTCCAGTCTGAATTTCTTTCTTAAACATGGGAGGCCAGAATTAGGCACAGTATTCCAGATGAGGTCTCACCTCTGCCTTTCATACAACGGTAGTAACACTTCCCTATCTCTACTGGAAATATCTTGCCTAATGCATCATAGCGTTGCATTAGTCCTTTTCACAGCCATATCACATAGGTTCCTCATAGTCAATCACAGGATGATTATAATATCGAGTTGGTGTGTTTTTCAAATCTCTATATTTTTGGAAATTGTATCAGCAGAGACTGGGGAGGTGGGCCTTGGAACAATCTGATCAATACAAAAATTGATCGGCTGGAATATCCTCTGCAGCAGTTACAATGTTTCTTGTGGGACCCTAGCCATTCGTTACTGTATTAGCTACTGTGTTGTGCTTTAATCCTGTCTTTAGAAAGTCAGCAAAAATAAACCTATCAGAGGTTGAGGGGAGAGGATAAAGGTTTTGGCTGCCATTTGATTCTTTATTGCCCACAAATGCCAATCTACAGTGAGCTAATAGCAGTTTTATGCAAAGTAGTTGCTTTCATTACTCCTCTTGCATGTTCCTTCATTGAATTGTCAGCAAATGGCTAGTGTCTGCAACATCTGGCAACTTCTGGTTATCTAATCAGACTGGATCACACTCTATCTTTGTTTATATTGATTCTGCAGCATACTTTTGTCTTATAGTCAGAAATCCAAGCTGAGTCCCCAGTGGGCACCTGAAGCCAGACCAAGTTCACAAAGTGCTCTACACAGGGTAGTCAGGGTTCATGCCATTGGGAAGGCAGAATTAGGAAGGAACCTCTTCCAGCTGCCTTCCGGAGTGTGAATGGGTGGTGTGTGCTATCAGTAGAGCACACAAATTATCAGTGAGACTCACCCGCTGAATTGGATTTGGCTTTAGTGCTCACTCAAAGCTATGTCTCAATATCAGCCTGAGGTTCCTCCTGGATTCTGGATGTGTCTAGATGTCCCGCTTAGAGCTCCACTATCCCATCCCCTGGCAGAAACCACTCTCTCCTCCTTCATATTCAGAGTGGTGGTAACATAGGGGTGGGCAAATTTTTTTGGCCCGATGGCTGCATTGGGGTTGCAAAATTGTATAGAGGGCTAGGTAGGGAAGGCTGTGCCTCTGCAAGCAACCTGGTCGCACCCCCATCCAACCCCTTCCCACTTACTGCCCCCCTCAGAATCCCTGAACCATCCAACCCCCCCCCTGCTCCTTGTCCCCTAACTGCCCCCTCCAGAGACCTCCCCCAGGACCCTCTTCCTCTAAGCCCCCCAGCTCCTTGTCCCCTGATGGCCCCCCTCAGAATCCTGAACCCATCCAATTTCCCCCGCCGCTCCTTGTCCCCTGACCACTCTCTCCAGAGACCTTCCACCCCAACCACCCTCCCTGGGACCCCACCCCCATTTAAGCCCCCCTGATCCTTGTCCCCTGACAGACCCCTCCTGAGACCCTGCACCTTAACTGCCCTCCCAGGACCTCATCCCCTACCCAACCTCAACCCTCCCGCTCCCTGTCTCCTGGCTGCCCCAACCCCTATCCACATCCTCGCTCCCTGACAGGCCTGAGGACTCCCATGCCTATCCAACCCTCTCATTCCCCGTCCTCTGACTGCCCCCACCCAGAACCTCCACCCCATCCAACTCCCCGTGCTCCCTATCTCATGACTTCCCCCCTGGGACTCCCTGCCCCTTATCCTACCTCCCTGCTTCCAACTCCCCCCTTACATGCAGCTCAGAGCAGCAGCCTGGACAGAGCTAAACATACTACTCCACAGGAGCGCACAGCCCTGCCTCTCAGAGCACTGCCCATGCAGTGATGTGGCTCCGGGGCAGGGTGAAGATAGGGAAGGGGCTGGGGGAAGGCAGGGGAGAGGCCAGGGGAGCCTTCTCAGCCGGGAGCTCAGGGGCCGGGAAGGACAGTCCTAGGGGCTGGATGTGGCCTGCGGGCTGTAGTTTGCCCACCCCTGTCTTAACAGGTCACATGTGCCACAGGGTCAACAGCACATCTGCAGCTTCATGCAGGATTTTAATTTCCATTCTTAGCCAGGTAGTCTGCAGATGATTCACAAATGTGTTTTTACATCTCTGGACAGATCGCCTGCAAAGTTTGAACCCTGGACCACTGGCTATAAAAATCTGGGCCTCTGTGGGTGTGTCTACATTGCACTGTAAACCCCAGTCTGTGAGATCCACACTTGTGGACTCAGTGTATCTAAACCCAGGCTTACACACTGTACTGTAAACCCGGGTTTACAATTGCTGGACTTAGGTCTCATGACCACGTTACCGCATCCTTACTGCACAACACAGACCTTCTGACTCAGGTGAACTGTGTCTATACTGCAAAATGGCAGGACTCGGACCTCAGCAGCATTCGGGTCTGACTCAGCCCTCCTGGAGAGTTTGCAGGTCTGAGTCCAGAGGGACTCCTGACCGGAACCAGACTGATTTATGTGTTGGTGGATGAGGGGGCTTGAGCTCTAACCTGAGTCTGAATTTAGGTTTACAGTGCAGTGCAGACATATTTTATGACTTGAGATAAAGGACTAGCCTCTGATGCGTTTATCCATGATGTAATCACTGTAGTAGCATGGATTACACAGGATCATCGAAAGCAAAGGAGAAAAGAGCAAATGGAGACTGCTGTTGAATTCCTTCTTGGAGCTTTGCACCATGAGGAAGTATAGTTAGATACTTTTGCTCATTTTGCTCCTTTATGAAAATGTTAGTTATGTGCCTCGTTTGAGGAGAAAATTCCTCAGATAATGAAATCATAAAATGTTTGGATGTATTTGTTTCTATCTTCTTTTAATATCTGGAAATACTGTGAGAGCAAGAGGCCTTTGTGAGTTTTGTCTGACAGGCTAAAGGGTTCAAATAAAGATAATATGGTCCACTATCTCTGAAGGAAATTGCATAAAAGTGGTTACTGCTGTTTGCTCCTATTCATTTCCTTTTCTTGGCTTCTCGGAGATGCCTCATATCCTGATGCAGTGGGCAAGGGATAAGAGGCACTTTCCGTTATCTAAATCACTGCACTGTTTATGAGACACTTAGTGTGTTTCTTTGCGAAGTAATTCTACTAGAGGCAATGGATTTTGCGGGAGTGACAGGCTGTGTATGTGAGGGACACCTTTTAGCTCCTTTATTTAAGAGTACAGCTAGGCAAGATGTTGCCATCTACTTCTAGCCAGGTCATGCAGGGGCCTCTCTCTCCCCTGGAGGGACTAATTTAGCACATTAGCTCTTTTTGTCACAGAAGATGGTGCTAGTTTCTGCTGTGGGCTCTGCTGTCTAATGTTTTTCCCTCCTTCTATCCTTCGGATCGCAGAGGGGTTCCAAAGGCCTGTGCAGACTCATAAGCTTGGCCTCACGATTGGCTCACTTTGCACAACGGGCTTGATCCAGAGCCCAGTGAAGTTGGTGGAAAGACTCCCCCTGACTTCAAAGGGCTTTGGATCAGGCCCTTGGTGTGTTCAGTTTTACATCTGGGAGAAATGCTCCAAGGGTCAGAACAGTGTATCTGTGCAGCCAGAGCCCAGGAGCTATCAGGTTTCCTAGTAACTTTTGTGGACAGGCTCGGCTGGTAAGGAGGGAGACAAGGCATGAGGCCGTGGAGGCTTGGGGTGGAAGTAGCCACAATTGCTGACTATCCGTCAGGCGTGGAATGTGAGGAGTGTGGTGAGCACCTTCTGAGTCATGAAGGAACCCGTGAGCAGGGTGGTAATGTTGGGGTGCTTCAGATTGTACCCAGCAACAACATCTCCCTTCAGTTCCTTCATCCTCACTGGCTTTGCTCCTCCTGTCTCTGTGCAACCAGCAAACCTGGATTATCCTTCCCCACCACACTGCTAAGTCCTTCCTTGTTCCCTCTTTTTCTGTTGTCAAAGGCCATCTGCTTTCCTCTTTATTTCTCCTCCTTTATTTTCAGGCCATCTGTTATGCATGGGTTTAGGAATGCAACACTGAGACCTTTCCTGCAACACCCATGTTCAGTCCCCCTCTGCTCCACATTGAGCATGGGACCAGAGCAGGAGTGGAATTCCAATGTGAGACCCTGCCCTCTTAGCTTGTATCTTTCCCATATCAAGCAGAGTGGAGAATGTTCCACTGCTCATTGCTTTACTTCCTACAGGCCAGCAGGGATGCTTCAAGAAATCTCCCACTGACAGTGTTTCATACTTCCAGGAGGGCTGGATGCCCTGGACAATCCAAGGCACATGTGTTATATTCTCCAAGCAGATTTGATGAAGGTCTGTTGCCTCCAATATATATGCAAAAACAGTCATTCCCATCTCTGTCCTGAAGTTGTGTAGAAATCAATTGTGTTTAGAGAGTTTCAGGGATGTCAAGGCTGAATGAACACCCATCCATAAACCCAAAGTTACTTTAAAAAGTGTGTGTGGGGGGGATTAACGGGAGGGGATACAGCAACTCAAGGACAGAAAATCGGGAGAAACGAGTGAGAGAGTCCACTGAGAACCCAAAGCATTTTCCCAAGGGACTCTTGGACTCTGGCAGCCTTTGAACAAACAGAACGCCTTTGAAAAGGTCTTGGCAGTCGGAACATGTTATGCAACCAGCTACTGTAGTTGTTATTTAGTCTCTAAGGTGCTACAAAGTCTTCCTCATCGTATTTACGGATACAGACTAACACGGCTGCTAATCTTAAACCTGTAGTTATTTGATGTCTTAGTATTAAAGATTTATTAACAGACTACATTGTAAGGCACCAGGTCTAAAAGAAATATTAGGAAAATATAGTAAAATAAAATAGTTTTAAAAATTCATCCACTTGCAAAGCATTTGTCTGCTCTGGGCCCAATAACTGGCTGGAAATTTTGTCTGTAAAGCTATGCTACCAAGGTCACTTAAAAGGGGAGTGTGTGTTTTTGCAAGAATTCAAGGAAATGCAAGGTGTTTCCACTTTTGCAGACCAGTATATTACAGAAAAGTAACACTTGTAGATCACCTTGAGTGAAGGTCAACACACAGTACAAAGTCCAATCAATGCACAGTATAAAGTCCAGTTTCCACAGAGCAGAAATTAGCCTCTGTCTAAATAGCTCAGACAGATGAAGAACAGCAGAATTTCCCATCTCTGGATTTTGTATCCTATTGCTGAGTTTCTTGCCATTGTAGCTTAAAGCCTCTGAAGACTATTGTTTGAGATACACTGTAAATTTCCTCCAAATGCTAATTTGGACCTCTTCATGCAGGAAGGGAGCTAATTCACTTATGGGGTATATCCCATCCTGAGTCAGATCCTTGACTTGAAGTCCATGGAGCTATGACACTTTACAACAGCTGAGGATATGGGCCCTGGTATTCATTTGATTGGACCCATCATTGTCATTTCATTTATATTTGATATGTAATCACAGACCAGAGAGAGACTTGATTAATGAAACCTCACCCTGTCTGAGATTAAAGTCTTATTACAATGATATCTGGAGGGTGCTCTCTGTTTATGAATTAATTACTGGATCCTGACTTATTGAGGCCAAAGGACAAGAAGTTTATTAACCAGGTGATGGTTAGTAGTGATATAATGAGAAGGAGCCCTATGTTGTTATCGTTATTATACTGACATTTTTAATTAAATATTAAAGTTTGAAGTGGAAAATAACTACACAAACTGAAATAAGCTGCTTGATCTGTTAAAAGCTACAATTAAAAAACAATCAAAAGGGAAAATGTTCCTTTGGCCATATTTATTTCCCCTATCTTTTCCTTCCCATTTCTCCTCCCCTCCCCTACCTCCATCCCTATAAATTGGGAATCTCAGACAATCTTGGTTGCTGTCACTTAGCTTGAAAATTCAGAGGACAGGAGCCAATCAGACCAGAGGAATTATAGTAGTCAGAGTTAAGACTTATATATTCAAAGTACTGTACAGGTGTTGAAATATACCCATGCAGTGATTCTGCCATTTTGTTCACTCTGTCTGGCTAATCACTGTGTGGTTATTGAGAAAACACCATACAGATATTATAGAAATTAGACATCCACAGCTAGAGCTCAGGGAACAGTGCAACTGTGAAAACACTGTATGGTTACACATCAGTCTTGTCCAGTGCCCATGTGTAGGACTGGTCTATGCAATTTCCTTTCAGTCGAATGTTTGGTAACTTTTTTCTTTGTGTACTGAATCAGATTATTAAGGTGTCTGTAATATGCCTATCTTATGCTCAAACTGGACTGAGAGCAATGAAAGTACCATTCCAACCTACATAACTCATTAGGCCTAATAACTCTCCTTGCCATGACCCACTCACAGCCCTATTTTTAATTGTTCTCCATTAGCATCTTCCTGCATTTGTTGATGGAAGTAGCTTCTTGAGAGCATTCACTTAATGTTAGTAAAAATCCCAATGGAATTGATCACTTTTGCCTAGCGAATATGCTGTCATGTCTACAGCGCTAATTGGTGGTGCTGGTTTTTGTGGGAATAGTGACAGGTCTGAAACTATTGACTTATCACAGGCTACCAAAGAAACAAGACAAGAGCCAAGCTCTTGAGCCACACAAAGCTCTTCTTCACTTCTGTTTCGGCCAAAAGCTTGTCTCTTTCACCAGCAGAAAGTGATCCAATAACAGAGAGCACCTCATCCACTTGGTCTCTCCAATATCCTGGGACCAACATGCCTATAACTCTGCAAATGCCAAAATACAGGTGTTCTGGTGATATACTGATGGGGGCAATTCAAAAATTCAAACAGGATGGAATAGAAGCCACTTCATGCCCAGAAAACAGCATTAAATGCACACTGTTGTCTTCAAACTCTTGGGAAGACCACAAGAATAAGGGCACTGACCTAATTTTATTGTTTAGTTTCTCAACAGCCTGAAGAAGGCATAATAGCTTATACATTCCTTGAACTTGCTTTTCTGCTTTTAGTGTCTAGCTAGCAAGTTTTTGCTTTCTTGACTCTTCTTGTATTCTGCATGGTTGGAAGTAGGATTGAGACTAGTCAGAGAAAATATGTTTCCAAATAGAAACAAAGCTCTCCCCGTTTGTCTCTGCGGCAGTGGGTAGGAGAGAGAGATGGTTCCAGGAGGTGCCATCACGTCTGCTTGGCATTTCTCTCTGTGATGGCACTGCCATCAGTCAAAGGGCATGCTTCTGATACGGTCACTCATCTGAAGAAGGGATGGAGGGGCTGTGGGCACACAAGTTACAGACCTATTTTGTCTGCTGAACTGGCTGAGGATCACAGCTGTCTGTAATCAGGACCCCAGTGTATTATATGGTGTAGCGGGGTGGCTACCCCGCTCCTAAAAAAAAAGGGAGGGGGGTTAAAGCAGCTCTGGAGAGGGCTATAGCTGTGGAAAGCAGCAAAACCCAGGCTGAGTAGAATAACAGCCACAGCTGTGGCCAGCCCAATCAGGCCACAGCTGGCTCTGATAAAATGGCTGAGAGGCAGGAGCTAGACCGTCTTTCTTCAGACTGGGAGAGAGCAGGGCTTGGCTGTCTGTGGGACAGGGTACCTGAGGTGGAGCAGCACTGGGGGAATGGGTAAGGGAGCTGGGGAGCAACTCCCCAGGCTGCAGACCTGATAGAAAGGCATGAAAAGGTAATGGGCTGCAGGGAAAGGCAGCAGGTCCAAACCCCCGTGCCTATGATGCCCCAGGGAGTGGGGGCTTGATGATGACTGGCGGTAGCCCTAGACTGAGGCAAGGTGGGGATTAGAGGGTTGGGGGTTCCCCAAGGAGGGGAGATCCAGAGGCAGAATGTCGGGGTATTGCCAGGGGGCAGCACCCCAGTAAAGGGGCACTGGGGTCCAGGAGGGATACAGAGACCAGCAGACAGAGACACTGATCATCAGAAGGCACTCTGATGGCTGGTGAGCTAATTCCTGGACAGCCAGCAGGAGGCGCTGCAGGAGTGCGTCATCGCACCGCTACATATGGGCTTTCAGCATGGGTGAGAGAGATCTCCAATGAGAGTATAAACCAGATGGACATCTCACCGGCCAGTGCATGAATGAACTCTCAGCAGCCACAGGATTTCAGTCCCTTTCTTCAGGGACTGAGTTACCTACACTCAACAGCTGACCCTAGGTTCCATGTGTAAACTGTGGCCTTTCACCTGGCTCAGGTTTTCCTGTAGGTCTCCCCTACAGTTGCAATGAGTCTCTCTGCCCCCTTCTACAGGAGCTTTCCTCCAACAGACTAACTTTCGATCTGCCCCCTGCAGTATTGCACTTCTAAACCATCTACCTGGGGCCTAAGGAGAGCCACTCTTCTCCTTTTTGTCTCTAGCTAATTCCCTGCATTCAGGCTGCCCTTTTTGGCTGTAATAACACAAAGTCTCTCTTGTTGTTGTCATTGGTGTCTTTGCTTTATAATAAAAGTAGGACTTAGCTCCTGTGAGTGAAGAAGAGGGTTTGGAAGTCAAAATCTCTGGTGCGCCTTTTAGACTGCAGAGCTCAGCATTCACCTGTTTCTTTCTCTCCTTTCTGTTCCAGCTTGTCCAGCAGGGATGTTTAAGGCCAACCAGGGTGTGGGGACCTGTGCCCAGTGTCCCACCAACAGTCGCTCCACGTCGGAGGCCTCTCCCATATGCACCTGCCGCAATGGCTACTACCGTGCTGATTTTGACCCACCAGAGGCAGCCTGCACCAGTAAGTACCAGTGTCCCAGTTACACAGATTGAGAGTAGAAAGCTGTGTGTATCATTAGATGGTGGCCAGAGGAAGAAAGATGATTTAATTATGAAGGCTCAGTGCCAGGTATTCAGCAGATGCTGCAGCATTAAATCAGTAAGCTATGTTAATTTACCTCATCTAGGATCTGCCCTTCAGGCTGCACACTACAGGATGAGTCAGTGAGGGATGGACTGCAGAGTTTTCCAATTGCAGCTCTGAGATGCACTGTGTTTTCATAGGGATAGGAAAACCAACACAGAGAAGATTTTAGACACCTAAAGGCGACACAAATAGTGTTCAGTAGCCATCTGTTACCACATGATATGACACCATCTTCTTCAGTTGGAATGGAAATGTGCCTCGTGTCATAACATCAATACTAATCCTTTTATCATTAGACTGGCACGAGCAGGTCATCATGCATCAACTTCTGCTTCTTTGCAAGCAGCTGGTTCTTCTGATAGCGGTTTAGTGTTCACCACATTCTCAATAATGTCCTAGTTCCACAACCCAGACATCAGTCGGTGCAAGCTGGAAGATCTCCCAGAAATGTATATTTCTTAACGGCAATGTCTGTGCTTGGAGGCAGATAATCCCCAGGATAAATTAGAATTGGAGGTTATCTACCACTGCTGTCTTGTTCGTAGTCTTGTTGATGAAATGTTCTTTTACAGAGGCAAGGAGTATGTTAAGCATTGGTATTCTGTGTGGCTTTGCTTGAAATGAATCACCTTCCTTGGCTGTCTACTGTAATAAGATGATGGAAGCTATCTTAAGTCTGTCGCTCTATAAAAATCAGCTTGATATAGAAAGTGTCCATTGCTAGTCAACGGCTGCTTTGTATTTCTGTTTATTTGAAAGTGTATCATACTTATTTATTTGTATTATCATAGTGCCCAGGAGTCCCAGACTAGACCTCACTGTGCTAGGTACTACACCTACACAGCACAAAAAAGGCAACCTAGTATCAAACTTAACTTCTGGTCAAACTCCTGGCTAAAATTGTGTCATAGTCCTTAGCCAGAATCCTAAAAATAAGCAAATTGGCAGACGGGTTATGTAAAGGCCCCCTTCTAGTTCCTCACCCAAAAGTTTTAAAAAACATGTTCTTGTGTGACTCACTGCTCAGTGTTACGTGTCCTTCTCTGTGCCTGATCCACAGAGACTGAGAGTCCGTTTTAGATTTTACCTAGAGAGCTGGGTTCTTTAGCCCAAACTGCAGAGACCCATAGCTTCTGCTCTGAAGATCTCTGGTGTGTCAAGCCGGATGGTGGCTGTGCCTTGGAGATTTACAAGCTCTGGCCTGGACTAGCTTTCCTTCTAAGTGGGGTGAAAGGTCACAGGGACTATATTGCAAAACAATTGTTTTTGGCATTAAAAACAATTGAGATGTGAAAACTGGGAATTTCTTGCTGCCACTGTTTTTCCTCTTCTCTGGAATCTTGTATTGTATTATTTAATAAATGCAGCATGAGCACTGAATTATATTTCTAGGCTGGTGCTCTTTAATAAAAGTGAATTTTCAATTGGTCTATGTTTGTGCAATGCTGGGTTTACTATCATAAAAATACATTTTTCAAGAGCGATTGCACAGTTGCTTTGTAGGTTTATCCTGGACATTGACATGTCTTGAAAAAAGAGATTGGATGTAACTAATGTTCATACTTGTGCTTCCCTATGCACCCAGCCTGTTTGTGTGTTCAGCATAACCACACAGAATCCTGCAGTATTGCTTTTATTTGCTTATATAATGCATGGCTAAGGAATATCTAAAAATATGCACCTGAAATAAGATATTAATTTCTATATTTTGCTTGATCACTTTAGCTGTCAGTGACAGAGGAGGTGCTAGGCACGTAGAACAATTGTAAATAAATCTATTTTTATGGCATCTTGTTCCAGCGGTGATTTACAGTATGCAACATCAGAAGAGTACTGTATAAAAAAGTCTGTTGCTAAATTTTTATTTGTCCTCATTAAGGTTTAATTTTAAAATGTTCTAATTTGAGGTGCCAGCTGTTCTGTTTGAGTGGTTACATATCATAGGAGTAAATAATATAGTGTAGCTGTAGATGCTTGTATTCACTGGTGCAATATCTTGGAAATACATAATCATTGTTACATGCTCGTAGGTAATCCTTTGCAGTTATAAGTAGCTTTCCTGCACTCTGTTTATTTTAGTTTTTCTTTTAACTTACGTTCATTAGTGAAAGGGGGCACTGTCCAGATTAAAATCATGGGCCAGACCATCAGCTGCTATAAATTGGTGAAGATCTATTGTCTTCAGTGAAGATTTGTCTATATGATTTCTATGGAGCTATGCCAAGTGACCCCACATGAGGGTCCGTGTGCCCTTTTCCTGATTTTGTATTAATGGCACTTCAGATTATTGAAACGGAAAGGATGTTTCAGACCTAACTTCCTCTTCACTTCGCGGTTTATTCACTTCTTGTATGTCACTCAATTTAGCCAGTGAAATTAAACCAGTTTGTGCTCCACCCATCTGAGCCTGCAACTCAATGGGCTGCTCTGTGTCAGGCAGTGAGTGACAAAGGAGGTGCCAAAGAAACACTCAAGGAAGACAAGGTCATTGCTGAGAATCTAAAGAAATGAAGCTAAAGAAATTTTTGGTATCAATCTTTGCTGCAGAGGACGTGGAGGAGATCCCCACAGCTGAACCATTCCCTTTAGGTGATAACTCTGAGGAACTATCCCAGATTGAGGTGCCAGTAGAGGTGGTTTTAGAATAAACTGGTAAATTAAATGATAATAAGTCACCAGGACCAAGGAATTCCAATGTGAAATAGCAGAATGACTAATAACTAGCTTTGAGCAGGGAGTCTGACTGGATGACCTCCTGAGGTCTCTTCCACCTCTAATCTTTTATGATTATATGATTTAAATCAGCCTCAGTAGGAGATGACTGGAAGACAGCTGTTCTCGTAGCTGAAGTTGTGTATCTTAGATCAATCCCCCCCACTCTAGAGTAGACCAGGGCTTAGAGTACCCAATCCAGCAAAGCACTTCTCTTTAAGCATGTGAGCAGCCTGGTTTACTATGTAGGCATGTGCTTCAGTACTTTGCTAGATAGAGGTCTATGTGCCGCTGAACTTTGCACGAGTGACAGCTTCTCAGACTTAACCTTCATCCACAGCTTTCCACTGACTTCAAGAGGCTGTGGCTCTGGTGTGTAAGTCTTTTATTTACAGACAGAACAGGTCTGGCATACACAGTGGCAGGTTCCTCAGGTGCTCTACCAATGTGTTGCAAGGCTGAATTGAAGGAGTGGCACGCAGTAGCACTGGTAACAGAAAAAACAACAAGGAGCCCTTGTAGCACCCTAGAGACTAACAAATAAATTCCCAAATAAATGTGTTCGTCTCTAAGGTGCCACAAGGACCCCTCATTGTTTTTGCTGATACAGACTAAGATGGCTACCACTCTGAACCTGGTAACAGACTAACCTTCACCAGGTGGCCCCAGTGATCTGAGCTGGGTCAGCAAAAAACAATGAGGAGTCCTTGTGGCACCTTAGAGACGAACACATTTATTTGGGAATTTATTTGTTAGTCTCTAAAGTGCTACAAGGACTGCTTGTTGTTTTCTCTGTCACCAGTGCTACTGTGTGCCACCCCTTCAATTCAGCCTTGCAACACATTGGTAGAGCACCTGAGGAACCTGCCACTGTGTATGCCAGACCTGTTCTGTCTGTAAATAAAAGACTTACGCATGAGAGCCACAGCCCCTTGAAGTCAGTGGAAGGCTGTGGATGAAGTCTAAGTCTGAGAAGCTGTCGCTCTTGCAAAGTTCAGCAGCACATAGACCCCTAACTGGCAAACCATTGAAGCACATGCCTACATAGTAAACCAGGCTGCTCACATGCTTAAAGAGAAGTGCTTTGCTGGACTGGAGCCTGTAAATTCAGTTAAAGTATAGTTTTTAAAGGTATTGTCCCTTTACTGTATGGGCAGAGCTCTTTCATTAAGATTCTTGATAAAGAT
The DNA here is from genome assembly GCA_007922305.1 of Dermatemys mawii. Lineage (NCBI taxonomy): Eukaryota > Metazoa > Chordata > Testudines > Dermatemydidae > Dermatemys > Dermatemys mawii. The sequence goes on from ML677482.1 coordinate 1,462,298, forward strand.
ATTGGCTTTTGTGAGTAACTAACTGTTTATTATGGTGTCCAACAGATTCTTATCCTGATTATTCAAGATAGCTCCACTGTCCAGTTTCATTGCTACAGCTCATTACCTCTTCTTTTGCCCTTTTGTGTCATCTCCAAAATCACATTAGCTAACTCTAGCTAACTTGTAACACATTGCTGGATCATGTTAGCGTGGCCCCTCTGCTGCCGCACCTCAAACGTTCATGCAATCCCTTTCCAAAGAGCACACAGGCAAGCCTCATTGCCAGGCAATTCCTGGCAAATACATTTACTCCGCTGAAGGAAAAATTAAACAGAATGGGTTTTTTTAAGGACAGCATTTTTCTAGCCATTTCAACAAAATGCTTTCATCTGCTGTAACCTTGGCAACAGGTCAGAGAGGCTCCCTGAGTGCCCGTCTCAATGTGATTAAGGGGGGAAGAGGGAGAGAGCGGAGAAATGGGGTGTCAGGAGTGGGGGAGAAAAGCTGACACCTCTTCAAGGGTTTCAGGTGTGGTAGGTTGTTGGTGGTGACAGCTCCCATTAAATCATTTGGATTTTCTTTCTCAGAGCGAGCTTACGGGAAGCCCAGATCTAGTTAATACTCCCTGTTTCCACTGGGCAGGTCGGAGTGTTCCGCAGAAGAGTTGTCCAAAAGGAACTAACTGGCCTTGACAGCTCATTTTGTGATCGTACTTGTAGAAATGGCTGACTTGCACAGTCCGTCCGCTCAAGGCTCTGCTCTGGTCACATCACCACAGTGTCCGAGCCCTCACAGTCAACAGTGCGTTTATCCACACAAGACACAGAAGCACCTTACCACCTTGTACAGATAGGAATTAGGCACAGAGAGCCAGTGTTTTAAGGTTATTTAGGCGCCTGCAGATAGATGCCTAGTGGGATTTTGAAAAACAACTCAGCAGATTAGGCATCTGTCTGCCAGTGACATTGTTAGTAGCTAGGTGCCTAATCTACATAAATCTTACTAGGTACATGTCTGCATCCTTTAGTGCCATTTGATTTCCCTCACTGGGCAGCTTTCTCTGCTCAGAAAACGTGTGTAATAATGTTGCTGAGATTCTGCTCTGATTCTTGATAAGTAAATCTATTCCAGGCTAACAGGGCCAGTGATTCATGAGTTATTCCTCTGGTTTCAGATAAAAGCTAAGTCCATTCATGGGGTGGTGCAGGATATTCAGGACTGAAAATGTAGGGAATTATTTGGGTGGGACTGCCTCTCCCCATCATCATGGTGGTATTGGTTTGTTCGTGAACGGCGCAATGATATTAAGCCCACAGCCTTCTTTGGCAGCTCATTTGATCACTGAACTGCTCTTGTACTTACATCATTCCTCTAATATTTAGCCTGCTGCAGCCTATGCCATCTCCGCTGTTCTGTCCTTGATGACTAATGAGAGTAATTGGCCCATCTCCTGTTAATAACGTTCCTCAGCATAAGTGTTGACAGTGAGCATGCCTCCCCTCAGACTTCTTGCCACAAGACTGAGTGTGCTCAGCTCCCGCAACCTTACCACCTAGGCAAACCTTTTATCATTGTTATTGTTCTTCTCTGAACTCCTTCCATTGTGTCTCTGACTTTTTTAAAGTGCAGTGCTCAAATCTGAATGCAGGAGGTCAGTTGGAGCTTCCCTAGTGCTGAGTGGAGCAGAATAATTACCTCTCTTGTTTAATGTTACCCACTGTTCTGTTTGCTTTCTCTGCAGTAGCCTCACAGTGTTGACTCATTCCATTTATCCTCCCTGCTAACCGCCAGATCTTTCTCCATGGCACAGCTATCTGGTCAGCAGTCCCCAGTTATATATTTGTGCATTTGATTACTCTGTCCTACATGAATCCCTCTGTATTTGTGCGCTTTGAATCTCACATTATTGATTCCTCCAATGTATGCCAGCATTGCTGTATTTAATTCCTTTCCTCCAAAGCATTTGCGACACTCCCAGCTCAGTGTTGTCTGCAGATCTGATCAATATATTCTCCATTCCAACATCCACCTTGCTAATAAAACACTGAATAGTACCGGATGCAGAAAAGACCCTCTCCGGACCCCACGAAATATCCACCCTTTCAACTTGATGCATAAATAGCTACTTGCCATTTTTCATTGCCCATTATATGTCCCTTTTACAGAAGTTCCAGCTACACCACATTTCTCTAACTGTCATATTCTAGCTATTGTATTTATATGGCCTTCATTACTGTAGTAGCTGAGTACTTAACACCAACACCCCGTGAGGTACAGCAGTACTTTATCCCTATTTTATGGGTAGAGAGCTAACACACAGAGAGTAGACTGAGTGATCATAGGGGTAGACTGTAGTAGAGCAGGGATTTGAATCCAGGTTACTGGTGCCCAAGACTAGCAGCCTCACTATTGATCTGTCCTTCCTCTAGCATGAGCAGGAACTATTTTACAATGTACTGTGTGTGATATTTCATTGTCTATTGGAAGGTGATAGCTGCTTAATTTCCAGAGGACGAAGAGCTTGAGAGAATTCAAGATGATATAAGCCTCCAGTCTGGATCCTCCCTCCCACTGTAAAGAGATTGGTACCAACACAGGCAGTTGGGGTACCAGTTAAGCAGTGAAACCATGGGACTGAATGAAACATGGTGATGGAATTTCTTTGTTCCCAGTAGAGTTGGGTGGACCTGTTGGGGTTGAGCACTGAACAGCACTGGGGAAGCCCAGAAGTGAATGGCTACAGTTACTGGATTCCCTTATTAGACGCAGGAAGTTGGTACCAAGAAGGCATTACCTTTGTCTAAATGCACATTTGTGGCCTTCCTGTTGCTTCCCCTTTCAGTTTGAAGGCTGTTTTCCTTATTATGGGCCTAATCCAAAGCCTGTTGAAGTCAGTGGAAAGGGTCCCATTGACTCCAGTGAACTTTGAATCAGCCTCTTGTGATCTTATCATGTTCCCCAATCAGTACACAGTAAAGCTCAATATTGTATCATTTCTTGACAGGAATCTTATCACTGTCTTGCTTTTCAACAGGTGTCCCGTCAGGGCCCCGCAATGTTATCTCAATTGTCAATGAGACTTCCATTATCCTAGAGTGGCATCCACCCCGGGAGACAGGCGGGCGTGATGACGTGACCTACGACATCGTCTGTAAGAAGTGTCGGCCTGACCGCCGCAGCTGCTCCCGCTGCGATGACAACGTGGAGTTTGTACCCAGGCAGCTGGGCCTGACGGAGACCCGGGTCTTCATCAGCAGCCTCTGGGCCCACACACCGTACACCTTCGAGATCCAAGCTGTTAATGGCGTCTCTGGCAAGAGCCCCTTCCCCCCGCAACATGTGTCAGTGAACATCACCACAAACCAAGCTGGTGAGTCGCACGGGTACTGTGCACGTACTGTGTGCCATGTGAGGGGTCATTAATGGGGAAAAGGAAAACTAGGGCTGGGTTCTTCTAACGGAATATCCTAGGAGTGTGAAATCCCATATTACAGCATCACAGATATTAACTGAAGTGCAAGAGAATAAATATAAGATATGTACACCCCAACCATCTGTATATACACTCACATGCATATATGTATACATACACAGGCATATGCCCACACATCTAACCTGTGTATATACACACATACACACACACGCACTCGTACACGTAAACATACCACACAATATCCATCTACAAGGCATATTTAAAAATTCTTTAAATATCAGTGCAGGCCCACCTAGACATAAGGCAGTGTCTGGGCTTTGGTGTTTAGCACCCAACCCATGCCCTGCATGACACAGTCAGAGTCTTACTACAACAGCAAAGGACATTTCTAGCCTTTACTGTTGTGAAGAAAATCTTCCGAAGTGTTCTAGGTGTCAACAATGCACTTATGTCTGCTGGTGGGCTTGTCTACACTTGAAACGCTTCAGCATCAACCTTGCACTCTCTAAACTGGCAGTTAGGTCAGCCAACTACATCTCTCGGGTATGCCGGTGTAAGTTCCTAGTGTAGACAAGCCCTTGGTCCACAGACAGCCCGAGAGAAGTGCACTCCCCCACTTACCATTGGGATCTGAAGTCTAATGATGACCCTTTCAATGTTACCTTGCTGATCATTTTAGTGGGTGAAATGGGGAGGTGGTTGAAAACTGGGACTTGCTTGAGGGATGGAAATGCAGAGTGCAGAAAGGAGAGGCACAAAAAGGGAAGGCAGGCAGTGGAGGAAGGAGAATGGAGAAGGAAGAGAAACAAGGGGAATAAATAGTTCTGGCCCCTAAGGAGTATGTCTACACTGCAGCTGGCAATGTGCCTCCCAGCCTGGGTAGACAGACATCTGCTAGCTCTGTCCAGGCTAGCGTGCTAAACGTGAACATTGTCACGTGGTCTATTACTCAAGTGCAGGTCCAGCTGGCTCCCTAGCCATGAGCTCAAGTGGCTAGCCTGAGCCACTGTCAATGCCACAGTGGACACACTCCACAGTGGACACACAGTGGACACACACTTTTTATTGCACATGCTTTAGCAGAGCTAGTGTGTATCTGGGAGGCATGCTCCCAGCTGCAGCGAGACAGACACAAGAGGAACAGATTTTCACATGGGCTGATGCAGATTGGAAAGTAACTTACTGAATAAATAATGAATGATGCTGATGACTGAACGTTCAATCCTACATAAAGGGCAGATCTCGGTGCAAACTTGCCACTCATGGTGGGAGCCCCACTGGGCACTGAGTGGAGTATGGAATGCTACAGTTATATCTTGACCAAAAGGCCAGAATTACACCCAGAATTCAGCCCTGTCTACAGAGGGAGTTTGACTTCTCTGCTGCAAGGTGTTGAGTAAATGAGGCCCCGTAAGATGCAATGCTTGAATTGCAATTGCAGTGTCACAGCTAGGTACAGTGGATTTGGGATTGAAGCAAGAACTCAGCTTCAGATCCAATGCCAACAATGGAGCAAGAAGCATCTGGGGGTTGGTTCGTGCTTGCTCATGCAGGGAGATGTGATTTGAAATGTAGTGTGCTAGCCAGGGCCCTGCAGTCCAGGGGGCTTTCAAGCCCCCCCCGTGGAAGGAAAATAGGGGAACAACTATTCTTCAGCTCTCCGGGTTTCTGCTAGAATAGAAGCAGCTGAAAGTTGCTGTCGGGTCTCCTGTGGGGCACTGCTGATAGAGGGAGATACTCAGTCAGTGTGTCCCATAGCTGCATTGACCACATCCATTTCCTGCACAGATTCCTCCATGTTTTGGATAGTGCTGAAACCTTGCAGGCCACTGGGTAGAAGGGACCTGGCATCTGCTTTGCACTGTCTCCTGGTGGGGCTTTCTGGGGTTGGTACAGACACTGGGGTAAAACTGGCATTAAAATCCCACTCTTCCAATGAGGTCATGTCCAGAAGTGCCTGGCTCAGACTGGTGAGGTCTGAGATGTGAGCGTGGGGCACCATGACCAATATCACTAAAGTGATGAAGTCGGAGCAGTTCAGTGGAGTGGATTTCTACATGCACCAGTGATCCCTGTGCTAAAATCAGGAGGGAAGCACAATGCACAATCCCTTCACTTGCTCCTCCTCTGTTTTTCTCTTTTCCCTTCTGCTCCTTTTCAGATACTGCTCTGCTTTTTCTTTCCTTCCTTTGCCATTCATCTCATTTTTCCTTCTCCTGCTTGTCCTCTCTTCCTTCCCTTTGGCTGTTTTCTTCTCTCCATCCTCACGTTATGACCAGGCATTGGTTTTTAACAGAGGACTTTTGACTGCAAACTGCTTGGCTGGTGAGGGAAAGAACGGATGCAGGAGAGCTGGGGTGGCCAGATGGCCAGTCTGTGCAGTGTGTATGTACTGTATGGGGGATGCTGAAAGGAAAGTGGGGGAGGGGCAGCCACCAGTTGGTGACCCTGGCTTTAAGTGCAAGGAAGGAAACACTAGACAACGGTGATGGAAATCTGTTTGGTTTGGGAACTGAAAGGCGATGGTAATTTCTGCTTTGTATTGAACGTGTAACACGGGCAGTCTTTGTTAGCTGTGCTCCCCTGGGAGCATGCAAGGCAGAAACCTGGCGTAAATATTTTAGTATCCCAGCTCCTGGGAATAGCAATTCTGTCAGACTGTCATGTTATGTTTGTGCCTGACTGTCACTTCTAACTCTTTAACCATGTGCAGTCAAACCTTTTAGCTATTCTTCCTGCTCTCCCCTCCACGCACCTGACCATTTGCTCATCCATCCATGCTCAAAGTCAGGCTAATAGAGGGCCAACATTAGCCTTGATGTAAGCAAGCAGGACACCACTGAACTGTTGTCCAAGACTTACATAGTCCAAAACTCTGATTTGTCCATCCATCCCCTCACACCTGAAACTTTTCCTCCATGCCTTTGTTATTATTCCAGTTATTCTTTCATATAGTTCTTTTGTCTCTGCCTGTCACTCTATTATTCATCCATCTCTTTCTCCCTCCCTCTCTATTTCTGTTCCAGAGCCTGTATATTAACATGGAAATATGTCTACTGTATTGGGAAGGCCTCCATACTAACCTAATTGAAATGCATTAGGTTTCAATGAATTAGGGTGCTATCAATATTTGAGGGACCACAAACATGAAATAAATATTCAGCTGCTTCACAGGAGGTTTTAACATTCAGGAATTGTTTAAGCAGGCTGCGACTGGAGTGCTGAGTAGTGGGGATGGATAAAAAGAGGTTAATGGGAATGCGCAAGCAGAATGATTGTGCAGCTTCTGTAGCAAATCAGTCAGTGATGGTTAACATTTTATTTTAGTGAGTCCTCTTTTTGCTACTGACCTAAGAACACAGTATACTCCTAAACTGGATGTATTATCACCTAGACAGAAAATAGCAAAAGCTATGTTATTCTAGTCAGTTATGTCTGCAAACTGTCAATGAAAATGCCTGTTTTCAAAAGCTGCATGTGGTTCTCTTAAAACTGTGCATAGGAGACAGAAGGAAATGGACTCCGAATGTGGGGAAATGACAGAAGAAATGTTATGCTGTGGATTTGTCTAGTATGTGTTATCAATTCACTTCAGCGAGACCAATTAAATCTTTCTAATAGAAACAAATTGATTCTCTTTCCCCAGTCCATAAGAACATCCAGATCTGTACATTTGTCTTAACCATCTATCTGCCTCTTCACCCATAAATCTTTTCATCAGTCTATCCCATCTTTCTCCTATAATTGGTATCCACCCATTTGTCCTTCTGTCCATCCATCTCCCATCCAAATATCTCAGGGGTAGGCAACCTATTGCACACATGCCGAAGGCGGCACGCAAACTGATCTTTAGTAGCACTCACACTGCCTGGGTCCTGGCCACAGATCCAGGGGGCTCTGCATTTTAATTTAATTTTAAACGAAGCTTCTTAAATATTTTAAAAACCTTATTTACTTTACATTCAACAATAGTTTAGTTATATATTCTAGACTTATAGAAAGAGACCGTCTAAAAACATTAAAATGTATTACTGGCACACGAAACCTTCAGAGTGAATAAATGAAGACTTGGCACACCACTCGTGAAAGGTTGCCGACCCCTGGCTATCTTCTCCCATACTTATTCATGCAGAGCCTCAATTCTCAAGTCTCTTTATAGTTTCTGTGGGCCCACAGTGCTTGTTGTCTATGGTCTTCCTTTGTGATTCTTCTAGTCTGCACAAGAGGGAGATATCTGAGGACAGCCTCAAGCCATAGCATTAGCTGCAACAGAGGGAGAGATGAAGGAGCTAAACAGATTGACCTAGCAGAGGGAGAAAAAGAGAGGGGAAAAGGCAGGACGATTAAAAGGAGAGAAGGAAAAAGAGAGCAGAGGGGAATGGGGAAAGAAAGAGATAGGAAAAAGAGAATAAGAGAGAATTTCCTAGACATTTCCGTTCTGAGCCAAAATCTGCCTTGAGTTACACCTGCCTAGCCAACCTCATTGAAACTAATAGGGCTGCCAGAATGCAAGGGAGGGATTTGTTATTTCATTTGTTGTTAAATTTTCTGCTGCCTTCTCTCAGCAAGGAGGCTGAAGCAGGTTTGGTGCTTCGCTCCTCCATTCCCTGGGATAAGTTCCACTTCTCAGAGGAATAATTGACTCCAGAGCCTCAGTTAAAACAGGGAAGCAAGTGAGGGTAAATTTTTCAGAAGCGCCACCATGATTTAGGGGCCTCAAGTCTTCCGGGTTTTCAGTGGGACTTAGGTTCCTAAGTCACTCAGCCACTTTTTCAAAGAGTGCTCTTACTCTCTGTGACGTGACAGCTCTTCTTCTGTCTCCGGGAGCTGGACACCAGCTGTTGGAATTGCATGACCAGTGCGTCTCTTCCCTCGGCACTGGGCACCCGTGTGAGGGAAGGAGTTTCCATATCACATACTGTGGCTTGTGCAATAGTCACTCAGGGAGACGCCATCCAGTCTGCACACATGTCTATGCAATTCAGGCTCAAAAATGGCATTTAGGCACAGTCCGGAGCAGGGGCTCTGCAGCGCCACCATCCCCTGCCTTCCCTCCTGGAGAGTACTGGATACAGAGAGGAAAGTAGGGGCAGTACATGCCTGATGGGCTATTACAAAATTGACCAAAGGGAGCTTGCTGACCCAGCCCTGGTGCTTGAAGGGAAGGCAACTTCTGCCTGGTCCCTGCCACTGCACCCTGGGGAGAAATTGCTTCCCATCCCCAAATATGGTGATCAGTATGTGAAAGAGTTACCCTCATAAAACTGTGGATCACATCACCAACCTGAGATATAGCTGGGTGTTCAAGTAACTCTCCATTGCCCCTTGAACCTAAATGATGAGGGTTCTACCAGTGAATCTGGGAGTGAAAGATCCTAACATGCTGATGTCTTACCTTGCAGGGGCGGTGGGGAAGGATCTCCTAGGTGTTTAACCTATAATCTTTATGTTATGGTATTTTTCACTGTCCAGGAATGTCTACCTGGTTTCCTGGTGCTGCTTAGTTCAGACAGTGTCTTCTCCACGACCTGGTTTTGGTATGCCCTGAAAGAAGATTTCTCTCTCCCCAAAACTCTGCCCTTTCCAAACTGGATTGATTCAGGGTCGAACATTCAAAAGGGCCCAGTGCTGGCCTACCTCTGCTGCTGTTGAAGTTGGTGGGTGTTTTGCCATTCACCTGAGTGAGAGCAGAGCGAGGCCCACGCTGAGCTCTTTTGAAAACTCTGCCCTTGAGTGCTTCAGTCTGTCACCGGAGTAAAGACCTGCCAGCCCTCTGTTTGTCTAACCCCACTTCCGTGGATGTTTACAAAATGTGTACATTCTTATGGAACGCCGTGCTCAGAAGGGGCGTGGATAATGGCACCCGCGTTTCCTTTGTCTCGCTAGTAATTTCTCTTCTTACAGCCTAAGATCCTGCTGGCCTACCCTCAAATGCATTGCAGGTAAAAAGAGAAATAAGTTTTGTGAGATCATCCTAACCTGAATAGCTATTTCTGAACATTCGAAACTCACCAAGGAGTCTGGCACATTTTGCAGCCACTGCCCCCGAGAGAACTGAGCCCAGAATAGCAAGGAGTGCTCAAGCGTATGGAGTATTGGCAAGCTTCACGGAAGCTTGCATCACACCTTCTTGGCCTCTAGCTAACACTCGCAGTCCCCCACTTCCAAATGCATCCCCAAACTAGTGCAAGGGGAGAACAGTTCTCCTGCTTCTTTCTGTAACCCTGCACCTGTCATGGCTGTTCAAAGATTTGCCCTTCTCTAGTGTAGTCCAGTGCTTCGGCTTGGCCAGATCAAGGCTGGTTACTGCATCGGAACAAGCAGGCATAGAGCGGCTTAGGAGCTGCCATCCATCCACCTGAGCACCAGTTTGGTGCTGATCATTTTCACAGCATTCTCCATGTTAAGCAGGCAGGAGCACCAAGGGGGGTTGCGAATGCCGCAATTAACAAAACAGCAATCAAGCTAAGTGTTTAATTTCAGAAAATTAACATCTTCTCCAAGCGGATGTGGAAAGATAAAAAATGAAGGATTAAATGTGCTGGGTAAACAAAGGCAGTGCTGGACCATAAACATCTCCTGCTGGAAGGGAAAGACACTGACAGCTTCCCAGAGCCGGGAGTCTGCAGTTCAGTGAATTCCCTAAGAGGCACCAGCTTCAGAGCCCGAGAGCAGGAAGAAGAGCATAAAATAAGGGGCTAAACTCACTCATCCATGCAGCAAGAATATATGTTTTCCATCTGTAGCATGAGTGTTTCATAGCTGGTGTTACATTCCTTGTATGGGGGGTGCAATGTGGCAATCCGATGTGGCTTGTTTTTATGGGCTCTTAAAAATGCAGAAGGGCACATGAATGGAGCCGGTGTTTCCAGCATGGGTATTTAAGCCGTGCATGCAAAACTTGGGTACCCAAATTGTGTCCCAGCCTATGTGGGTTCACAGGAAGGGGAGGGCGTGTGCAAAGAGTCACACTGCCATTGCCTGACGTAGGTGTATTAAGCATGCAGCATTCACGTTCCCTTCATGTACATTTTTTGGTAGGAATGGAAATATATGGCTGTTTAGGGCCAGATTATCTCTACATTTCTGGACCTTTGAAATCACCCTGGTAGTGCACAGGGGCCATTGTCCCATGCGGGGGAGTTTTCAGCTGACATAAAGCTGAGCTCACTGGCCCCTAAGGTGCCACTCCAGCCTTGGTGTTCAGGGGCTTGATGAGGATGGGAGGGGTGTGCAGGTTCCAGCTGTTATCAGCTGTCAGACAGCCCCAAGGCTCTTTAACCTGCATTGGGATTTAGGCAGAGCCAAGCAAAGAATCAGAGTTGTGATTCCCTGATGCCCCTCACCCCACGCTGCACACAGTGGGACTCAGCTGGAATAATGGTATGTGGTATGATAGATTTGCCCATGTATTTTGCAGAAAGCATTTTTTTGGAAGGTCTGATGTTTGTAGCAAACAGAGATTGCACAGTGTGTATAGACACAACCCTCGGAAGGAAAGGAAACAAGACGTAGAGCTCACATCGGACACTGTTAAGAAATCGTTATGCTGCTCCATAGCTCTCTTGTAGGGAGTTACAAATATGTGTAGGATACTTCTCTTAATAAGGGCATTTGTTTGTAAGCAAATCGGTGCACTGTGTTATTTGCAAGAGTCATATGGCTGATATTATGTACCAATGTGCTTTAGGGAGGGGACATAGGGAACTGATGTCAGTGGCTGGAGCCAGACCACCGTTATCATACTGGGCCATCTGTAGAACGACCTGTGTTCATGGAAGTGGAAAAAGCAGCGACTCCCACTGCTTTCTCCAGGTGATTAACAGAGAAGCCCATTAGGTCTGTTCCACAGATGGCAGTATCTGTTCAGGGTAGAGGTAGAACAGAAGGTTGGCAGGGTAGGGTGCATTTTGCAAGAGCTTTCAAACTCCAGTCTGTCCATGGGGGCGGGGTATAGACTACATTCAGCTGTTCTGTAAAGGAGGATATGGTGCGTCTACCTCCACAGGTGAGTGCCCAGGTATTTCATGTTAGCTACTCAAGGACCTTCGGTTTTCAGAATCCCAGGAATAATGTGGGATGTTACTCCTTGCATAAACAAGGAGAAAGGGGTGTAATATTGAAGATCCTACCTGCAGTGTCTCTGAATCTATGTGATACCGGACAGACAAGCATTGCCTCTGATCTGAGGGACGGGCAGAACCAATATGCAGCTATTTATTTGCTTAGCTGATGATCCCCCCAGCATGAGTATATGCTCATCTGTTTTGGACAGAGACATCCCCACCAGAGTGGAACATTCCACCAGAGAAAAAAAATCATCTCTTCCCTGGATTCACTGACATCTGAGGGGGCCAGTTGGGGCAGGAGGTTGGCATACCAAGCTGTACACCTCTAGATGACAATTCAAGTGCTGGTGAGCTTATGAGTAGCTGAAGGAGTTAGCGTCTCAGAGTTAGCATCTGAGAGCTGTTTGGTAAATTACTCCATGTGCTGCTGCTTGGTTAGTGGTGAGGTCACTGATGATTTATAGCAGGGGTGGCCAACCTGAGCCTGAGAAGGAGCCAGAATTTACCAATGTACATTGCCAAAGAGCCACAGTAATACCTCTGCATCAGCTCCCACTCATGGGAGCCCCCCCCCACCAGCTCCCGCCCATACCCATCAGCTCCCACCCATGGCAGCCCCGCCAATCAGCGCCTCCCTCTCCCTTCCTCTTTCCCTCCCCGCACCTCCCGATCAGCTGTTTCATGGCGTGCAGGAGGCTGGAGGTGCGGGGAGGAGCGATGGCATGTCAGGCTCAGAGAAGGGGATGGGAAGGGGTGGAGTAGGGGCAGGGCCTAAGGCAGAGCCGGGGGTTGAGCAGTGAGCACCCCCAGCAAGTTGGAAAATTGGCGCCTGTATCTCTAGTCCCAGAGTCAGTGCCTGTACAAGGAGCCACATATTAACTTCTGAAGAGCCGCATGTTGGACACCCCTGATTTATAGTAACGGGAATGTTTCTCCTTGTCAATGAAGCTGCTGGCATCCCAGCTCCCAAGGACGATGGGGTGGGGAGCTTTGCATCTGGACTCTAGAATTAGCCTCTCCCGAGCCCTCATCACGTGTTTCAGTGGGCTTTAGCACACGAGTCTTTGATGTGCCCAGAGGACCGGACAAGAAATTAACTTGTTTAATGAAACGCACGTCGTGTTGCCTGAGCGATATGCAGATTCACCATCAGGGAATTTAGAGTGTTCGGAGAATGAATATGGGGAGCCGAATTCAGAGGTGAGGGTGAGAGATGAAGAGAGTTAGTGCAATTTGCACTTTCTTCCCATCCTCTTGATGTGCATGTTTCGCTAGCTTAGCCTCCCTTCAGATGCACTGTTTGGCTAGGGTCAGACGTCGAAGTCCCAAGCAGTTACTCAAGCAGATCCATTGACTTCACTGGAATTGCTTGCCAGGGCGAGTAATCTGGCCTTGAGGTTCTCTTGGATTTACACGGCCAGATTCAGAGATGATGTGTAAACAAACCCTTCCACCAAGTACACTCCCATAGAGCAACCCGCTAGTATGCTCCCTCCAACGATGTCTACACTAGCCTACTCTGGAGTAATTTGCAAGGCAAGGAGCCCGAAGAGAGTGTAGGAAGATGTACAGCAAAGTCACTCTGCTTCCACATGGACTATCCTCCACCTTCTGCCAGTTCTTTGGCATACAAGTTACACCAGGTTAGACAATCTTAGAGCTCTGTCGAGGGGATATAAGGAGTGTTAAGGGAGTTGGAGTGCTAAGGGAGTTGGAGCACAAGTGCAAAAGAGTAACTTCAGAACATGGCCAAGGAGTTGAACTGAAAGATGAGGGTGTCCTGTTGTGAGGAAGGCAGGAGCAAGGAGGAGAAAGAGGCCTAAGTGGCTACAGACAGAAGTATTGTTCTAATTATGTAAACATGAGAAATGCAGTCAGCACTGCTTCAGGGGATGGTGAGGCCTAGTATTAACTCTTCAAGTGCCTTCCAGCACATCTCCTGCCATTTTAGCTGCAGAAACATTCTTCCTGGATCATGCCCATCTTGCTTTGCATAGCCCAGCGAAGGCTAACTTGGAACTTCAAGGGGAGAGCAGCGTAGAGGCTCTGAACCTCTGAGAGGATTCTTCTGCCTCCTGCTTGGCTGGCTCGGGATTAACGAGATCTGCTTCTTTCTTCTATTTGACATTAGGCTTGGCCTTTCCTCTTTTTTCTTTTGTACCATTCAGCCAAGCTAATGGGGCAAGCCCTGAGCTAGGCGTAAAGGGGCAGAGGTGATTGTTAACACGTCTTGAATCCACAAACTAACTTGGGTTGATTCAGTTTGACAGTTGCTCCATAGACTAACAGAACTGTAAAAATTTTCCCCTGAGATCATTGTGGTTCCTTTTGCCTTAAGTGCTAATGCTTCTGGGGATTTTCTTCTGGGTCATAGGCTCGGGGTGACTTCTGTATTTGTGGGGGCAGCGCCAGCCCGGCCAGGGGATCATGGGGGTGGAATTCCGCACATACCTGAGGCGTGCAGAGCTGGGCCCAGCACCTGCCCTGATGTTTGTTCAGGTCTTGAACAGGGACCCTGAGGGCTCAGTCTCCGTTTCCCTTTGGTTATGTGGGTGTAGCTTATCATGCCGGTACAAGCTGAGTGAGTGGAACTATGCATGTGTCTACACACATATGCCCGTGTTTGTGTGTCTCTGTCCCTGTCTGTGAGGGCACATGAAATGCTAGGAGTCTGAGATGGGCTGACCCAGTGACATGTGTGTCTGAGACCCAGCAAAATATGTTTCTGAGTATACACACACACACATGCACACGTACACAAACACACACACGGCACATCCCGCACATGCTGAAGCCAGTTCCCCTGATGGTAGGGGTCTGTCCTGGTGTATTCAGTTAAATGCACTGGGCCTCGCCTTCTGACCATGACACCATGGATGGTTGCCTGCGATGCTCAGCCGTAAGTCTGGCCTTGTTTGGGGGACAAAGCCCCCTTACCTCCTCCCCCAAAGTACGCCCATGCTCTGGGTGCTCAGTGAGACCCTGTCCTGGAACCTTACTGGGGGACTTTAGCAGCCTGGATACATAGTTAAGTGGAAATATTGTCCTGCCAAAGTTTATTGTTGTTACAATTTGTTTGTATTGCAATAGCACCTGGGAGCCTTAGTTGTGGCCCAGAACCCTACTGTGCCAGGAGCTGTACAGACTCTGAACAAAAGACAGTCCGGTGCTAACAGCTTACAATCCAAGTATCAGACAAACGGCAACCTGGCAGACAGAGGTTTAGACTGGGTAGCTCTAACCTCTGTCACAGTTAATGTAATGGGGGAGATGTGTTGTGTTCACCCCCCGGGGAAATGTCCTCTGAATTCACTGCTTTGCTTGCTGATGAGTTATTGACTGTTCCTGGTGAGACTGAGCACTCTGAATTCAAAATCTCTAATTAAAAATAATTATCAGTTTAAATATTCAACCAGTTTTATTGACACGCTGCTCTCATTTCGTGCATAGTGTTGCAATAACAGCAAATAAGCATGGCAGCCTCTTACTAACATGGCAAAGGGAGGGGTGGGGTGAGTTCTCCATCTCCAGTGGAATTCAGCACCCCCACCCCACCCCCATGACACTGCTCACTCACCCCTCCCAGAGAGGACCGGTGTCTGGGAGTTTTTAAGACATGAAGACTTGCCTCTGAAATGGGCCAAACTGCCCCAGATGACAAGTATTTGCAAACATTTCCTAGGGAACCATACACACCACTTCTCCTGTCTGCAGCCCCTACAAACCAGGGCGTGGGGCCAATGACAGACAAATAGGAGCATTTTTGTGGGCGCACGCTGTTAAAGTAATGGTAGAACATCTCAGTGTGAAGGCCTGATCCTGGCACCTTATGTGATTGGAACTCCCAGTTCCTGCAAAAAGGTGTTTTGATGTTTCACACTCACAGGAGTCGGACCAAAGAGCCGCTGGACCTTCTGGAAGCACTCTGCTGTGTGAAATAGGGTAGACAGAGAGAAAGTCTTGGTCAATGGCTTTTTTTGTTTATATATGGTTCTCTGTTTCTCTCTCTCTCTCTCTCTCCATACATCAGCCTGTCTTCTAGCATTGTTTAGATTGATTAGATCAATTCCATTATTGTTAGAGATTGATTTTGATTACTTATGGAGCAGGGACTCAGGTCTCTTCTTTATTTTCTCCGCTGCACCAAGTGCACCGCTGGCCTTCAACAAATAATAAACCATCATCATAACTCTTGGTTACCCATATGCTGAATCTGCCTTTCTCTCTGTGTCTGATTCTGCTTTCTGCACCTATTTATCCCCCTCTGCTATAGCTGTATTATATATGCCTCTTTCTTTATATTCCATTCTTTAAGGTTGAATTCTCTGTAGTATCTGTTTTCTACAACACCGAAAGCATTTTCTCCTGGTCTCTTTAGATAGGTAGGTGGTCGTGCAATGAGTTGTATTAATGAATAGGCAGCAGGTTTAAAGCACAGATTAGCAAGTACTTCTTCACACAGAAAAGAGTTAACCTGCGAAAAGCTGGGACTGGATGAAGGGGGTGGATCACTTGAAATTGCCCTGTTCTATTCATTCCTTCTGAAGCACCTGGCACTGGCCCCACTGGCACAAACAGGATACTGGGCTAAACGGACCAGTGATCTGACTTGCAAGGCCATTCTCATGTTCTTATGCTCTTATTGTGCTGTATAATATCTCATCCTCCTTCCTTCCAATCTCTCTCCATTTGCTCCTTTCTTCCCATTCTCTTCTTTCCCTCCTCACCCCCCAGAACGGCTCTCTGGCATTTTATTTTCACCCTCTCTTCAGATCATGTTATTCCCCCCACCTATGAGCTAATTTTCACTTCTTTTGTATTTCCTGTTTCCTCCTTTCTCCACAGCTCCCTCCACAGTTCCCATCATGCACCAGGTAAGTGCCACCATGAGGAGCATCACGCTGTCGTGGCCTCAGCCAGAGCAGCCCAACGGCATCATCCTGGACTACGAGATCCGTTACTATGAGAAGGTGAGCCGGATCTGCCACCCCGAGATCAGCAGCACTGTGGGCTCACGACCAGCCACCGTAAGCCTGAATGAAAGCAGGGGAAAAAGGCTGGGGGTGGGGATGGACACTCAGGGCTCTGAAACACTTCTGTATTTTTTTCCTTGTTGTGGATTGTTAATTATGGGCCTGAACTACCACCCATTGAAGTCAGTGGAAGGACCCGTTGACTACAGTGCGGTTAGGATTAGATTCTTGGATAAAAGTTTTATCGTGAGAGGTAACACCCAGCCCTGGCAGGTAAATTGGGTGTGAGATATGGGTGCGAGGGGGCATAAGTGAATATGCTGCCGGCTTTGCCTAGAGTTTTGGGTCATGCTTATTTAACTGAATGTGAACTAACTCAAGTTCTGTAAGACAATCGAAAATGCTAATCTGGACACACCACCAGCATTTGTTCCAGGGCAGAAATGTCTGTTTCTGGTCTAGGCGCAGCATAGGCCGAGCAGTGAATTAACTTGAGTTACAGCACGACCCAAGAGTCTGAACAAAGCCTAGTGTGCTGGACGAGAGAATGCATGTAGAAGAGCCATGTCCAAGCATTTGTTCTGTGTGTTTTTAAAGGAAGGGAGCAATATCCCTTGTTAGGGCCAGGCATAGAGGGCAAAATGGCGCTGAGCAGGTTTCCTCAGCTCCAGCCATTCACTTCAAGGGGCTCATTCCTTGCCTGCATCCCACTCCACACCTGCTATTCCAACGCCACACAACTTGACCTCCATACTTCCTTTCTGCTCCGCAGCTTCTCCGGCCAACGTGCTGACCTGTGATTCCCTGCTGTCATGTGGACAAGCAGGGCTAGGAGAAGACAGGCCAAACTGACTCCCTTAGTGACCTGGTCTAAGATTTGAATCTGTGTCTCCCAGGGTGACAAACAGTGCTCATTTGCACCAACAGACACATTTGTGTTTGCAGTGTGGCAGCGCTTTGAGACCTCAGCTGAGACCAGGCCCTTGTTGTGCGAGGGGCTGTGCATGCACATACACCCCAGTGACCTCGCAATCTAACTGGACAAGATGGCGGGGAGGGGAGAAGGAAAGACTTGTGTTCATCCCCATTCGCTGATGTGTTTGCTTTCCTTACTCACTTCTGCAGTCTTTCCTGATCTCTCAGAGGAAAAGTCGGTGGCAGGAGGCATTTGTGTCATTTAACCCACAGACAGCTGCTCTGGGCTGGGCCGGCCTTAGGGAAAATGGCCCCTGGGTGAACTTGCATTTTGGTGCCCCTTGGGCTGGGCCCCATGGGTGTGGTTCTCCCCATTGCTCCTGGTTCCCCATCTTCCCTTCCCCCCTAAGCTCTGCACTGGCCCCCCTTTACTCCAACCCTTGCACTCCTCTCCTGAGCCCTTAACTCCTGCAATGTGTCCCCTGCACTCCAGCCCCTGCACTCCCCTCCTGCACCCATGTGGGGAAACTGATCCACTTGGATGCACAAAGCAGCTGGCATTGCTGCTCCTCTGCCCTGTGCATAAGAAGAGGGCAGGAGAGCAACAGATGCTGATGCCTCAGCACAGCCCAGGTGAGAAAGTGACCTGAATGCAGGAAGCTGGGGTGTTATGTGTTGGGAGGTACTGTGTGTGTGTGTGTGTGTGTGTGTGTTTGAGAGGAGTGTGTGACAGAGTGTGTGCTGTGTTGAGGGGAGTATGTGTGCGCCTGAGTGTACGAGTGCACTATCTCTTTAAGAAAGCACTCAGGGGCAGGAGCCTGAAGGCTTGTGTTCAGACACAAGCAACCGCAGAGAGGCAGCAGCACACACACAGATTCCCCCTGTCCAGTCACCCCAGCTCAGTGGAAATTGGGTGTATGGGGACACCCTGACACCCCTACCCCCATCGGACAGGAGGGTGCTCCAGTCCGGAGTGGCCAGGGTCAGCTCCTTGGAGGACAAGGAAGGGGGTTGGGGCAGGAACAGCATCCGCTGCACATGTGGAACAGAGGAGGAGGGGCACCCCTGCTCTGGAGGAGTCACCTGGGTCTGACCAGGTCTTTCCCACAGGCCCCTCCCTAGCGCTGCTGCTCACCTGCCGCAGCGAGTCAGGTGGGAATCCAAACCCTGCTCACAGCGCCCTCTTGACGGGCCACCTTGGGCAGGGGTCTGGATGATCCACCCCAAAGGCCAGCCCTGGCTTTGGAAACAGATAACTGGCCCATATAAAGAACCATATTAAGGTCAGATTGTAAGCAGGGGTGTGTGTACTGCAATGGCATTGAGAGCTGAAGCAAAGGTCACTTCACTGTGTAGATCTGCCACCTGTAGTTAATACAGCTTGTACCTGCAAGTGGTCTCTCAAAGAAGCCATTGACTACACGTTGGCAGTGTGACACCCGTGTGTAATGTGTCTAGCTACCACACTGTATATATAGATAGAGAGAGACATATATATAATGACTATTTCTTTTCATTAATGACTGTACAGCCATATGCATCTTCCTTCAGTGCTCTGTATTCTCAGTGCCGAATGCTTGGAGTGGGGTGATTAGAGCAGTAACGCTTTAACCCCAATATTCCCATTCCACCAGTGGATCAGCCTCATGCCTGAGTAGAACCTGGGGTGGCCATGGGATGGGTCTACCCTTGCTCTGGAACTGTGCCATTCCCCCGCTTTGATCGACACCAGCCTTTCTTCATTCTTCCCCGCAGGACCACAACGAGTACAATTCGTCCATGGCCAAGAGTCAAACCAACACGGCCAGGATCGAGGGGCTGAGGGCTGGCATGGTGTACGTGGTGCAGGTGCGAGCCCGGACGGTGGCTGGCTATGGGAAATACAGCGGGAAAATGTGCTTCCAAACGCTGACAGATGGTAAGTGTGTGGCAAAAGGAGGAGGTGAGAGAGAGAGAGAGAGGCCTCACTTGCAGCTCAAGCTGTAATTGGATTAAATAAACCTGTCTCTCCAAACCCCAGCTCCCAGAGGGGGAGTGTGGCAAGAGCCAGGTGATTTATAGTGATGTTTGATTAATTGCCAGCTGGAGGAGTAATCTGTTTTAAATCTCTTATCTCTGTTTTCTCCTCCACCATTTAACTGCATTTTCCCGCATCTGTGTGTGGCTTGGATTATTTGCATGCCAGCCAGGGGAGAACCTGAACATTAACCCCTTCCTTACCTCACGCCTCTCACCTCAGGAGAGCTTGCTAAGAGCCTGTCCTGGCCAAGCTGGGAAGTATGGCACACTAGAGTGCGTGTGTGGAATGTGGGTAAGCACAGAGATGGGGGTGGGGATGTGATCTGAGTGCCATGGAATCACGTGCGCATAGAAATGAAGGATGGAAGAGAATTGTCAGGCCAGCTGCTCTTGTTCCTCTCCTGGCCAGTTCGGGATTGTTGCCTGCGCTCCACTCTCTGCTCGCAGGGGAGGTCTGCGCTGCAATCCAAGGTGTGGCTGCAGCTCAGACAGACACACTCACGCTAGC
This sequence comes from Dermatemys mawii, assembly GCA_007922305.1. Lineage (NCBI taxonomy): Eukaryota > Metazoa > Chordata > Testudines > Dermatemydidae > Dermatemys > Dermatemys mawii. Next base: position 1,482,197 of record ML677482.1, read on the forward strand.
ATGGCTGAAAATACCAGTGTACACGTGGCAGGGGGCTTTTCAGCATGGGCTGCCCCAGCACCTTGACACTGCTACAGTTAGCCATTCTAGCAAGGGTTAAGTTAGCGCGGTATGTCTACCCGACTTGGAATCACCCCTCAAACTGTAGCAAAGACACACCTTTCGTCCAGGCATTTTTTTAACCATTCACTCAATGGAGTGTCCGCTTTCTCCGTTGAGAGACTATTTCACACTCTAACAGGCCTCACTCGCAGGAAGATTTTCCCAATATTCAGCCCTGGTGTTTCAGTTTCATCCCACTACTTCCATCCTCTCCTTCTTTGGCCCTAAATCTTTCCACTTCATCTGTGGCACTTATCCCCTCCAGATTCTTATGGATTATGTCCCTCCATAGTTGCTCCCTAGCTCTCATTTCACGAGCTCTACACATTTAGCTCTTTGACTCTTCCCTCCTGTAAATCAATCCCTCAGCTCTTTAATCATTTGTGTGGCATTTCTCTGAATAACATCAATAAAAGATGCAAAGAACAGACGAAAATAAGGAGATTGGAAAGAAGCTATCCTTTCTGTATGTCCTCTCTTCTACTTTGTATATCAGTTTATTAGTTGTATATTCAGTGTCACTCTAAGAGATGAACAAACTGCTTCAGATAAACTAAGAAGTGACATCAAATGTTCCCCAGATCTCAGAGCATTTTAATTAAACCTGATCTACATCTCTTCAGGGCAGATGGGTCCAGAAATCAGACCAAGAAGTGAATGGAGGTGTTCAGGGTTCTTTTTTCAGTTTAGTACATTGAAGCAAAAGGTCTGATTCAAAGTTCACACCCTGGTCTAGTTCTTTCTCCAAAGTTATACAACAGCCAAGGATATTTGGATCCATTCCTCCAGTTCTGACTTGTCTCTGTTTCTTATCATGAAAAATTGCCAGTTAACCTTAAAAAACTCATAAGGGGAGAGAATTATTTTCACAACACTCCCCATTCCTTCAGGGAAGTGCTGAAATTGACAAAGAAAAGCTTTTCTTGTGATAGTCTAAGATGTCCAGAAGCTGTAAATTCAGAAGTCTCCCAAAGGCAGTCTGTTCTCGCTGATTACCAGCCCATTGGTACCTCCTCTAGAGTAATATGCCATGGGCTCAATCCTGTAAGGTGCTGAGCATTCTGCTTCTGCTCCAGCAAAATATTTAACCATGTGAGTAGCCCCACTGAAAATAAGAGAGCTCTGCTGATTTATACCTGTTGGGTTGGGCCTGTAATAGCTAGTACTACTACTGTTTATGAACTTCCAGGATGTCACATGATGGACCTCGATTGCTTCAGTGAAACCACACGATCTGTAGTAATATGAACATGTATGTGAGGTTTTCTCCTATAAACATAAGGGGATTAGAATTGAGGCCTTTTAGCTAGGGGAGAAACTCCATAGTTCTGTCACCACCTAGCCTGTGTCTTTTCCTTCTCCTTTGGCTCTGTTATTTTGGGCTTTGCCATAGTGAAAAAAGGAATAAACTGAACATGCCACAGATGCAAAAGATCCCCAGCCTCTTCTCCAAATCTGTGCTTTTATATTCCACAACAAAGTGTCATATGTGCCCATGCAGATTGTACATGTTTGAATCAAGCTAGATGTCTGTCTATCAGCAAGATAATACACATGCTTAATTGGGGGTACACATGGATTAGCAGCAGCTAGGATTTCAAAGGGACTTGAGGGAGTTAGGAACCAACTATTACTGAAATGTAATGGCAGCTGGGTGCCTAACTTTCTTAAGCACTGCTGAAAATCCTCCTCCATTAATATTAATTAGTATTGGGGTGGCAGCAGGAGATCCAGTCAGGGCCCCCTTGTTTTCAGCCATGTACACAGATGTATAGAAAAAGACAGTTTATAGACAGTTTATAGCCCGAAGATGCAGAAGTCATTAAAAGAAAAATATGGCCCTATGACTGTTGCCCAGAAGCACAAAGATGTGTGTGATTGTCTGTGGCAAATGTTAATTATTTATATTACTATAGCAACTAAGGGCCCCAAACAACATCAGAGCAGGCACACAGTAAGAGATTTATTCAGAGAGATTCAATGACTTGTCCAAGGTCACACAGTGAGGTTGTGAGAGAGTCAGGAATTGAACCTACATCTTTGGAGTGTTAATGAAATGCCTTGACCACAGAACTATCCTTCCTCTCTGAAAAGTTCTTGTGCCTTCTTGTATTTAAGAAGCTAACCTTCAGCAGGTTCTTTTGTGTATTTTTTCTGTAAGGCAAACATCTAACAGCATAAGGAAAAGGAAAAACACAGAATGACTGAAAGGATGCAAATATAAAATGAATGTATTGAATATTCAGGATTAGCAAAGGGAGGAGAAAACTCTGCCTCCAATAAGTAATTAATTGAAATTTAATAAGAATGGATATTGTAGATGATTAAATAATCATTGATCGTTAGATGAGACTTTCTCAGGATTTAAGTCGCGCACAGGAGATAAATGTAGTTACTAGCAACTAACTGTGAAAAAGAAAAACTAAAGATAAAAGGAGTGCTAAATACCTCCTTTTGAAGGACTTTTACTTTAACCTTTTAGTTTCTGCTTCTGGCACAAGTTAACAGGTCCTACTCTCTAGAAGATGAATTATTATCTATTTGTATTGCAATAAGAATGAAGAGTGGGGCCCTGTTGTGGTAGGTCAGGGATGGGCAAAGTTTTTGGCCTGAGGGCCACATCGGGGTTGCAAAATTATACGGCGGGCCGGGTAGGGAAGGCTGTGCCTCCCTAAACAGCCTGACCCCGCCCCTTATCTGACCCCCTCCCACTTCCTGCCCCCTGACTGCTCTCCTCAGAACCCTCGACCCATCCAACCCCCGCCCCCTGCTCCTTGTCCCCTGACTGCCCTCTCCAGAGACTCCCCCACCCCAAACCACCCCCTTGGGGATCCCACCCCCTATCTAAACCCCCTACTCCTTTTCCCCTGACTGCTCCCTCCTGAGACCCTCCCAACCCTGATTGCCCCACCCCCTGTCCACACCCCTGCCCCCTGACAGACCCCTAAGACTCCCACGCTTATCCAACTGCCTGTTCCCCATCCCCTGACCACCTTCCCAGAACCTCCACCCCATCCAACCACCCCCTAATCCCTGTCCCCTGCTGACCATCCCCAGGGACTCCCTGCCCATTATCCAACTCCCCAGCTCCAGCCCCCTTACCATGCCGCTCAGAGCAGCCTGTCTGGCAACCTTGTCGCCTGGCCAGAGCCAGACATGCTGTGCCCGGCAGGAACTATGGGCCAGAGCGTTGCCCATGTGGTGTGCTGAGGCGGTGGGGGAGAGGGAACCGTGGGGCTGGGGCTGGGGGGAGCCTCCCCGGCCAGGCGTTCAGGGGCATGGCAGGACGGGCCCACCCCTGTGCTAAGTGCCCTACAGACACAGAGAATCAGAGAGGTAGCCATGTTAGTCTGGATTTGCAGAAGTGACAAAGAGTCCTGTAACAGAGAGTCCTGTGGCACCTTAAAGACTAACTAAAGTATTAGAGCATAAGCTTTCGTGGGCTAATACCCACTTCGTCGGACGCAACTAACACAGACTAACACGGCTACCCCTCTGGTTCTTGACAACATGCAAAGAGTCCTGTGACACCTTAAAGACTAACTAAAGTATTGAAACATAAGACACGTAGCGAGATACAACCCTGGCTCTGTGTAGTTTTTCATTTAAATATAGACAAGACAGACAAAGCAGGAGAGGGGAAACAGAAGCACAAAGATGGGAAGGTCATGCAGCAGGGTACCGGCAGAGTCAGATCAGAACCCAAGTGTCCTGACTCACAGTGCCGTGTCCTTATCCAGTAAACTACACTCTCTCCATCAGCCAGGCGGTCACTGTTAAATAGACTTAAAATGAAGCATTACAGGCTGATTCTTGTTTATGTTCAGGCCCCTGTACACTACTCCGACAGCGTGAAAGGCCTAAAGTAGGCATACGTGCAGTTGAAATGGGCCTTAATGTAAATGAGAACCAGTCTCTTGGGATGAACTCCTGTTGTGAGGTTCTGGATTTTCATATCTCCCCATCCGGTTTTAACTCCTTTGCTGCTGCAAGTTCGGTGTTTGTGTCTTGGTCACATTTTTGTGACAAAAAGATCTGTTCAAATGAACAGAACACAGCAGCAGGTAGTATGTTTTCTCCTGTGTGACCTGGGAAATCAGCTTCCTCAGCCACTGCAGCTCTTCTCTGTGTTCCATGGAGTTGAATAGCTATTGCGGCTGACGCTCTCTTTGCAAGATGGTCACCCAAGCTCTGTAGATATAAGGAGCCTGTGAAGCTAGAGTTCTCCTTGTAACTACTCTTTTTTTCTAGCTCCTAGCACATTGACGCCCTTGGGATGGTCTAGAGGAAGGGCAAGGAATATGGCATCTATATGAGCTGAGAGTCACATTGTTGGACTGTAACTATGGGGTAAATGAAGAGTGATGACTAGGATTTCCAAAGGAGCGACCAACTCTACCTCTCTTTGAAAATCACAGCCATAATTGCTACATACTCCCTCTGCCCCAAGCTCCTGGCTCTAAAACTCCTTCCATCTCCATTTAAACCCATGATCAGCTCCCTCTTGGTAACTAACATATGATGCCTGTGCAAAGCCAAGGGTTGTGCAATTACCCCCATCTCATCCCATCCCATCCCATCCCTCCTTCTTCCCCCCACGCCCAGTGCTCAGTCACTGGGAAGTCTGTTGTGATCTGCAGTGGTAGGTGCTCAGCAGGTACCTTGTGTGAGTCAGTGTGCTGTAGAGCACCGAAGCAAAGTCCTACAGTATAATAATCTAACGTGTGGCAGCGTGGCCGGTGCCATGGCTGCCAGACCCAGACCTGAGAAAAAGGTGGAGGTTTTCAGCTTTTCACAATATCCAGAAATGTGTCACATCCGCTCAACCTGCCAACCTTTCTATTTTTTACCCCAAATGCATGCGAGTCGTGTGTGACAATACACATCAGGGCTAGGCAAGCCCAGGACTGTCTCATCCCCTTGCTGTTTCTGAGCCTATGGTGATGCTCCCAACCCACAAGTGGTTAGCCTTGCCCAAGAGGTGGGAGGAGCAATATATCTAGTGCCTCAGTCTCATTCTGCCATCCTTATTCCCAGTGAGTAGTGCCTTACTCCATTGAAGCCAGCTTGGGTAGTAAGGTACTTCTCAGCCAAAGGGTAGCAGAATCAGGCCCTGAGAGGTTTGTTCTCGGCTCTTTCTTGGGTAGGAGAGAGCGTAAGATGTCTTTCTGCCTTGCAGATGACTACAAGTCGGAGCTGAGAGAGCAGTTGCCTTTGATCGCAGGGTCTGCAGCAGCTGGTGTGGTCTTCATTGTCTCGCTGGTGGCTATTTCAATCGTCTGCAGCAGGTACCATGTTTCACCCACAGTCTTTAGCTTTTCCTTTGCAATCAGAAGGGAGAGTCTCCCTGGCATGCAGTGGCCACACCTCCAGTGCAGTGATAGGGCCTTCAAGGATGGGCCATTGGCTGCAGTGCCTCCTATTGGCTAGCCCAGAGCAAAGAAGCAGCCAAACTGCAGGGGAAGGGAACTGTTCACCATTCCCCTTGGTTGGATGTGCCATGCCATATAGGTGTAACAGGAATTGCACTGAGATTTGGAGGTGGTGGAAGTACAAAGTAAACAGCATGTGCAAGGAATGCACATGAGGCGGAGAAGGGTGAAGTATCCTTCCAGTACTAAAGGACACGAGATGTGAGTCTTCCGGCTCCCATTAAAGCTTGCCAGGAGAAGGCAGCTGAATGAGCTGGGGACACCTAGCACAAGGCAGTTTACAAATGACCATGATGCTTGTACTAGAGATTCTCAAGGCAGCGCTGCCACAGGCAAATATCACACCAGACAGCTCTCAGTGGGTGATAAATTTTTCAGTGAGTGTTAATGCGAACACGAGACATTAGATGTGAAACAAGAGGGGAAGCGTGTTTCATTCAAGTGAACATGAGCCATGGAGACAGCAACAGATTTAAAGGAGTCTAATCAGAGAATTTACTTCAACAATATTTCTGCAAACATGGACCCAGTTTTATTGTCTCCTACCCTTTCCTGCTCCGCTCACTGTATCTGCAGAAAGCAGGGAGCACAAAAAATGGGCATGCAGATTCCAGAGCTACAATTATGCTGGGTCATTGTCTCTTCCTTGTCCTGTGGACGCTCACAGTTTCAAACCTCTGACATACAGACAGATATGGGTAGACGACTGCACATGTGGATGTGTCTCTATTGATAGCTCTGCATGTGAATCATAGAATTATAGAATATCAGGGTTGGAAGGGACCTCAGGAGGTCATCTAGTCCAACCCACTGCTCAAAGCAGGACCAATCCCAACTAAATCATCCCAGCCAGGGCTTTGTCAAGCCTGACCTTAAAAACCTTGATGTACATATGTGTTAGTGCGTGTGTAATAAGCATCTTTTCCCCATCCCAATGCAGGTAAATTCATTGTCACACTCTTTTTCAGAGATGCTCTGAGTGGTCTGGGTAAGAATAAGCCACTTACAGGTTACCTGAACAATTTGTCTCCCCTTTCCCTAGGAAGCGGGCTTACAGCAAAGAGGCGGTGTACAGTGATAAATTGCAGCACTACAGCACTGGCCGAGGTGAGTGGAGAGAAAAATGGTACAGCAGGTTTGTGTTGGAGAAAGAAAGTTGTAATGTGTGTTTCCTATATACACTAATAATTTTTATTGAGAGCTGCAAGTGTCTGTGGCTTTAGAAATCACCTCGAAAGATAAACTTCTCAGCGCAGCCTAACTCAGATGAAGATGATACACAGGACAATAGCAAAGAATTTATTATTATAAGCTCAGTGCAGCTCAGCGCACCTTCATGGCCTTGAAGGAGAGCGAGGCAGTTTGGTGAAGTTGGGGGAGGCTATTGTACAGCAGGGTGCAGTATTAGAGAAAGAGAGAAGAAGGCAGCGACTGAAAGGTGGAATGAGTGGGATAGAAGCATCGCATTCATTTCCCCTGAAGGCGAGGATGAGGAGTTGGAAGTTGAGGGAGAGAGGAAGCTAGTGAAGGGAGATGGAGCCAGTGAAGGGATCTAAGGAGAGCAGATGTGATCGGCGCGCTGGGAAAGGATGCTGATCTGTGCAGGAAAGCTAGTGCTGGACAGATAAGTGGCTTTTAAATTTGGTGGCTGAACTGAAAAGTCTGAAAAGAAATTTCATTTCAGGTCTACCTGAAACAACACATTTTCAGTTTTTCTCACTAAAACAGAAACCGTTCCCCGCTCCAAATTTTGTTTGGGGTCAACTCAAACCTGCAAATAAATTACTCACCAAAAAAATAAAATCACCCAATCTAGTTTTTCCTAGACTGGAACTAATGCCAGACAATCCAAAGTGGAGGAGATTGCAAGACACAAACTGACAAGACACAAATTGAGTTAAGGCATGGATCAGGATTTATTGTAACAAGACTTGAGGTGAAAGGGCAGATCTTAGAGATGGTATAGTGCGAGAAATGACAGGACTTCATCAGAGTCTCAACACGATGAGAGGAGGAGAGTAAAATATGCAATTTGGCTGACTCTTGCAATTTTTATCATGTCTCTCCCGATATCTGGGTTCTTTTAAAGCTCCAGATGCTGGAGGCAAGTGATTAGGTGAGATTCTCAGCTTTTCTTTTTTAAAAAAGGAAGTTTCTAGCCCTCATTTCTGCAAGAAAATCTTGAAAATGTGACTTGAGTGCATCTTAGAGGCTCGGAGACCAATAAAAAGAACCCAACTGTTGTCATTGTTTTAGTCTTATGATTTTAAGACAAACTTTGGATTGGAGCAGAGGGCAACTCATGGTTTTTGAACAGGTTTGCAATACAGAAACCAGTGTTTGTGTTTTGAATCAGGGGTGCTGTAGGGGACGGTGGAGTTTCACATGGATAGATAAGAGGGGACTTGTTGAGGAGCTGAGTGATCTGATGACCTGAAGTTTAGATACATTGAGCTGGAGCAGGTATCCATAAGGAGGTACCAGAGACACAGCAAAGGTGCAAGGTTGGTCAGGAAATGAATGTCAAAGTCAAGAGAGCAGACAGATGGCTTAACCCAGGGCTCAAAGGAGAGCATCTAGGGCAAGAATAAAACGGACAGGAGTGGGGGCAGTGACAGAGCAGGGGCCTCCCTAAGCGACGCTGAAAACCAAGAGCATGGTGAGCTTGGGAAACCCTGGGAAGAAAGAGCCTGGAGAGGGAGGCATGAGCCAGACAGAGAGTACAGGGGTCACGAACGAGCGGAGAAGGCTGTAAGGCTTGGCTGTGTGACTGCCTGTGATGAGAGCAGTCTGAAAGGAGGGAAGTAGCTGAATTCAGGGCAGGGGAGTCAGCCTCATACTCAAATCAGAGAAAAAGGACTCTGAGGAGAGGAGGTGGGAGGAAGGGGAGGGGGGCCTGGGTCAGATGGTGGGAGATCTCAGAAAGCCAGATACAAGTGGTGAGGATTCAGGGAGGGGAGAGCAGGTAGCAGAGGAGAGCTGCTGCTGCAGATTGTCTGTGTTGTCTTAGAAGAAACCCAGCAGACCCTGAGGAGGGAAAGTGAAGCAGGTTTAAGGAGTGGAGCAGAGGAACTGAGAGCTGCTGTGGGTTGACAGCAGGGGAGGGAGACAGAGAGCCAAAGCAGAACAGAGGCAAGACAGTACAAATATGAGGGAGTCTGTGTATGGGGTGGAGGGACTTTCTCCAGACATGATCAGCAGAGTGGATGGAGCAGCCAGGATTGAGGAGCCGGGGAGAAAACCAAAGTTGCAGAAGCATTAGAGGAAATCATAGAATATTAGGTTTGGGAGGGACCTCAGGAGATCATCTAGACCAATTCCCTGTTCAACACAGGACCAATCCCCAACTAAATCACACAGCCTCATCTAACTGGGGTTCTTCATGGCTTCCTCCTTACATAGATCTTTAAAAAGTTTGCTGGTGTTAAGCTAGAGTCTGAACAAAAAAATATTTGCTGGAATCTAAAAAGCCTTTTAGCATCTTTCATGAAGGCCAGGAGGTGACAGCTCTTCTGTTGGCTTCACCACTCTTATGCTCAATAAAAAGCCAGGGCTTCCAGCTCATACTGGGCAACAGTAGGCTGTGTTGCAAATAATTGGAAAGGCTTCATGACTCGATGCCCCTGATTTGATTGGTAAACAAATACAAGAACCTGAAAGTCAAGAGGGAGTTCTTATTTTCCCAGAGGGAGTTAGATTTTTTTAAAACTCCCTTGGAGGTCTATGGATCAACAAGTCAGTATAAAACTTAAGTGCTGGTTGTGTGCAGAAAGTAAAGCTCATACTCAGATACTCTTCCAGTGCACGAGCTCTGCTCTTGATAAAATAGCAAATGGGCTTTTATAACCTGCACTGGAAAATACAATAAATGAGTAAAGCAACAGCCCCAGCCAGTATCTGCCACCCGCATTTCCAAAGACTTCACATGCTCTAGCTACGCATGGAACCAGCTGCAAAGAGTTGAATTTTGCAGTTCCCAACCACTTCAAGGAATGTCTCTAACACAAACACACACTTCTCTTTAGGGCTTTGCAGACTACAGACTGCGTACCAATATAAAGCAGGGCATGGCGGGAAAGCAACGGAGTAGGAACTGAGATACAAAATTGGGACCAGCTGAAATCTAAATTACAGTCTACCACAGAAACCTCCCAGATGCATGCATTTTCCTTAAAATGGACCCAAGATGTTGAACAAATGGGATTAATTATAATTGTAACAAACACCTTATGTTGTTTGAGAAATAGCATGAGGCATGTAATTGGACGACAGGAAAGCAGATGCACAGGGGCAGAGTTAAGGTTGCATGTTGCATTTCCTGACGCTGAGTAATTCACTCTGTAACCCTAAAGTTCTTTTAATCATTTTTGTATGGAATTTCCTAGGTTTTTTTTCTTTAAATAAAGAATAGAATACAAAAACCATAGATACCAACAGAAAGAGATTAAAGAAAAGCATGCAAAACCAGAAATTAAGAGCTACAATCTAGAAATGTATAGGTATATTGTTATGCCTCTGAGTTACTAGGTAGTGAATGGACACCTTATTTTCAGGCTTTGCTCCAGCCAGAGTACAACTGAAGGCTGATGAGTCATGCTAAACAGCGTGTCCAATTTGCTTGCTCTTGTTGGGGAAGGTGCCACCTAAGAATGGTTGACTGCCATGGATGCGAAAAACTGCTGAAGCTGTAAATCCAGAATCCATCAGGGATTCTTGATCACATTGAGGCCTAAACGTCAAGCCACGTTTTGGAATATTGGACCAATAGTTTTCAAAATGACAGGACCTGTTTCTCTGTCACCTTGCACTGTGTAATCATGTAGCCCCGTGCAAAATAGGTGTGAGTGCTGCCCTTCTGATTCTGTCATTTCAAATGAAGGTGACTGCAACTCATAGCTGCAGAGGAAGGAGCTGCGGACCTAGTGTGACCAACTCTCTCGATTTTATAGGGACAGTCCCGGTTTTTGTGTCTTTTTCTCACATAGTCACCTATTACCCCCCACCTCTTGTCCCGATTTTTGACACTTGCTATCTGGTCAGCCTCTCTGTTTTTCCTACCTCAACCAAAACTCCCTGTCCTTGCCATGTTTAAATGTTCGGGAGATGAGATGGGTGAGGGAATGTCTGTTACTGGACAGAAGTTGATGCAATTAAAGATATTCCCTCACCCACATTGTATCTCTAATATTGTGGGAACAATCCGACTACATCAACACTGCATGGCTAAATGTTGTCATGCATCATATGCCTAGATAATATACCAGAACAACACCCAGAGCCAAAACAGAGGTGCCCGGGAGCAGAGATGCTGGAATACTGTGAAATCAGGGAAGCTAGAGGATGGTTTTACCTGGAATATGCAGCTTGCTATGCATACAGTACTTATTCACATGGATAAACCTACTGAGACAGTGGCTGCTCCTATGAGTAAGAATTTGCCTGAGATTTGTATCACTCTCCTGGAAAAATTTATATGTATCTGACTGAGGAATTCTTGTGCTGCTAGTATGGAGTCCAAGTGTACAGATCCTTGCAGTTGAGTTAAACTATATCCCTCTTTAGGAAGGTAGGTAGGTTACGGTGTCATGGCTTTTATTGTTAATCATGATTATTATGATGGTGCCTGAGAGTTGACAAAGATCCGGAGTCCATTGTTTTAGGCATGCTACAAACACAGATTAGTAGAGAGTTCTAGTTAGTTCCGTGATTTTTTTCAGAGGGTGGAGCTTAGCTGACTGAAAAGACAGGTGGGACGAAGGGATTGAGGATGTGGAGCAGGCGAGAGGAGGGGGTGAAGGAAACTATGAGTGGATAGGCATGGAGTAATGCTACATTGAGCTGAGATTGCGAGGAGGAAGCGGGACAGTTGGAGCAAAGAGCCAGTGAATCAGGGCAGAGAAAGTCCAGTTAAAAATATTTTAAATGGATTTTGATCTTCTTAGCTCCCCACTGAAAACCTTGCAATCTTGATGATCTTGTAATCTTTGGGACCAGCAAATCTTTAAGAAAATGTTTTTTACAGGTCTCTAAGTATTACTGGATTCCTATTAAATACAAGGTTCTCTCTTCCCTCTGTTGCTTCCTTGTCCCCATTTTTGTCTCTTCTGCTGCATAGTTGGTGTCGGTCCTGCTTTGAGAAGGGGACAGGACTAGATGACCTCCTGAGGTCTCATCCAACGCTAATATTCTATGACTTGATGATTCTATATCTCTACTTGGAAGAAAGGCTTTCAACAAACCCTACCAGCTAGTGCCTTGTCCACCAAGTCACTAGGGTTCTTTGCAGCCTGTCCTCTGACTTGTTCCCAGTCTTCATGTGAGCATGTGTCTCTAGCGCTGGAAACAGCTCACATGAGGTGAGGCAAAAATATTGCAGCAAGAGAACAGACAGAAAGAGAGAGGACTGCCCTGCCCAAACTAGGATTTCAAAAGGATACTAGAATATACCCTCTTGAACCAGTCCTTTGGAAAGATAGAAAAGGGGTTGTTGCTGGAACATTTCTGCAGCTCTGCCTGTGTTTTGTGATCTTGGGGTGACATTGCCAATTGGCTTTTTTCCTACCTGTTTGCAAATATTGCCAACCTCCTTGAAGGAGGTAATTGATGCACCAGAATTATTACAAATAAAACCCATGTGCTGTGAGTTCTGCACCTGAAAGCGCTGCTGTGAAGAGTAGAAAACAGGCTTTTGAATTGCCAGGGAGGCTGCCAAGGTTAGAGAGATGACGAACGCTAATGCTATTATTGCACACACTAAAGGAAAACAGGTGGGAAATTTGTGGAGAGCAGCGAATGCAGTAACAAGTGCATCAACTGGAACAAATAATGCACTCATTTAACTGAACAGCAATTAGTGTCTCCCCTCACCCTGCCCAGCTGTTCATGTTAGAGCCATGTTGGGCGGGGAGTTGCAGGGGCAGGGTCTGATGTAGGATCCTGGGGAAAGGGACACTTGATTAGAGCTGTGCCGTCATCTGATTTTCAGTGGCCAAGCTGAAAAATAATGTTTAGAAACTTCATTTCAGATCGATCCAAAATGAAAAACATAATGTTCAGATGAACCAAAAAAGTCGAAAATATTTAGTCTCCAGGTGAATGAAGTGCTTCATTTCATGCCTGAGGATTTTTTACCATTTTAAAACTGAAGTACAGTTTGAACTGAAAAGTGATTTTGATTTAAAAAATTGAAATGTTTCAGTTAAAAATGTCAAACTAAACTCTTTGAACTTTTTGGATTATATTTTTGTGAGGGGAGGGGAGATGTTCAATCAAAACAATTTGATGAATTTGCAAAAAGTTTCAGCCAAACCAAACCTGCGTTTTGAGATGAAAAAATGTTTCATCTAAAAACTTTTGCTCGGGTCTGCACCTGATAAATGTGGTGAAACATCTTCTCTGCACAATGAACCTTTGTGGATTACTCCAAAAGGGAGATTTGTCCTTTGATGCATGTTTGTGTACATGCATACCTGCATCACTGCAACAGGCAGAATTTGTGTATGTAGTTGCATGCATATGTGTGGGAATCCCTGCTGCTGGTTATCAAAGAGCCATGGCCCTCCTATCCAAAGCAAGGGCCCCGGCATCTCTTCTACACCAGCACTGGATATTCCATGCTGAAAATGATATAGCTTGATGTTTTCTTTTTGTTGCTGCAATGTGGTGCAGCACCCAGAAATCAGGGGAGTATGGATTTGGGGAGCTGGTATATCATGTATTCACCAGTGTCATAGTAACTGAGTACCTCAGAAAGATTAGGGAGTATGTTCCCCAAATACACCCAGGAGGGCAGGAAAAGGTGGTGTCCCCATTTCACAGATGGGGAAGTGGAGCTCAGAAGGAGCATGTGATTTAAATCCCCAGGATCAGACAGAGAGTTTGTGACCCAGATATCCTCAGTCCCAGCCCAGTACCTTAATCACAAGCCCATCCTTCATGGAAGAAGTAGGAGGAGAAACTAGTTTCTCATTCATTCTGAGAGATTATGTGGGCTTCTGAGACTGAGCTTGATACATTTACGTAGAGGATGGTGTGAGACTGCGCATAGTGGCATAAGGCCCATCGACTGCCAGTAGCAAAAATCCCCAATGGCTAGTAATGGACACTAGATGGGGAGGGCTCTGAGTTACTATAGAGAAATCTTTCCCCAGTGTCTGGCTGGTGGGTCTCACCCACATGCTCAGGGTCTCACTGATTGCCATATTTGGTATCAGGAAGGAATTTTCCCCCAGGTCAGATTAGCAGAGACCCTGGGAGGTTTTCACCTTCCTCTGCAGCATGGGTCACTTGCAGGTTTAAACTAGATTAAGTGGTGAATTTCCTCTAATTTGAAGTCTTTAAACCATGATTTGAGAACTTCAGTAACTCAGCCAGAGGTTAGAGGTCAAATAACCTCTATAGGGGTCAATTCTATTGCAGGAGTGGGTGGGTGAGGTTCTGTGGCCTGCGATGTCCAGGTGGTCAGACTACATGATCATGATGGTCCCTTCTGACCTTAAAGTCTATGAGTCTCCTAGGAAATAATAGTGAGCTCAATCCATCTCTTTTGCTTCTTGATCGTGCCAGCTCTCCTCCTGGCTCCTAGGAGGGGCTCTACTTAGCTCCTTCTCCCTCTGTGTTCCCCCAAGAAGTGCAGTGAGAGCAGAAAGCGTTGTGGTTTTCTTTCACCTACCTTTAATCAGGCAGAGGTAGGGGATCGGCAGCTTCTTATGTCCCGCGCATATTGGCCTGGGAGAGGTAATGACAGGCAGAACAAGGTATGACCCTGTACTGAGGCAGATTTCTCAAGCAGGGCCAGATTTTCTAGTGTATCTTCATTCACAGACACAGATTCCCAGCAATTGTTCTGTTGGCTCGTTACTATTGTAAAGTGGTGAATACGTGTTCCTGTAAATAGTATATGGACCGTATGTTTCTCTACTGTATCTAGGTATGAATGTCTGTGTAATTGGAGAAGTATTTCTGTAAATTGCAGTTACAGGTATTAGTGAAATGGATTTTATATCTGTCATCACACACCCAATCATTAATAGAGTTCCCTTAGTAGTGGATGATGCATAAAGTTGTAAAACAGTTTAATTCATAAGCTTTGATTTGGACATGATCAACATTTTCTGGGAAAAAAAATATCACCCTTTGGACTGTAATTTCCCACGCTTGGTCTATGTCCCTCCTCTGCAAAGCACGTGGAGATGACCTGAGTATGAACGATACTATATAGGTTAGAACTGTAGCAATTCAATCAGCCGAAGTCTGCTCCAAGATATGCCCCTTGCAATCCCTTGGATGTCTAGGTTACGCACAGGAAGGAATTCACGAGCAGGTAGAACAGAAAACTACTAACGGTTACAGAAATGAGCATTTGGCTTTGCTGTCAAAATACTAACCCATGTGCTATGCTCGAATAAGGTCGTTAATAGCCGGATACAGCTGAGACCAGTTTCAGGGCAACAGCAAGGGAGAAAGGGAAGTATTTACAGTGGGATTATCAGCAAACCTCTGTGTTGGCCTACCTCTGCTCCCATTCATGCTAGTGATTAAACTCCCAGCACGCAGCCCTTTTGAAACTCCCAGTCTTATTCCTCATAGCGATGGCTGGCTAAGGTCCTGCAGACTGAGATGATCAAAGCCCCCACAAGAGATTTGGATGCCTTCATATTAATATGGATATTCAGATTCCTTGGGTGGCTCTGGAAATCTCTGCTCCCATGTCTGCTGGGACACAGTATATTCACTAAAAAAAGATGCTTGTCTTTCATTGTCCTTCATGAATGCTCTGGCTTCCTTGCTCCCCTTCTACCCCATCCCGTGTTTGTTCACCCTATCAGCTGTGTTCTGAAGCACCTGCTCTGTGTTCCTCCCCAGAGTGAGGTAATGCAGAGATTTTTACCCATATAGTGGAAATTGTCTTCTTTAAAACCAGCAGCGGGTACAGTGGTAGGATAAATTGCCTCCGTCCCTTTCAGTATAAATTGGCCAGCCTTGCCCCACCTACCTTCTGCCATCTGTCACGCTCCGTAATTTGGCCGCTCTGAAATTTAAAAACCTACTGACATCTTAGGGAACTACAATATAGTGCAATGGTATTTGTGTAGCATCTTTCATACTCGCTATCTCTCAGGATCCTTTCCACAGTTCAATAATACAGCAGTAGAGCTAAACATGAGCAGATGGAGAGAGAAATGAAGACTCTGATCTTCATGCTTTCTTTCGTGCTCTCACTGATGCTTGGATCTACCACATGCACTCGTGTGCCAATCATCCACCATCTCCCCATCCCTCTTTAAAGCACACTTCTTCTCTCAAATCCATCAGGGATAATTTGCATAAAACTGAACAAATGTAAATA
Source organism: Dermatemys mawii (assembly GCA_007922305.1). Lineage (NCBI taxonomy): Eukaryota > Metazoa > Chordata > Testudines > Dermatemydidae > Dermatemys > Dermatemys mawii. The sequence goes on from ML677482.1 coordinate 1,498,079, forward strand.
TTCTTTAATAATCCCCTACACAATTAACCAGAAAGAGGCATACAAAGCTAGTAAACTTAAATGGTTCGCTCTCTGCAAGAAAGGCTACTGAGCAGAGCTGGTCGGGAATTATTCGACAAAATCATTTTTCACCCGAACTGCAAGTTTTTGCAGGAATGTGTCAGTTTCAATGAAACTTTTGTCAAGGTTTCTTAGATCCAGGGTGTAATTTCCAGTCAAAATCAGAGCATCATTCACCCAAGAATAGCCAAGAGCTCAATGGTTTGAGCATTCACCTGGGATTTGGGCAAACCCGGTTCCAGTCTCTGCTCTGAATCAGGAAACTGGATCATCTTGTCTCGTTTTTTGTGAAAAATTCCAAAGCATTTTGGTTTTCACTTCACGCAAGAACAAATTCCAAAACCTCAGCATTTTTCAGACGATGGAGTTCTTGTTTCCCACCAGCCTCCTGTCAAGCTTCCCAAGGAACAGCACATCCCCCTGCTTGTGAGAGGTGATGTTTCTCCAACAGCCTTCACTACCACAGCCTGTCCTGGTCCCTTGTCAGCATTTGTCATCTAATTGATGTCAATGGAGGGATTCATTTATTTCAAAGCAGGATCAGACCTTGAAGCAGTAGACACCAAGATGCACGGGCTTGTCCTGTTATCTCCATGCACAGCTATAATGCTATATATGTCAGAATAGTATCTGTCTCATTGGTAATAATAAATACAGAGGAAGAGTGAATGCTTTGGCAGGCTGGAGGATAGTTCTTGCACATGTCAGACGCTGCAGAGGAGAAGGCTGCCACATCACCACCAGCAGCAACAAGACTTTGTGAAAGGGCAGAGGGAACGGTCAGCCCAGATCCGCAAGGGTCCATTGAGAGCAATGGAAGTGAGGAGCCTACATGCCTTCGTGGAGCGGGGCCATAGTGCCTACAGAGTGGGGGGATTGGGGAGAGGAATCGATAGAGAAAAGGTGCATTTGCTAGGCTGGGACAAGTGATGGTTTAAAGGCCAGGTGGCTGTTATGAACCAGACCCTGTAATAAATGGAAAACCAGCGTGGAGGGGGTGAGGTCTCAGATCTCTGCCTGCGTGAGAAGGTGGCTGCAGGGGGGGTTGAAATAGTCCAAGTGAGAAGAGGCCAAGGAATGCATGAGGGTTTCCTGAGAGGTGGGGTTGTGGCAGAGGGGCGCATGGGTGTGTTGCGATAGGTATCCCTGTTGTTCAGCTTCAGAGCAGCCTTTAATCCTGGAGCAGCTCCACAGAATTAGGCCTCTAGCAGCCTTGCCCTCCTCAGCGCCCCTCCCATCCTGACAAATGACCTGGTGACATTGGATCCACAGGCTGCTGCTCCTCCCCCGAATCTGTGCTGAGGCCCCAAAACCCCTGTGGGGTGAAAGAGCAAGGGAGACAAGATTTTTTTTATCACTAACTCAGTCTTGGTTATGATCCTGTAAATCCCTTTGTAATCCTGGCAGGAGCATCAGCTGCTCTTGTAAAAAAATTTATGGGGCCGTTAAAGTGTATGAGAGTGAGCCGTAAAGGGATTTATGAAGTGGGAGATGTACAGATGGCTTCATTGCAGTTTTCATCATCAGCCTTGGGAACATGGCGTTTCTGCCCAAACTGGCCCTGCTAGGAGCAAGGAGTTCATCTGCCATCCTTCTTGAATCTCAGACACCAGAATCACCAGATCATTCTTCCATCAACTGTTTTTTCACAGTCACTCCATAATTAAGAGGCAACATCTGATAAAGCCTTTAGCTCAGATACTTGGATTTCACTGCTAATTCAGAGCAGCTCACTGTGCTCGTAAAGGAGCAATGGGCTCATTCAGATTCCCAATGTACAGTCTGTCACGTGACAAGAATGTGACAACTGGCAAATTGTTCAGATGTCAGCTTTAGAAATGCTTCTGTGCAGTGTCTAGCACCATGGGACCCAGATCCTTGAGTGGGGCTCCTAAAGATACAAATAATAATAAATAATAATAGTAATAATGGGAACAAGTAACTAAGCATTTAAAATAAATATCAAAATAGTGGTTTGACCCTGTAGTGTAAACCTTTGAGGGAAAACAGGTCAGACCACTGAAGTGGGGCGGAGAGACCATTCCGTCTCCACTCACCCCAAACACGATCAGCTGGAAATCCTCACGGACATGGATTCTCTGCTCGCTTGATCGATTGTAAGGTCCAAAGGGACAATTGGGATCAGCAGGACTGTCTCACTGGCAAAGTCTGTGCCCAGACTAGAAAACCAAACCACTGCTCCTCACACAGACTCCGGCAGTGACTGGCTTAGCAGTGCCTTCAACTTGGCTGGGTCAGTCCTGACTCTCCAGAGTGCAGGGCAGCGTGGGGATCGGGGCAGCTACTCCTTCCCTCCCCCATCCCACTGTGGAGCAGGAGGCAACTCATCCCTGCTCTACAGTACTCATAATTATCCCTGTAGAGGAGACTCTCTGATTTCGTTAATCAAAAATGCCCTGAGTGCATTATGTTTTTGAGAAGAGTGTCTTAGGGAGGCAGAGCTGTGCCTGCGAATAGCTCGGGGTGACAGGAGCAGTAGTGAGGCTGAGGGGGACCTGCATCCCTCACACAGACACCCCTGTGTAAGGATTCACTCAAGGTGTGATGTGGCTCCAGAATCACTGTACTGTTCCTCCCCACAATTCTTGAGCTGACCCTGTGCACAGTAGAGTGATAATCAGGGGCTAAGGCCAGATGAGCTGATTTCCCTGTTCCATATGTCCAGGGAAGCAATTGAAGAAGTCTATGGGAGAGAGGAGCATAGTTTTGGGGTGGGGTGGGGGGGCGGGAAGGGAAGGTATAGGGCCATCCTAGACCATTGTTCCATTGAGGGCCCAGGACTAGGAGCCTTGCAGGATGGGTTGAACAAAGCTCCCCTCTCTCCCTGATGGCCCAGACAGATGTTTGGGGGCAGGCAACTAGCGAGGCATGCTTCTGACTTGGGGGGACCAAGGGAGAGGAAGGGGTTGTTGGCCACCAGTGCTCTGAAGCTGAGATTTTGAAAGGAGCCAAAGGGAATTAGATGCCAAATCAATAGGCGGCCAAAATCAGTGACCTCTTTGATGGCACGAGTTAGGAATCTGTATGTAGAACAGAAGATGCACTCGAAGAAGGGAGGTGAGGAAGCAAACTGGGAAGAGACTTAGATGGGAAGAACAAATGAAAAGTAGAAGAGGGAGGAGGTGGAAGGAAAGCAGGCTGAGAGACAATAAATTAAAGGTTCTCCGCAGGAGAACAGAGCTGGGGATTGAAGAGAACGGGCCAGAGGTGGGCACAGGAGAGGGACAGTAGAGGAGAAAGTAAATGAAAGGAGACCTAACTGCTGCTGGTTGGACTGAAAGGGGACAGTACTGTTTTTTGCAGTGGATGTGTTGTTATTCCTGGGAGACAGTTACAAGCACCCAGATATTCCAGCGCTAGCTAGCTGGGATTACAAACTCTATCATGTACAAAGCTCTTTGCCAATTAAAGACATCCACTCCTGCTGCTAACGGGCCTGGGAAGTGAAACTGTAGAGCTGGGGAGAAAAGTGTGATAATTTCAAAGAATGTAAGGCAAAAAGAAAACAGAAGGGACTGGAAACGGGACAGAGAGGAGAATTGAAAGGAGAGGATGGGCTTGGAGTGAATTAAGAGGTGGAAGGAGAGAAAAGGATTGAGGGAGAGAAAAATCAAGAAAATATGCCACCAGAATATGGGTCAGTGAGCTTTCACCTCTTTATGTTCCTGGTGATATTTCTATAGGTAGAGGCCTCCACTGGAACCAAGGCTGAGTTGTGTTAGGCACTGTGCAGATACAGTAGACTCTCAATTATCCAGGATGATAGGGAAAAAATTAATCCTGGTTAATAAAATTCCAGATAATCACCATCCATAGGAAATATTTGGGGGTGGGGGGAGGTGTGGTTCACCAGCCACCCTGCACCGGAGGGGTGGGGGTGGGGTATTGGTTCACTGGTTGCCCTGCGCACTGGTGGGGTTGTTGGTTTTTTTTTCGGTTGGGGCGGCAACAAAGCCAGAGCTGGCCCTGTGAGTTATGAGTATTTTTTTTTTGACATCCTGGTTAATCCACAACCTGGTTAACCTGATCCTGGATAATCAAGAGTCTACTGTACATCATAGCAGACAGTCTCTGCCCCAGTGAGCTTACAGTCTAAGTAGACACGACTGACACAAATGAGAGGGGAAGAGAACCACAGACAGGGGAAGTGACCTGCCGAAGGGCACAAAGCAGGTTAATGGCAGATCCAGGAGCAGAACTCATCTCTCCTAAGGTCCTGTCCACTGAGCCATAATCTCTCTATAATTGTATGGTATTTCCCCAGCTGGTGCCCTCCCGCCCCAGGAGCTCGGGGCAAGAAGAATTCCAGAATGGTGTTGCCAGGTAGTTTTATTGGTGTGGGGCACACCATGTGGGTTTAACTATAACATGCCCCACATGAGTGTGTGTAATTAGAGAAGAGTAGCTGCAAATCATGTCTATTCCCTGTGTTGCAGGTGATGCTACCTGCTTTCCTTATCCAGCTGTGTAGCCTTTAATTCTGAAAAGCACAGTTTTATTATGATATTTCAATAGCATTTGCTGGACTCATTTTTTCCACTGCCTAATGTGCACCAGATGAGAGAAAATGTCATTTGAGCAGCCACCATTAACGGTGTTTGCATCCCGAGGCGTGAGGATTTTGTTTTTAATTTTAACAAGAACAGTAACAAGACCTGAGTTTGATTTGACGCCTGAAGACAGATTCCACATCTGCCTACAGTGCCACAGAAATTCCACACTCCTGTGGCTGAGTCTGGGCAGCTCTGACTTGAGGAACATCCCCTTGGAATGCTTTTTAGTCGGCCAAAAATAGTGCCTGACTATTGGTTATGGAGGCTCGTAACTCATCTTTTATCAGGCCATTCAGTTTTTTGATTATAATTGCTACACTCTGTCAATTCAGTAGTAGCAACAAAACTTTCAAAGACCTTTTTGGGCAAATAAATATTTCTCAAATTATGCAGGAAGCATCATAAAATTCCCACTTTCCTTACCATAAAACAAGCTAATTGTAGTTTTGTAACTTCACTGCTGTGAGTTGAATATGCCATATAAGCAGGAGAGTGCTTGGGGAAAAAAACACTGTAGTTATGGGTTTAACTCAAGAAGCTGCAGCTTTAGGTTGTCTGGACCAAATGAAAACCCTCTTGACATGACTTTGCCTCCTGGAATGATAGCTGTAGCACTAAGAAAAACACAGTGCTGGCAGTGTTGCCAACTATCCTGATTTTAGTGCAAGTCTCCTGGTATTTGATGTTCATCTTACAGCCCCCAGCTCCTGAAGTCGTGCTATTTGGTGAGAATCTCCACTTCCCTTAAAAACAAAGGAAATTTCTAGCCTTTGTGGTTGTGAAGAAAAACTTGAAAGCATGATCCAAGTGCAAACTAACGCTTCAAAAACTAAAATGCAAATAATAAGAGCTCCACTTTTTAAAAATCCTTTGATTTTTAAGCCAATCTCATGACTTTTTGAGGCCTGACTCATGACTTTTTGAGTTAGCAAAAGGAGTATTCCTTTCTTAGAAGATCAGGGCCTTGTCTATCTCCTTCACTATAGGAGTGTATTTTTCCTGCTAGGATGCTATTTTTAATATCATGCTTATCACATTAGGAACCAGCCAAGAATGGGACCTATTATGCCTGGGTCTGTACAGACATAGAGCAGCAAACTCTCTCTGCCCTGAAGAGTTTATAATCTAAATAGATCAGACAGACCCAGGGTAAGGGAAAATGATTTAACACACATAGCGAGAGTGAAAAACATTGTAATATTTTCCTTGTGCATATCTGTTTGTCTCTTTATATGTTCAGGCTGTATTTTATATTTCTTTATGTACTTCTCTTTCTGATTTTATCCTTATAAATGGTCATTTTTAGTATTTATTTTTTTCTCCAAAAGTTTAAAAGGAATTTTGTTTTTTTCCTTTTCTAACCTTTCTTCCTTTAGTCCTTCATTTCCCACCTTGCTATTTTTCTCTTTTTTCTCATCTCTTCCTCAATCACTCTCAATGTGCTATGTCACAGCTACCTGGTATGACCTCAGCAGCAACTTCCTCTCTAAAAGGAGTCAGACTGATAAATATTGATCTCAACTGGCAATTCTACATTGGCTCTGCTGCTAATGCATTTGGTATGACTTCAATAAATAAATAATGGCCATGCTCCAGGTTTCCATGTGCTCTGTGTGGACTGGTCTCAATCTGTCAATTTATAAGTAATACGTTCCACCTACCAGGAGAGGAGCAAGAGGGAAGATAATGGAGGACAGAACAATAAGAGCAGATGAGTGGGATTGGGGCTGGAAGGATGGAGAATGACAGAGAGAGAAAGAGTGGAGTAGCAGAGCTAAGAGAAATAGCATTATAATTGACTTGAAGAGAAGTGAGGTGGTGTCAGATAGATGTAAGATGCTCCCAAAGCCCTTTCCCTAAATACTAACTGTTTTTTTCTCTGTGTTGATGTCCCTCCTGTCTCTCTCATGACAAGGCTCTCCAGGGATGAAGATCTACATTGACCCCTTCACTTATGAGGACCCCAACGAGGCTGTTCGAGAGTTTGCCAAGGAAATTGACGTCTCCTTTGTGAAGATTGAAGAAGTCATTGGAGCAGGTGTGTCTTGTTTCACCATTGGATGTCTTCCCTACCCTCCCTCCTACCCTTTCCACAACTCTGCATTTTCCTTTCTCTTCCTCCCTTTCATTGTACATTCACTCATAGCTCAGAATGGACCAGCTAACTCATTCAGTTAAAATAAAAAAAGATTCACACTTCTGCCTACAGCCAGAGTTCTGAATACTATTCTGAGGTTTGGTTAATTTATTAATCTTGGTGCTTCTTTGGCCTCTTGGTCTACCCATCAGGAAATAAGAGAAGGTTGGTGTGCGTGTATGTCTCATGATATTGTTAAATTACTCTAGAAGTAGAAGAAAAATGAAGACAGTGAGAAGTTGTGATGAAGATTCAGAAAACCAATTGATTGTTTCAAATTTGGGGTCAGATTAATCTCACTGCTTTATGTTGCTCTGTCAATGCAAAGCAACTGCAAATCTGACTTAAACATGGACCATTCTAGTGACCTGTAGGTGTCATTAGCTTCTGCACAAGAGATGTATAATTTAGGCTGCCCATTATTACTTTATAATAAATTCAAGCTAGGTATCATAGAATATCAGGGTTGGAAGGGACCTCATCTAGTCCAACCCCTACTCAAAGCAGGACTTAATCCGCAACTAAATCATCCCAGCCAGGGCTTTATCAGGCCTGACCTTAAAAACGTCTAAGAAAGGAGACTCCACCAGCTCACTAGGTAACCCATTCCAGGTAGTTTTACATCTGGGGAATGGAGAACTTTAATAGATACAGGCAATTAGTATGAGGCCTAAAATTTATATATTGTTAAAAAGAAAAGGCAGGGCGGGGCCAAAACATTATAGAACGTGATAACTTGAGCTGTTTGGAAAACTGGAGATTTTTGCATGGAAAATTTTAGCTCGTCATTCAAAGCAGTTTTCAACAGCTGAAAAATTTCTATTTTAAGGTGTTTTTTTTTTTATTTCTGGTGCAAAATCAGAAACTGTCAAAGACAGCAGATACTTCCCAGGGAAACAAAAAATGTGGACACTCCAGTTTTCTGACAGAAGAAATGTTGACACAAACTTTTCCACCAATCCTAATGATAACTAGCAACGTGAGAACTCACCGACACGGCGCCTCCTGCCGGTTGTCCTGGGAATTAGCTTGATTCCAGCCTGGAGCACCCTCTGCAAGCCAGTGTCCCACCTGCCTTAGACCCCCGTATCCCTCATGCACCCTGGTGCCGCTTTACCTTGGGGTGCTGCCCCCTGGCAGTGCCCCTTTATCTCAGGGTTCAATAGTAACCCACAATCTGGGTCTCCCTTCCCAGGGGAACCTGCAACCCTCTATCCCCACCATGCCTCAGTGGCTACTGCCAGTCATCTAGCCCCTTCTCACTGGGGCAAACTGCAGTTTCTAAAGGCCACTCATCATTGGCAAGGGGTTGGACCAGCTGCCTTTGCCTAACCTTGGGCTGCAGCCTCTGCAGTCCAAGTACCTGCTTTGGCCTTTAACAAGGCCCCCGAGGCCCCTGGGAATTTATCAAGCTGGAGCTCCCCAGCTCCCTTTGCCTCTCCATAGCCCTGCTCTATTCCCTGTATCCTGAGCTCGCAGGCAGCCAGGTCCTTTTCCCTCTAAAGCTAGAGAGAGACTAAATGAGTTCCTGGCTCACATCCCTTTTATCAGGGCCAACTGGGGCCTGATTGGGGCATGTCCCAGGTGTGGCTGCTTCCCCAATCAGCCTATCCTATTGGCTCCCCTGGGCAGCCCTTTCCCAGGGCTGTTTTAACCCCATCTGGGCTGTAGCGGGGTGACCGCCCCCCTACAATAACGTAGATATTGATCTATTTCAAACAAACTCAGTTATTTTGGATGCAAACTTTCCCCTGTGGAACTGAGACTCCTAACATTGTCCTAACTAACATCTACATGCTACAAGAAGCTTGACTCTAAACAAAAGTGAAACTGACCCACTTACTTTCAGATTCCAAGAGGAGTGAAATACAAAAAGGTAACAGTGTCAGTTACAACATTTCAGATTTAGGAAAATCCTTTTGTTTTACTCATCTCTTAGGCCCTGAACCTGCACGCTGTTTTGCACAGATGAACCCTGGTTCCTGCACAAAGCTCCCTTAACACGGAAAGAGTTGCATGAGTGCGCAGGGTTGTATCGAGGTAGAACAGTTTGTAGGCTCAGAACTATTCTTAGTAGCGGAGGAATGGGTGCTTTTGACGCTGCCCCTTTAAGAGCGGGAAGGCAAATAGTAATAAGACGACACTAATTAAGTGTGCATATATTTCAACCAATCAGATTGGAGCTCTGGCAACTATGTGGCACTGCTATTCTTTACCATGCTTTGTTGCGGTAGGAAGGAGAGTGTGGTTGTAACTGATATTCTTGCAATTGCAGGGGAGTTTGGAGAAGTGTATAAAGGACGTCTGAAACTGCCCAGCAAGAGGGAAATCTATGTGGCCATTAAGACATTAAAGGCTGGCTACTCTGAGAAGCAGCGTAGGGATTTCCTGAGCGAGGCCAGCATCATGGGACAGTTTGACCACCCAAATATCATCCGGCTGGAAGGAGTGGTGACCAAAAGCCGGCCAGTCATGATCATCACAGAGTTTATGGAGAATGGAGCTCTGGACTCCTTTCTGAGGGTAAGGAAGAATGATGGCCTCATTGGCTGGTCTTCTACTATAATATTGGAATAGAATCATGTTCGTTAGAATTGAGTCATGCTGTGTTGTAGAAGACCCATTGAGGTCAAACCTCTAGCAGCTTTGCTCATGGAGGACATGGCCTCCAGGGGGAACCTTAATAACTGACCTAAGAAACAATATCGAGAGAGGGCGAGATTCTCAAACAAGCCTCGGAGATTTCAGAGTACAAATCGTGTTGTCTTTCAGTGAGACTTGTGCTCCTAAATCTCTTGGGTACTGAGGAAAATCTCCCCCAAAGGCCTCAGCAAGAGGAAAGGGTTGCTGTGCCCACTACTTCAAATGGGGAAATGAAGAAATCCATGAAGGGAAAGGCCAGTTTTTGAATGAAAAGGTAAACCATTACTGCACTAAAGTGTTCTGAGGACTGGGGACTACACTCCCACCAGGAACCAACCAAATAAAAGTGCTCTGCCGTTGCCTCATGCTAGCTAAGCGAGGTGAAAGGATGCAAGTATAGGAAGCAGGAGAGGCCTTGCAAGGACTGGGAATGCTAGATCAAAACTGAGAACTCCTGAATCACTGAGGCATGGGCAGCTATTTGAAGTGGTTTAGAACTGGAGGGAAGGTCGGGCCCTTTTATTTTCTCACTTCACATTTGAAGCTATCTTTGAGTATTTTTAGCATCAGCTTGTAGCGTTGTGGAGCATCAGTGGCAAGAGGTTCGCTGTGTGACTCCAAACACTGCTTCTTCATGGACAGTGTTCATCTCATTACGGGATCTGAAATCTTCTTCTCATTACGGGATCTGAAATCATCTGGAGGAAGCAGCTGCTGCAGCAACAGTATTAATCCTCACACAGCAGGGAAACCAACTGTTGTTCTTTGTACTAACATCTTAGGTGGTGTGTCCTAGGGGTCTGGAGGCAGCTCAAAGGCAATCTGACGCAGAGCTCCAGTGCACACCTCTCAAGAAGTTGGGAGGTAGGGGAAAGAGGATGCAGGAGAAAAAGAGGGAGGCAAAAGAAGCCAGGGAAGGCGAGACAGGAAAGAAAGATGGATGAAGAGGGAAGGGGAGAAGAGATGGGTAAACACTTAGGTTGAGATTTTCAAAGGGAACTGGAGGAATGATTAATGGGAAATGAGCATCCAAATCCTGTTAATGCCACCTTCTTTCCAACACTCAGAAGCAGGTAATTTATATGTCTAATTTCAGTCTTGATGTAAAAATAGCATCACTAATTGGTGCATCAGCTGCCTAGAAAGATAGCAAAGTAGGTCATCAGTGTCCCTCCATGGGGGCCAGCCCAAAGTAGAGAAATACTTGAGGGCCCCAGAGTCAGACTGATCCTTGTGTGAATGCACAAGAAGTCAGGAGGGAGAGACTGTTGTGAGGAGCCTTGCACCCCCAGGCAGGTGCCAGGAACAACTGCAGTCCCTCTGCTTTTCAGAACTGACAGATTTCTCCCTGCTGTTGGCATCCTACTCGTAGACACCCCAAAAATGGACAGGGAGGAGGTGCCCTCCAATAAGATGGCCACATTTTCCACCTGACAGACTCTGATGTCCATCTCCTGGGAACGTTGACCTTTATGTTCCCTATAGAAAGTCCTGAATTCGAATGGTCTTTCTCAAAGTCCTCACCTCAGGGTCGTTGGGAAGGCCTGGGGAAGTCTGAGCTGCTTTCTCTTGTTCCATACTGTGGGTTGCCCAGAATCTAATACTTTTTTGGTTAGAGCTCGAGGACACAAGAATTGAAAAGAGAGAAAACAAATGGCCTGAAAAATAAAAAGCTACCCAGAGAGTTTTTAAATTTTAAGGGAGTAAACGGAGAAATGGAGCTAGACACTGATTTGTAGAGAAGACTTTTTCCTAAATTAATTAAAGAACCCACACCAAACAACAACCACCACCAGCTGATCATCCTGACACCAAACACAACAGAAACTGGACTCTCAGGCTGAAAATGTGCTAAATAGGAGCTCGGTGGTGGTTGTTCATATTACAGTAATGTCTGGAGGCTTCAGCTGTGTTCAGGTCCCATCGCGCTAGGAGCTGTACATGCACCTAGTGATAGTCCCTGCCCCAAACAGCTTACAGTCTCACTACATGGGAGAACTGATGTTTCCAGAGTCACTGGTTTGTTTGGATAATGGGGTTATCTATTATCCCAGCAATAGCTGGATCATTCTAATTATGGCACCTGCTCTTTATGACCACAGCAAAACGATGGGCAGTTCACAGTCATCCAGCTGGTGGGGATGCTCAGGGGAATTGCTGCAGGAATGAAGTACCTTGCGGAGATGAACTACGTGCACCGGGACCTCGCCGCCAGAAACATCCTGGTCAATAGTAACTTAGTGTGCAAAGTGTCTGACTTCGGTCTCTCACGCTACCTGCAAGATGATACCTCTGACCCAACCTATACCAGCTCTTTGGTATGTACCTTCTGCCCTGATGCATGCTCCACTTCCCTGATCTCACTTTGCTTCCACAAAATTGCATAGCTTCCTGGGGCCTTTCCCACTTCAGGGGGCAGTTCATTTCCACTGGGCCCTGTGGGGAAGATTTCAAAGGGCAGTGAGATGCTCAGGGCCCACCTAAAGTGGGGAGTAAATAGAGGCAGCTGGGTTAGTAGGTGGGAGATCCTTGAGGGCTCTCTTTCTGCTCCTTGCCCTGGCCTTTCTAAATCCCAGTCACAATCCAGCTGTTGAGTTTGGGACTGTGGGCCCATTGCAGAACAACATTGGAGCTCAGTCTGATGGAATGATGAGATTGTAGATTCCAGTATTTATCAGCAATAGCTTCTTTGGGCTGCATTTACAAAGATATTTAGATGCCTGAAGATGCAGCTAGGAACTCAGTAGCATTTTCCAAAGTCCGCTGGTGAGTTTGGTGCCCATCGACATTTTTAGGCACCCAAATACACTTGTAAATCTGGCCCTTTCTCACCACTTTCCCTTCAAATGCCATTAAAGCATCCTGTGATTTGTTTCTCTCATGCTTTGAAAGGACAACTGTTTTCTTTCTCTTTGTACCTCTCCCTGCCTTCTCGCTCTCTCTCGCTCCTCTGCATAATCCTTTCTTTCTCTTATTCTCCCCCTCTCTTTCCTGTTCCCTCTCATTGTGTTTTCTCTCTCGTCCCCTCTTAAGTTTTTCTGTGCTCTTGGCTAGTTTTCAAATGAGAATTTCTCTCTCTTCCATTAAATGAGCATGGGAGGGGGTGAACAGTGGGGATCTGGAAAGGGGTTCAGGAGGGGAAGCAAAAAGAAGACTGATTGCGTATAGGCGGTGTTTTAAGTACAGCTACAGTACCACTCTAATCCTGAGCTATCTTTCTCTGCTAGAAATTGTTCTGGGCATTAATTAAAGAGACAAATCAAGTCCAAGATCCACTATTCTCCAGTCACTATTCTCTTGCTTAATTAAGTCATTCGTAGGTAATCCCAGTTCTCCCCCATTGTCTCCTGGTTCACCTGCGGTAGGCTAGCACTCTCCTCTTGGTGCCTGCAGTAGGGAAGATAACAGAACCCTGGTCCCCTCTAGAGCATTCTTTTGGAATCATTCTGCTATCAGGAACTTGGCCTCTGGATACCATTGGATTCTATCAGAAATGGGATGGGGTGGGGGGGAATAAGAAGATACTTGGGTGATTGTCATATTTGGAGTGAATGAAGTAAATAAATCGCACTTTATGCTAAGATTCAGTTTATAAATATGCTACATAGGGTTAATAAATGATTGATAGATGTCATAATATACTACAGACATGAGTCATATATACTATAGATGATTATAAATTCATCAGTTGGTGTTACAGCTGGTTATAAAACATGGTTGCAAGCAACCAGTTGGACTGATAAATCATGTATTAACCCTTTATAAACCATAGTAGTATTAATATGACCCGCGCATACCTTGGAGAGTGAAAATAAGGTGAACACATGCTTTATTGGCAACAGTAATAAAGGGATTGAGGATTGTAGATCAGCAACAAAGCAGGTTGTGTCTGTTGCTCAATAAGTACAATGTAAAATATCAGAGTGGTAGCCATATTAGTCTGTGTCCTCAAAAACAATGAGGAGGCCGGCGGCACCTTGAAGATTAACAGATTTATTTGGGCATAAGTTTTTGTGGGTAAAAAAACCCCACTTCTTCAGATACAGGCATAAATATGCTGACACAGCACTCTAAACCAACGAATTTCTTCTTCGTCATCTTGTCAAGTCCTCTGTTCATACTGTTCAATGTGCCGGGTTGTTCCCCGGCTCCAGCATGGAACTAACCTATGAATGGAACCTCCTCATGGTTAGGGAGCTGCAGGTGGAATTCAAAGGGATGGTTTTGACCTTTGAAGCCTGAACTGGTTTAGGAGGTGGCTTTCAGAGAGCCTACATTTCTCACGTGGCTGCAGGAGGGAGCTGAGGATATGGTGATCTTTGTGAAGGCCTCTTGGCTCTGAAATCCACTTCTCTGGGCGCATGAGAGCCTGGATTTGTTAACTTTCTGGCCATGCTTCAGAAAATCCTCACTCTGTTTGCATACGGCACAGATCAAAACTTTATGAGCTATGAGGAAATGCCAGCTGAGTAGAGGGATTGTTGTTATTTTTAGTCGGAGGGTTGGCCTATTGCGTGGAATCTGAATTAGTGTGTAATGTGATTAGTGGCAGAATGCGCTTGTGAGATGAGCACCTTTTGGACATGATCAAATAGAAGTAAATAAATAAGGAGAGTCAACAAATGTAGGAAACTGAGGTAACTGGGGATGTGGCTATTGATGTCCAAGGAACTAAGCCAGTTCACACAGGCTTTGGGTCTGGGCCAGGGTCTGACCCTGCTGCTTTAGACTTAAATGGTAATGATGTCTAATAAGTAGCACAGATTGTGGCATATGAAGTCAAACAATGTCATTTGAGATAACATGCCTGGCCCTACCTACTGGGGAAAGGCTTGAAGTGGCCTTTCCCACCTTTCAAGATAAAATGGATTCTCTGATCTGTGTTTATATTTAATTTATGCCATACTAGGTCTTCCCAGCAGCGGGGAAATGATGCTCTGTCTGCAATTACATCACTGCCTCCCACAGCAGGTTTGAGGCTCCGGGGAAAAGGCAGGAAAAATAAGCTGGCAGTCACTTTCTCAGTTTGTAGTTATTTAACTAGTATTTTTGCCATCCGTCTTTAAAGAGCACCTGACACTTCATGGAAGGCTGTGGAAAACATTTGTGCTAAACAATTTCTGATATGATTCAGCCCAGAGTAAGCACCAGACATATTCTGCATTTTCCCTTCCTCCCCTATTATTTTAACTATTACTGGCATCATTTACATGGAAAAGCGATTGTTGTTCTCCAACAGTTCATATGCTTCTGCTGCTTATTCCCCACTGAAGTCATAGCCCCTGAATGTGAGATTGTAATCCTTGCCAAGGTAACAAGAGATGATGTCACAAACAGAATTATGGGGCAGATTCTTCATGGAGATAGGACACTTTAAACCAGATGAGGATCTTGCACTGTGTGGTTTGGTGGGAAATAACCAAAGGCAGATGAACGCTTAAGAAATGGAGATTCTGTTTTCATGTACTGATAAGAATCAGGGGTCTAAATCTCCCTCCCCATGAAAATGAGCTATTCTAAACAGAATGGCTTAGAACCTTCCCCATGGGATTTTTAACACAACCTCATGGGTTCAAATTGGCAGCAGGCAAAAGGAGGGATCCTTCCCTGGAACAGCTTTGACCTCTCCTGGTCATTTTACTGCAGTAGTTGAAATGATTTTCAGGGACTAGGGATGATAGGATTTGGGTAGGGTGACCAGATGTCCCGATTTTATAGGGACAGTCCTGATTTTGGGGCCTTTTTCTTATATAGGCTCCTACTACCCTCCATCCTGTCATAATTTTTCACATTTGCTGTCTGGTCACTCTAGACTTGGGTGCAGCTTCCCATTAGCGATTGAGTGTAATAGACTCATTACATTTAATGGGTGTTATTCAGATGTTCATTGAAGGGGAATGAGACCCTGCTCTATAGCATTCTGTACCATCTGTATAGAGACCTGAAGGTCTATATGGTAAATCTCATATATAGGGAAATGTGTTCTCTATAAATCACAGTTGCAGTAATGATGCTCTAATTGCATTAGGATTCATTGCCATTATGAGAGCCTTCTCTCAGGGGCCAATAACTTTCTGGAAAAAAAATACCCTTTGAACTGAAATGTCTCTTGCTTCTTAGTCCACAAGTGACTGAATTTGGAAATGTCACTAGAATGACTCGAAGCAGTCTGGGGGGTAGCTGAACATGAAGAAGTGTGGGTCTGAGTCTCCATTGCCTTGCAACTGATGCGTTTATTATGCCTGCGCAAAATGGGAGTACAGTGCTACATCTGGATTTGATAGCCTTTTTTGCCCACTTTGCATTGGGGTATATGATGACACATGGTGGAAGGTGGTGGGGCGTTAGACCCTGCATCCCTGTGCCTTTCCTTCCCTTGTTCTTTATGGCTAATGATTGTTATATGAAACTGGGATCTTCTGTTTCTTTGAGAATCCCTCTGTTCTTTTACAATATCCCAGATGAAGTCGGAGGGCCAAACTCTGAGCTGACATAAATTTCCACAGCCCCACTGAAGACAAGGGAGCTGTGTGGATATACACCAGCGAAGAGTTTGACTAGTAATGTCCTGGTTGTGACACCAGGTGCTTTGCCGTGGGAATGATGCTGTCACAAGCAAGTTCCTGTATTCGCGGCTGCTGGATGGGAGGAGATCCCTATTGAGCATCCCAGCAACAGGAATGATTCCGTTCCCTTTCTTTGCCACAGCAGCTCAGAGAGAAGTGTTTCAGATTGTGAAGTGAATGTCAACTAAATGAAACCAGCATTGCCCCTACATCAAGTTTTTAATTTAAATCCAAGTGATGAAAATACCTGCTAATCCTCAGCTGGTGCAAGCACTATTCATGGCAAGCTGTCATCTCTGCACCAAGGGCATCTGCTCTCATCTCTCACCCCTTCCCTGCCACCGTCCCCAGGGAAGGGGCCTGAAGACAGGGAAGCGTACGTGTTTCATGATGCAAAGCAGCCCAGGGTGTAGAAGTGTCACTCAGGGTAGAACTCTGTAGGCTGAGGTTTCTACTTTACATGCAAGGAGGAGCAAGGAGGCAGCTGTTGCTGCCAGCCTTTGACGTCTGCTTTCAGGCTTTGGGAGACCAGAGCATCTACAGATTCTCTGTGGGAAACGGAGAGTCCTTTTAAACACCCGTGTGCTCATTCATTAGCATTCATGAAAGCGTCTAACATAGTATTCCCAGTGCAGGTTTGTTGGATGAGTTTAACCCTTTCACTGAAGGAGTGAGTCAACAAAATGCCAGTAATGCTAAAGCCAGAGCGATCTGTGCTCTCATCATTTAGGTGCATTTGCTATATATGACAGCACTTGATTAACATAAATTTCCCCACCCTTAAACTGGCATAGGGCACATCCCCTTCATGGCTTTCTCTTCTAAATTAATTCTTTGCTTCAGTTTTCACGGCTGAGGACGTTAGGGAGATTCCCAAACCTGAGCCATCTTTTGTAGGTGACAGATCTGAGGAATTGTCACAGATTGAAGTGTCACAAGGGGAGGTTTTGGAACTAATTGATAAACTTAACTGTAACAAGTTACTGGCACCAAATGGCATTCATTCAAGAGCTCTGAAAGAATTCAAATGTGAAATTGTGGAACTATTAACTAGGGTTTGTAACCTGTCCTTTAAATCAGCTTCTGTACCCAATGACTGGAAGATAGCTAATGTAACGCCAGTGTTTAAAAAGGGCTCTCGAGGTGATCCCAGCAATTAGAGACCGGTAAGTCTAACGTCCATACCAGGCAAATTAGTTGAAACAATAGTAAAAAATAAAATTGTCAGACACATAAAAGAACATAAATTGTTGGGCAAAAGTCAACGTGGTTTCTGTAAAGGGAAATCATGTCTTACTAATCTATTAGAGTTCTTTGAAGGGGTCAGCAAACGTGGACAAGAGGGATCCAGTGGACATAGTGTACTTAGATTATCCAGAAAACACCATCCTGGCCACTATGGATGTAGAAGCCCTCTACACCAACATTCCACACAGAGATGGACTACAGGCTATCAAGAACAGTATCCCTGACACTATCATGGCAAACCTGGTGGTTGAACTTTGTGACTTTGTCCTCACCCACAACTATTTTACATTTGGAGACAATATATACCTTCAAGTCAGCAGAACTGCTATGGATACCCGCATGGCCCCACAGTATGCCAACATTTTTATGGCAGACTTAGAACAATGCTTCCTTAACTCTTGTCCCCTAATGCCCCTACTCTACTTGCGCTATATTGATAACATCTTCATCATCTGGACCCATGGAAAAGAAGCCTTTGAGGAATTCCACCATGATTTCAACAATTTCCATCCCACCATCACCCTCAGCCTGAACCAATCCAGACAAGCGGTCCATTTCCTAGACACAACTGTGCTAATAAATGATAGTCACATACATACCACCCTATACCGGAAACCTACTGACCGCTATACTTACGTACATGCGTCCAGCTTCGATCCAGGACACACCACTAGATCCATTGTCTACAGCCAAGCTCTAAGATACAACCGCATTTGCAGACAGAGACAAACACCTACAAGATCTCTATCAAGCATTCTTAAAACTATAATACCTACCTGGGGAAGTGTAAAAACAGATTGACAGAGCCAGAAGAGTACCCAGAAGGCACCTACTACAGGACAGGCCCAATAAAGACAAAAACAGACCACTATTAGCCGTCACCTTCAGCCCCCAACTTAAGCCTCTCCAACGCATCATCAAAGACCTACAACCTATCCTGAAAGATGATCCCTCACTCTCACAGATCTTGGGAGACAGACCAGTCCTTGCTTACAGAAAGCCCCCCAACCTGAAACAAATACTCACCAGCAACCACACACCATACAACAAAAACACTAACCCAGGTACCTATCCTTGTAACAAAGCCCGATGCCAACTCTGTCCTCGTATCCATTCAGCTGACACCATCATAAGACTTAATCACATCAGCCACACCATCAGAGGCTCATTCACATGCACATTGACCAATGTGATATATGCCATCATGTGCCAGCAATGCCCCTCTGCTATGTACATTGGCCAAACCAGACATTCTCTATGCAAAAGAACAAATGGACACAAATCTGACATCAGGAATCATAATATTCAAAAATCAGTAGGAGAACACTTCAGTCTTCCTGGCCATTCCATTAAAGACTTGAAGGTGTCAATTTTAAAACAGAAAAACTTCCAAAACAGACTCCAACGAGAAACTGAAGAACTGGAATTAATTTTCAAATTGGACACAATAAACCAAGGGCTAAACAGGAATTGTGAATGGTTTTTTCATTACACTAATTGATTGCATTTTCCTAGTTAATTTACCTTCAAAAGTTCTTATCTCCTGTCAGACACAGAGATCCTTTTCAAAAGGTGGGGGGGTTTTTTGGTTTTTTTTTCTCCTGCTGATAATGGCTCATCCAAATTAAACAGCTTCTTAGAATTGGTATGCTAATGTATAACATCTCACAGGCAGCCCAAGGCCTCTTTGCACCCAAACTCTAGGGAGAGGGGCAGGGTTAGGGGTGCCCCAGCCAGGGCTCCTACTGTGCACTGGGCTCCAGCTGCTAGTCCCGGCTAGGCTGCAGGGGACAGACCTTCTTCTTTTCCTGCATGGGCCATTACCTTCTCTGGTGGCACAGAAGTAATGGTGGCAATGCTATACCATGCCACCCTCATTTCTGTGCTGCTGCTGGTGGCAACGCTGCCTTCAGAGCTGGGCTCCCAGCCAGCAGCCACTGCTCTTCAGCAGCCCAGCTCTGAAGGCAGTGCAGAAGTAAGTGTGGCAATATCACAACCCCATAAAATAGCCAGATTTCTTGGGGGAGAACAGATTTCACAGTCTGTGCCACGTTTTTCATGTGAACTTGTGACAACAACAGTTTATCTGAAAATTAGAGACTCACCTATGCCAGTGCAAATCCGGAGAAACCAGCAGCAGTCCCAAAACAAGAGTGGCAATACCATGACCCCCCACCAAGAACTCCGTTTGGGTTGGGACCTCCACAGTTACAATACCATGACATTTCAGATTTAAATTTCATGGTTTCATGTATTTACGATTTTTAAAATCCTATGACCGTGAAATTTACCAAAATGGACCATGAATTTAGTAGGGCCCTGCACACATGGTTTGGAATCTCAGCTACAAGGCCTGCAGCGAGACTACCCTGCATTGTGATCCACTCAGGTGCCATGAGCTAAGTTACAGAGTCAGGCTGGCTCAGCACTTCTGTTGGAGACCTCTCATAAGCAGCTTGGAAGGGAGTGCCATTAGTAACTCCTGAGATGTGTCCTTGATGCTGATGGCTTGGTTCTGATCTCACTTACACCAACATGACTCAATCAACTTCACTGGAACTACCCATGATGAGAGATGAATGAGATCCTGAGTCTTTTCTAAAGTAATGCCAAGCACCGTAGCTGAGGGCAGCATGCTGCTGAAATTGATATCCTGATCGATCTCCTGGTGCTGTTCATAATCTCTGGAGTGATAACCCTGCCATCCTGGCCAAATGCCAGCTTATACACTTGCATTGGATCTCAGATTCTTTCTACTGCACTGGATCTAAATCGGGGTGGGCAAACTTTTTTGAAAGGGCCACATCAGCGTTACAAAACCGTATGGAGGGCCATGGAGGGAAGGCTGTGCCTCCCCAAACAGCCTGGCCCCCGCCCCCTCTTCGATTCCTTCCTCTTCTCATCCCCCTCAGAACTCCCGACCCATCCAAGCCCTCCTGTTCCTTGTCCCCTGACCTTCTCCCCTCCTGGGATGCCCCCAACTACCCCCAGGACCCCACTCCCTATCCTACATCCCCTGCTCCCTGTCCCCTGAGTGCCGCAACCCCATCCACACCCCCACCCCCTGACAGGGCCCCCTGGGACTTCCATGCCCATCCAATCCCGTTCCCCGTCCCCTGACTGACCCACCCCATCCAACTGCCCCCTGCTCCCTGTCTTCTGACTGCCCCCTGGAGACCCCCTGCCCCATATCTAACCCCCTCACTCCCCCGCCCCTTTACCATGCCCCTCAGCAGGAGAAGCTTGCAGCTGCGCGGCCCAGCCAGAACCAGCCATGCTGCTCAGAGCACTGGTGATGCAGTGAGCTGACACTATGGGGGAGAGGAGACGGCTTGGATGGGCCAGAGTGGGGTGGGCCGGGGGCTAGCCTCCCCAGCTGGGAGCTCAGTGGGTCAGGCAGGACAGTCCCATGCTCCATAATTTGCCTACTTCTCCTCCTGTCGTTCGAAGATACATGCAACATTATTATGTGCTATGGGACACATTATTCCTGAGGAGAGTGCATTTCAGGGGTGGATGATATGACGCTTCTTTATAAAGGATATCTCAGCTGGTTACTTGTATCATACAGCACATGGGTATCTTTTGGGATGAAAAAGATACTATATAAATTCAAGATAATGTTATTGTGAGACTAGACCCCCTGGATTATAAAACCATAATAAAAGAGTAGAGAAATAACTCGTACAGCTAAAGGAAAATGTAGGGACAAATTAGAGGAATCCTTTTGACATGTTACTAAATAAGTAGCCTATTTCATCCTTATTCACCTACATTTCTGTTTAACAAATAGTTTTACTAGAGGGACAAAAGTGGGTGAGGTAATCTCTTTTATTGGCTCAACTTCTGTTGGTGAGAGAGACAAGCTTTCAAGTTACACAAAGCTTTTTTTCGGGTCTTTACATGTCTTTTCCTCTATATATCTTTGATGTCAATTTTTTTGGGTTTTATTTTATAGTTTCCTCAATAAATATTGACCAGTACCTTCTCTCCTCTCCCTCTCCCTCTGTACAAAATATTGTATTTTGGGTGAGCATTAGATTTCCTTCAGACAATCTTTTGCCAGCTTGCTCTGCAGATTCTTATCTGGGCACCCTGCTGCAGCATCTTCATCCCTTTGAGGACTCCCTTAAAATGACAGAGAAGTCAAGAAAGTGGAGTAGTGTTGCCATCTATTGAGGGCTATAGACAGATCCAGGAGGAGGAATTGGTTGCTGGGGTTCAGGCATGTAGATTAATGTTGTCACGATCAGGGCAGGCAAGGCAGGAATGATGAGATAAATCTGAGCAGTGGGCATTGTGCAAAACTTTGCTTTGTAGGGAAGCTTAGGGTATCAGTGAACAGCAATCTGTTTTGTGTTGCTGAATGCAAGATAGGTAGCTAGCCAGTATTTAATGAAGGAGGAGATCCCAGATTTGCATAGCTGAGATCTGGCTGGTGTTGCTTCTGGACCTTTGTTGTTGAAGGTCTCTTTAGCTGGGTGTATTCGTCAGCATTAGGGAAAGGGGGAAGTTCTGTATCTGTGCTTTTATTATCTAAACTTAGGTCAAGGTGGTCTCCCACCCCAACACTAGCTCTACTAGATTGTAGATAAGATGCTATCTGCAGTGCCCTTCAGTTCCTCATTCAAGGTAATGTAATGTAATAGGGCTCCATTTTGGGGTCCATCTGGAAGCTCAGGTTGGTGCTCAATGGTGTGGCGTGCTTACAGAGCAGGATGTTGTGTGGCGAGCGCATTATAGCAATGCTTCAAGGCTTGCCTTGGCTCCCAGTTAGGAGCGTTGGGTTTGACCTATAATGTCCTCAGTGGTGTAGGACTGGGTTATTTCAGAGACTCCCTCTCTCCCTGTTGCCCTGCTTCCATAGCCGCAGTAAGTGGATGCTCTCAAGATGTAGTTTCCTTGCTCTAGATGAGAGGGAGCTGGTGGCAGGTGAAAAGCCCTTTACTCTGGAATGCTCAGGTCCACCATAGGCTGGTTATGTTAGCTGTGTGGACAGGCTACAAAGCTCATCTGTTGTCTCGGGCTTTTGACTTGAGGTGGCGGTGAAGGGTCAATAGCAGTGACATGGGGTTATGATTTGTGTTGATCTGTTTTGGATGCAGAATTTTTAATTCTCATTAAATTAATTTTTAATTCTCATATCTGGTCGGGCAGCTTGTTTGTGTTGAAGATATTTTGATTCCTCTTCTGATCTGTATATTTCATTATTGTGCAGCACCTAGACGTGTGAAGAGTTGCTTAGTAAACAGAGGGAGAAGGCCGGTGTCAGATCTGGGTAATTTCTTTGTAGTTTGGTCCCAAGGAGTGATAGGCAGTCCAGGGCATAAATTGAACTGCTTATCCTTCTTCTCTAGGGTGGGAAGATCCCAGTGAGATGGACAGCCCCCGAGGCCATCGCCTACCGCAAGTTCACCTCTGCCAGTGATGTCTGGAGTTACGGCATTGTCATGTGGGAAGTGATGTCCTTTGGAGAGAGGCCATACTGGGACATGTCCAACCAAGATGTGAGTGTTCTGGGCACTATTTTTGTGTGTGTATCAGTCTCCAAGAGGAGGAACCAAATGCTGCTGTTCTCCCCGCCCCCCCAGCTTCTCCCAGCAGGAATCACTGCAAAGAACGGTGTAGGAATGCTGACAGCCACTGCACTCCAAGACTATTCGAGCAGAATTCACCCTGGGAATAGCCCAATATCATGGAAAACCAGGAGTCTCTTGGTTTCCAGGGCCTCCTGGGGTGGATTCACAGAGATTGGGGGGGAGGGGGTGTCTAAACTCCTTTGAAATTTGAGCTGGTCCTCAGCAACCTCTTGTGATATCAAAGACCTCTGCTTCCATTGAGATTCTGGAGATACACTAGGGGCATGAAGAGAACAGGCTATTCCTCCCAGCACTGGCCTTCTGCCCCTCTTCACCCTCAGTACCCCGACCTGACAGGTTGTGTGAGAAGGAAAGTGGGGTACAGAAGGCTGTGTGAAGAGAGAAAGAATGGGCAGAGAGGAAGCTCTGAGGAAGTCAGGGCTGGGGTAGGCAGCTCAAACACAGTTATCATGGCTGCTAGTCAGCAACTAGCCTGCCCTAGCCTGTTCCTCACCACAGTGAGTTTTAACAGTATCTGTCTCTTTGCAACACAGTGTACGTTAAGCCTGAGAAAGGGGATGACGCGGAGAAAATATGAGATCAGGGGACGGAGCAGGGGCAGTGGAAGCTTCCTAACGGTGGGAGGAGGTACCAGCACCTGAACCGTAGCCCCACCCCTGGGCCGTCCCTTCCTCCTGAGGCCCCACCCCCACATTCCCTCTTCTCCCTGAGCCACCGCCCTCACACGCCCTCACACAGCCTCTTCCCCTCCCAAGACCCCTCTCCCCATTGCTCATTCTTACAGCTGTGAAAAGTGGTGGGGCCATGGCCCCTCCATTCTGGCACCCTTAGGACAGAGGCTCTGGGGTGAAGGAGGAGGAGGACATAGAGAGCAGGGGTGTGGGGAGGCAGAAGCGGTGATGGGGAAGTAGGGAGAGAAAAGAGGGTGAGTGAAAGAGAGAGAACAGGAAGGAGAGGTAAGAGGAAAAGAATGGGGCAAGAGGACGGGGTTAAGAGACAGGCAGAGGAGGCGAGTGGTTGAGGAGGTGGAGAGGGACGAGTGGCCACGTTTTCACTGGCACTGCCACTGCATCAGCTGCCAAAACCCTCCTCGACTAACCCTCCCCAATTTAGCCTTCCCTGTGTGTAGGGACAATACTTGCCTGGGATCAAGACCGGACACAGGCCTCAGTGCTTGGATTTCAGACCATCTGGATTTGGATCTGAGGCACATTTGGCACATCCACGCACTTGGCTTGCCTGGTGCTGAGCTCCCCACTTGATACTGTTCTACTCCCCACACTCCTCCCAGCCCTTTCTATTTGGGGGTGCCAGATGATGGGGAATGAGGCACTTCTCCCTCCCACTGTACGGCAGCCAGAGAACAGGGGTGAGGGGCTTGTTTTTCATTCCCTCCTGTATATGTGGGAAGAGAGAGACCTGGCTCCATCCCTCTCTGGGTCATTTGGTGACACGAGGCCATGAGCAAGCCCTTAGTTCTGACTATATGGGGCACTCACCTGGATGCACACATCACAAATATCGCCTTAGATTTGGCAGCGGTCCCTTTCCGGAAGTCACTGCAGAGAGGAGTGCAGAAGCTCTCGCTGTGAGCTGTTAGCTCACAGCTACTCCAGCCCCAGCCTCTCAACCTGTGCAGCAGTGGATGGTTTTCAAGATGAAAAAGGCTGATGAATAAAGGTTTTAAGATAGGAAATTGGGAAGAAAAACCAGTAGGCTGATAATTGGACTTCAGGAAGCCAGAAGGCCTTTGAAAATGTTCAGAGGGTTTGTAAGCCAGGGAGAGAGACTTGGTAGTTCAGCTACTGTACTCCAGTTTGATCGGCAGAGATAATGAGAGTGGCAGCTCTCCACAGAGAGGAACTACAATACCCTTGACTCATCAGAGGTCAAATTAACCTCAGAGTGCCTTGGTTCCACACCGCTTTCCCACATCCACATCATTAACGGGTAGAGCACTGTAGCTTGTGGCAAGGATTCTGCCTCGAAGAGAGCAGAGGGCAGAGTTGGTGAAGTGATTACTCTCCTAGGTTTCCTTCAGTGCTTCGATGCCTGTATTTGTGCTAGTGCAGGCAGCTGTGTTCATTGCTGTCACAAGTGCACCGGTGTACTGCACAGGCCATCTTTCCCTGAAAATCTGGCTTTTATGACACATAGCTCTTTACTCTAGAATTGGGTCAGATCATCACTCTTGTAAAGCCTCTGACGCATCACTGAAGTCAGTGGAGATACAGCCATTTATGCCAGCAGTGAATCTGACCCTGTGAATTTGGGAACTCTTGCCTTTAGTGTGAATGTTGTAGCCAATGAAAAGGTAGATTTTTTTTCCAGGGTGGGTGTTGCTTTGGTGCAAGAATGAGTTGGCTTTGATTTTTGAACTTTGATGACTCCTCCGAGCTTTGTTCCTCTATTTACCAGCTGGCTTCATTCTCCTCCCTGCAGGTAATTAATGCAATTGAGCAAGATTACCGTCTTCCCCCTCCTATGGACTGCCCAGCTGCACTGCACCAGCTCATGCTAGACTGCTGGCAGAAAGACCGCAACACCCGCCCTCGCTTCACTGAGATAGTCAACACCCTAGATAAAATGATCCGCAACCCGGCAAGCCTCAAAACTGTGGCTACCATCACCGCTGTGTGAGTCTCAAAGTGCTCTCATATCATATATGCAGTAGGAAGTTCTGGGAGACTCAGTGGTTAGGTTTTGCAAACTCATCGCTTAATGTTCCAAGCCATGGATGTAGGGTCATAGAGCTAGTTGAGCTGTTGATAGGCAATCAATTATCTAATTAATTCTGCTTTTCTTTTTCATTGACAAATCATTCACGACCCAATCAAGATTTGTGCAAATGTATTCACTATAATTAGCCATCAGCCAAATACTGCGATAAGCAGTTGTTGTTCATGGGTGGATTCTGCTATTGGTTATTCGTGGCATGTGATTGATAGTAAAAGTCACATGGTATTGTTTCTACCCTTTTATTGGATACTGAAACTTTTAAACCGGAGAATAATGAAAGACAAATAATGAATAGTGCCCGTGCAAGTAGTGGTGGCAAACAAGGAATTATCCAAACTTTCAGATATATAATGCTGTGCATGAAAATACTCCTGAACAGTGAATAATAAAACACATGAACAAGACAGAATCAAATAGCCGTGGTAGAATCAAATGGCTGTGCAGATGTTAGTGAACACTGAGTTTGCAGTATGCAGGGGTAGTATGGATGGGATAGGATGAGTGACTCAGCATTCCCACGTACACTTCTGCCTCTTTGCTGAAGGGATAGTGTTCCATTACCTCATGAAAACCGATGTTTGTGCCGATGTGCCACAAACCTTCACAAATCCTGACTCTGTCACAAGTTACCATCTCCGTGACCACTTTTAACTCCATATAAAGACCTTGGCCTTCCAAACTGCCTGCAGAGGACCTGTCCAGACCACACTTAGAAAGAGTTAGTGTTGTTAGCAGTCCACCCGTCCTGTACATGTTGTACAATCCAATAGCCACAGTAAGTAGGACACTATCTGCAGTGCCTTTCAGCTCAGATTCAAGGTCTCTCTGTCCTCCCGGGTACGTTTGGGTAGTGGCAAGAGGGAGGGGAGGATGTGGTAGGAGACTGAGAGTTCAGGATATGTTGGAGAGATTTAAGATTTTTGGCAGCAATCCAAAATAGATGGATTTTATTTACATGTGGGGAGAGGGGCTGGGATAGATGTATTTTAATAAGCACAAAATAAATCTACTTCTCAATCACAGACTGGCAATGCTTCACTGACTATACACTAGGTATATTGTTTGCTTTGAATCTTATAAAGTGCTAGCAACCCAGTATGACCTCATTTCTACCTATTAGCTGGCTGGTATCACCCTTGTTTTTGATCTAAAGCATCTGTTGGCTTGTGCTTCCAGTCCAGCTTGACCTAGGCTCCTTTCTGTTGTGTTTCAGGCCTTCTCAGCCACTGTTAGACCGCTCCATCCCAGATTTCACTGCCTTTACCTCAGTAGAAGATTGGTTAAGCGCCATTAAAATGAGCCAGTACAGAGACAGCTTCCTGACTGCTGGCTTCACCTCCCTCCAGCTTGTTGCCCAGATGACCTCAGAGTAAGTGGCGCATACAGTGTTCTCACCTAAGCTCTTATCCAGCTCCCACTGAAGTCATTGGAAAGACTTCCATTGACTTCTGTGGGAGGAAGATCTGGCTCCTAGAGACTGACTTTCTCTTGAGATTGTCAGTGCTTCTTGGTTGAGACAGAGTCAGAAGTAAATATGAGAATTGCCTTTCTTGTGGTAGTTTACTATTTTCTCTTCCAGGAAAAAACCCACTAGGAAATGGAAAAAATAAATAACCTCAAATCAACCAACTTTTTTGAACTTCAGATAGGTTTGGTTTGAGTTTGGGGCAAATATTCAGCTTGGCTTTTGGTCTGTTCAATACATGATTGCTTATGAGCCTACAAATACAGGTCCATTGTTTTAGATTTAGAGATGGGACACCTTTTATTTTGCTTTTTTCTCCTATCTCATCAGCGACACTAAAGAACAAAATTAGGTGTCTCTGGGACAAACACCCTGAAACATACTGAAGAGTGTAAAATTAAGACATCTAAACTGAACTACTTGTTGTTTTTTTACAGAGATCTCCTGAGAATAGGGGTGACTTTGGCCGGACACCAGAAGAAGATTCTGAACAGTGTCCAGTCTATGAGAGTACAGATGAGTCAGTCTCCGACCTCGATGGCATGACGTCTCTCATTTTATGGGGATGGGAAAGGGAGGGGAAGCAATGAAGGGTCAGAGGTGGGACAGGAGGAACAGACAGACAATGCAGTGAAAAATGTGGAAAGGTTGAATTATCGTCTGAGGACTGTAGCAGCTGCAGACAAAGAACACATGGGACTTGTTTCTAACCGGCAGCTTCCGTTTCTCTCTAACAGAAGCACACTTACCAATGCCAGGGGAAACTGCATATAAATAAATATAAATATGTACAAAGCATATATTTAAAAGACAATGAAGACAAACCAATGTGTGTTGGGAAAAAATAGACTCCAATCCCACCACCAGTGAGCAGTAGTCAAAACTGATAAGAAACAAGGGGCCCGTGGGGTGGGGAGAGGTGCAAGAAATTGAGTTTCCAACCCAGAGAAACCATCTTCAGCAGCGACTTTCCTTTTCTTTTCTTCTTTTGCTCCCTTCCCTGACCCTCTCTCCCACACCCCATTTCCTTTCTCTGATGATCTATGTGGAAGGGTCTTCAAAAGTCTCCACAGCTACCTACTGTAATATCAAGATGTTGTTCTGTCAAATACCAAAGGACTTCACTGACCACTGCATGGGGGATCCAAATCAATCCAGTTAATGTCTTCATATTGAAGAAGAGATGTACCTTCAATAGAAAACCTTGTTTTTCTTTTGCTTGCATTTTTTTGCAAAAAGGAAAAAAAAACATAATGGAAAAAGAAAAGGTGTTCCCGTGTGCGCGCACGCGCATTTGTATGTGTACTTTGTTAACTTACTGTGGATTCACTGCTTCTCCGTAACAGAGAAAACAAACCAACCCAAGTGGAATGGATGGTAAATTTATAACCTTCAACGGAACTGGTGGTGTGGGGAAGGGACAAGTGATTGGCTTTTTCTTCCTGTCTGGATCAATTGCACCTGGAATGTTTAATGAGAAATAAGAGAAAAATAAAGCAAACTCAACTCTCAATGTTTTGCAAACTAGGAGGAAGACGCAAAGGAACAGTCAGGTTGGATACTGCACGGGTTTCATATGGGATTATTATGAGATGCATAGTGTTTGTTATGAGATTGTTGACTGCAGAGGCAACAGGAAAAGAAGACAGAGAGAGACACTCTGGAAAATAAACTGGTTAGTCGTCCAGCATCTCCGTGATCTGCAGAAGATGGCTATGGAGAACTTTTTTTTCCCATCGTTTGGGCCTAAGGATTTTGCTATTAAATTACTGACTTAGGTTTCATGGCTTCAGAGGTAGGTCCATATGTTTTGCGTGCCTCTGTGTCCATCCATCCTTCCCTATTGTGTTTCTTTGCTCACTTCACTGAGGCATCTTCTATTGAATGTTTTCCAGTGTTTGATTTGTTGTTCATCTGTCAGTCTCTTTGCTAATTTGCTAATCTGTCTAATTAAAATTACTAGAAGCATATCAGCATTTACATAAAACATTGCAAGAGTGGGCAGTCTAGCCTTTTGCTGGAATATGTGAAGAGTTTATAAAAAGAATGAACTCTTAGTAAGGATTTTACTTAGCTCATTCTGTGTGAGTTATCATGCTCCATCACCACATTCTTGCAGAAATCATAGTTGTCAACAAAGTGTACTCATGGCATAGGGAATAGATTTCATGGCCCGCTGTTACAAACACGGAGGTTTGAACAGTCGGCTAAAGGAGCCTGTCTAGCTTCCAACTAGAACGAGCTGAGTTGTTGCCAAGCCTGGCATATGAGTGCCTAAGATTCATCTTCTTAAGGAATTTCAGTGGATCACTATCTCACATCTATGATTTGATGGCTCACTAGCTTGCATCCATCATTGTGACCATGCAGAGATGTGACAGTCTGGGAAAAAAACAGAAACTTTCCCATTTTTTTCTGAGACTCAGTATAGAAAAATTAACAATTTGGGGAAACATTTAAAAGAAACTGTTATATGAAATATTTTCTCTCAGAATGAATAGTGAAAGAAGAAGGAAAGAAGGAAAAACTTGAGCTGTGCTAGCATGTCCAAGAATACATTAGTAACTGTTTAAATTATACTGGTTCACAGGATGGCTAGGTTTATCTACAGTTACAGCACTTACTGTATATAAAATGATAATGCACTGTTAAAGAGTATAGTAACTCTGCCACCAGAAAGTTTGATATATATCTGAATTTGGTGTTGGTCCTTAATATTCTGCTCTGTTAATTACATTATAGGGACATTCATTTTCCAAGCTTTTTCTCTAAAAACATGAATTTCTTCTGTTTCTGCATGATAATGTCAGGTCAGGTCTACATACATACTGTCTGAGCCCAAAGGATATAACCTCCCATTATGCTTATAATAGTATTAATGTTTTCTGTTTGCAACATTTTCTTGTTTTTCCCATTTTTTAACAAGCAAAAAAATTCACCTAAGTATCTTAGCGTGCAGTTGCAGCTCCCCCCCTAATATTAGGTGTATTTGTCATTATTCTCTGAATCAAAACTAAAGAATTTATACTTAGCTCATAAATATACCAACAGTACTTTTTATGTGCTAACTAAATTATACACATTACATTTCTCATTCTTAAAGAAGCAAATAAAGTTTCATTTTGATAAGCATGTAACTACTGCAGATATTTCAATTTTCCACAAATTTCTGGGGGTTTATTTCTAGAGGAAAAAAGCAGAAACAAACATGTTTGTTCCCTACCTTCAAAATTTCTGGAAATTTTACACCTCTACTCTCTTCCACATATTGCATAGATACACGTATACAGCCATACACTGCTGGAGCTGACCTTCAGTCTGGGTGTAATATTGGAGGTGGAGTAAAAGTAATCTTATCACTGGACATCTATTCTAAGCAAAAGTCATTCTGCCTGGTGGCTTGTACCTCTCTTCTGTGCTCTTTCAGGGGCATCAGATGTGTTCGTCCCCCATGTTGCAGTTTCAGATGAGCTGTCTCCTGTGACCGCTGCACCCCCAATCTCTAAAAGGTTTTCTGTGGAGCACGAGGTTGGCTGCCCCACATCCTGTAACAGTAGGTCAAGTACATGTATATTCCTGTTCACACCAGCACGCTGGGAGATGAGACCAAGAGACACTTCAGAAGTATTTGCACTATCATTAGGACACGGCCTTCTCGTTTGTCCCTTTCCTCTAGAGCTGAATGCACGAATAGTGGGAATTATCCTTAGTTACTACCCTACTGTTGCAAGATGGGATTGTGAGTAGCTTCTGATATCCAAGAATACCTCTTCCTGGAGTGGGAGGGCTGTGGCTGCTCAGAGTTGTGAGATGGGAAAACTGACATCTATCACTTCCTAAAGCAGGGGTAGGCAACCTATGGCACACATGCCGAAGGCGGCACACGAGCTGATTTTCAGTGGCACTCACACTGTCTGGGTCCTGGCCACCAGGCTGGGGGGCTCTGCCTTTTAATTTAATTTTAAATGAAGCTTCTTAAACATTTTAAAAACCTTATTTACTTTACATACAACAATAATTTAGTTCTATATTATAGACCTATAGGAAGAGACCTTCTAAAAACATTAAAATGTATTACTAGCACGCGAATCCTTATATTAGAGTGAATAAATGAAGACTCGGCACACCACTTCTGAAAGGTTGCCTACCCCTGTCCTAAAGAGTTGTGACGAGGGGAGAACAGGATACCCAGTGTGCAAGGGCATATATACAAAGGCTCCCAGCAGATTTCAGTGGGAAAGTAGACCCTGGCACCTGGATATTTTTTACATTGTCAGTATTTGCTTGTGTTAGGAAAGCGTCACAAAGCTCGAATGGGGAATGGATACTAACAAATGCAGAAATGATCTTGTTTCAGCTCGTAGAGTTTCCCCCAGAGAACCAGGCAAAGAAAAACTCCCCTTGTCTGACAGCAGAAGGGACTGTTCCAAGGCCTGTCTGAAAGCCAATCATTAATACCATTTGGAATACTCACCACCGAAATCTGTATTCAAGCATGTTGTCACACCAAATACAACATGCATATGAAACATGCATTCTGCATACTAATACACTGTGTCACTACATTTCAATTCACAATTGGTAAGGGATCCTTTGTGTTTTTATTATTTCTCTTTTATTAGAAGAAAACTAAAGATATAAAGCAGCATGACAGTGAGACAGACTTAATAAAAAACACTGCATTTATGACTATTCTGCTGCTGCTTATTATACATGGTGGGAATGCTCCTGGTAGGAAGTTGTCCCTCTAGCCTTGTTTTGCATAGTGTCTGTGGTTTATATGCAGTGCAGGAACAGAACTGAGCTACAACCCTTCCTAATATGAAATCCATAGGTCCAATTCTGCCCATTTAAGTCCATGAGCTCTATACCCAACTGGTTGAGAACAAAATTGGCCCCTCGGCTTCCAAAGTAATTTAGTTGTTCTAGAAAGCTACACTATGCTGTTTAACTCTACCTGATTATTTCCCATGACAAATTACCTTTGTTCTCCTCCCTACCTCTCATATTCTCTGTCACTGCAGGCAAAACCTGTATTACTGGTCTTGACCACATACTGAGCACTTGCAGAGTGCTAAAAGCTATACAAATATAAAAGAGAACAAGGGTCAAGCTCTTCCAAAATGTCTCCTAATTGAGATTCCTAAATTCACCTACATGAATTTAGGTGATTTTCCAAAGTGCCGTGTACCCAGCAGCTTGCACTGGGGCCATAGTTTCCCACATGTATGATTGGTTAGCCGTGTATCTTTTCCAGGGTCCATTAACCATCATCCTAGTGTTTCAGTTAACTCTCTGGCCTAGTGGCTAGAGCTCGGTATTGGGACTCAGGAGATTCTATTCCTGCTCTGCCACTGGCCTGCTGGTTAAGCTTGGCCACATCACTTCCCCCCTCTGTGCCTCAGTTTCCCCATCTGAACAATGGGGATAATGACACTGACTTACTTTGTAAAGCACTTTGAGATAGACTGATCAAAAGTGCTAGATACGATTATTTAGAGTTTTGTTCTCTCCTTTCTCCCATGGAACGGACCCTGGTCACACTCTGTCTCTTACAATTTACGTAGACCAAGGAGTAGGCATGGGCAACGTTCCTGATCTCCACAATAGGAAAGTGTTAAATTGCAGTCTGTAAGTGTGGGAAATAAGCATATCTGATCACAAGGAGCTCCAGTTCTACCATTTGTTGAAAGTGAGATATTTCATCTGAGAACAATGCTATATTTATATAGCTTTGTATAAGAGCAGCTAATATAAGCATCCATCTGAAGCTCTGGGTGCCCTTTTCCAAGGTTGGGAATTTACAGTACTGAGAAAGTCACGGGAGACTGTTTAAACCCACTGCAACTTCCTTCACAATCCTTAGCAGACCTGCTTCCAAAACTACATACCATGATACCATGCTAATAATTAACTCCATCCAGTTCTCCTCCATCCTCTCCCCAGAAGCCTGAGAAAGGCAAGCTTTGTGGTGTGTACAGAAAGTGCAAATATCTGACTCCAGCAGGTCCAAGGAAGGGAGCATGTCCCAGCTGAGGAGCTCTCTCAGAGAATGCTCTCCTCTCTTCCATATGGAGGGGGCTGCTGCTTGAGCTCATCTGGTGATGTCAGCTATTGCATGGCAGCATCACGAAAGTGGAAACCAGCTTCCAAACCACTTAGGCCTCTAAAGGGCAAAAACAACAGCCTAAACTCCACCCAGCAACTCATGGTGCACCGCTATGTGCTCCCAACTAAAAGCTCCATTTCATATGAGTGCTGTTACGTTCTGGATGAGTTTTATCTTCTGAGTGGCCTCCAGGTACATCCCCCGCCCAGGACAGCACATTGCAGTGTTTGAATCGCAACGTGACAGAGGTATGGATCAGCACAGCAAGGGCCACATCTGAATAAAACATGCACACTCATCTCACAAGGACAAATAGTAAACCTGCTCCTAGGCGCAGCTGCTACTAGAGCATCCAGAAGAAGCCTTGAATCTAACAAGATCTCCAAGTCACAAATGTGGTTGTGAAGTAATGGCTGCACGCCATCAATTAGCGGTGCTGATAATTCTTACCAATTCTTCTGGATGCGGCTCCCAATGCACTAATACTATTTCTGTCTTTTTCTGGACTGAGCCTCAGTCATCAAGTCCTCACCTAATTCCCAATATCCTGCAAAGACTGGGTCATCATTTCACTGGACCAAAAGCATCAGCTATAATGGAGACATAGAGATGGGTATAATCTGAATACTGCAGAGGCTGTAGGCCAGGACTACTACTTAACCTTCCTGGTAGCCTTGTACACACAGTGGACAGTAGTGGGGACAGAGCAGACCCTGACTATACTCAGTATGAGAGATAGTTAAGGTGGATAAACAACTGCTCATAATTATCTTCAAAGTTCTTCTGTATTAAAAGGTGCAAAACTGTTACAAAATGATTCTCTGCCTGCTAGGAACCTTCATCCGGTCAACAGCCTCTCATGAGCAGCTGTATGAAAAGCCACTGAGAGGTGTAATAACATTCACATGGACACATTGTCTTCATCATTACTCAGGAGGAGATGATCCACCAACAAAAGCAGTGCAGTTTCTCTCCCACACTGAGGTCTAAACCCAGAATGACCAGGGTCAAAGAGATCTGAAGAGTGCAAATATTCATGACTACCTACTCCATGCCTACTCTTTCCCTCAAATACTAGAGATTTGGTACTGGTTTACAGGTTGTCTGGTGATCATTAGCAAGATGATAACTTCAGTAGAGGGTTCCTTGGGAACACCTGGTATCTTACCCTCAGAATTTGATGGTTGCTACTGTGTTATCATCAGTCTTTATCAGCCAGCAGGGACATGGCTCTGATACATAGGCAGTGGCCTGAAACACCCCCAACATTTCCAGAACTGGAGCAACACTGGCTACACTTCAAATGGGAGTCTCTGTGCTGGTGCACTCAGGACATTGACCTGAACTGACAGATACTGCAAATGCTGCCTGAATTCCTGCCATTTGTATTGCAGTGGAACAAGCAAACTCCTCACAAAAGCGAAAAATATTTCTACATGGAGGCACCTGGGATTAATCAAGCTATCCGCCACCTGAAACAGTTCTGCTGTTTTGTCACTTTGCAGATGCTGTGGGGGACTCAACGATGCCTCTCCATGTCAGAGCACAAGTATTTTAAAATTCTCGGATTGAGACTTCTACTGGCAGCTCTCTACGCATCTCCCTCTTGGTTAGTCTATTGAAAGTCATCTTTAAGACCTAAATAATGTTGGTACGTTCCATGGCAAATGACTCAAAATGTGGCACCTCTGCGTATTTAAAAGCTGCTTTCTCCAAATGAATGATTAGGGGATTTATGGTAAAATGAGTGGGGCTGGTCGAAATTTTTCCTTCAAAACGTTTGTTTATACAGTTGGAAAGTTTCATAACAAATTTTAGTGGTGATAGAAATGTTCTAATTTTTCAACAGAAAACTGAAAAAAATCCCTCCCTCCCAAAATTTTTGGCTTTGTTTTCTGATTTTAAAAACTAGAAAATTTCTATAGGATTCCCTGTCCCCCAATACTTTCCAGCAAGAAATAATTCGCATTTTTTGTCCACCTCTAATGATAAATAAAATGTAATAGCCCATTTGCAAGTCTCCTGGAACATTTCTCTTAAACTCCTCAGTCTCTGTCTCTCTCTCTAACACACACACACTCTCAGTCCTACAGTGGGTTGTGCAAACTCTGGTGCGACAGAGAGGTTTTATTCCTTCCCCTGGTTTCTCCTTGCAGGAGTTCTTCTCTCCTGAGTTGCTCTCACTTTTGACCCATAGGGTGACACTCTCCATCACTGATAGCAGAGCATTCTTAGCACAGGGCCCATGTCCCTAGAAGTAGCTCCTTCCAGGAGGCTGAGTTTAACAAGCCGCCAGGCACAATGTAAGACCTCCCTGTTAAGTCAAGGCTTTGCACAAGGTTTGCTTTAGCTTAATGTTGAAGAAGTGGAGATCTTATGGAAAGGAGTGAAAAGACTGGTTTGCTGTAGGCCTCAAAGATAGAAGCTTGGGATGTTGCTATTGGTTTTCTAAACATAAGGCACCTAAGTGCATGGCAATAGATGTGAAGCTGCATTTCTGGCTACATACATGAAATCATAACTACATTCTTCCCATCCCTCTGCATTAATTTGAAGCAGTCTCTCCAAGTCAAATATGACCTGCCTTTCTTCTGTCTCTTGTCTGTTTTTCAAAGAGTAGGCCCTACATGATTCATTAGGTATAGATAAGAGGTTAAAGGTGACTTGAGGATGGAGCAGCAATGTCTCCGAGGGACCTTTGCAAAGATAAGATTGACCAGCTGTGCAAGGAACACTACTGTGTGATTTTAAATTATTTCTAGAAGCATCACCTTCAAAAGATATGACCTCCAAGATTATCTTATACGCCCGGCTGGGCACTGTGCTGACTTCCCCAGCAGTATTGGCTTGGGCAGGCTGTACTTTCAGGAATAAAACCAGCTAGGGCCAGTTAGATGGGACTTTTTTGGGTGGAAGAGAGAATGTGTTAACTGAGAGCTCTCCTACCTCTTGAGCTGAGCCAGCATGACTGTTGACTGACCACATAATAAAATCTGAATAGCGGAAAGGCAACATTCACTATGAATCAACTTCAAATGTGGCCACTCCCTTCTTAGAAAAATTTCAGATTATAACATCACCCCCATATTTCATTTCTTTATTCTTCCCAGTTTTCTGTCTCAAAGTGCCTTTCTCTCCGATTGTCTTAACCAACAGCTTATGACCAGGTTCACAAGAAATGGAATGTCATTGACATGTGAGAGTGTTCTCCTGTGAAATTCAACCAGTGCTTCAGACTTTCTTTTCTGAAAAGGTTTGGCCAGCTGGAAGAGTGACCTCTAGATTTCCAGGTCTCCATTCTAAGGCCCTGTTTCCCGTACATAGGAATACATCACTCTGGAAAAGCAGCTTCTGTGTATCCACATCCATTTTGCACTCACGGTGCTTGAAATGGGCAGACAGCTGAACCATGGCTCTCTGTTTTCTCTCTTCCTGCAGAAGGCAGCTCAGTGCCGCTCCCTCTGGAAAGCGTAGTCTCATCACTGAACAGTCTCAGCCTGTCCTCGCTGCAATGCCTAGTCACTTGTAGCTTTACAGCCCACCTACGCCTTTCCGTGCCCTCCTCTGGCAGCAGAGGACCCAGGGAGAATGGAAAGAACAGCTAAGACCTGCCTGTGAACAAATCCCTCTTTATCTGTTTCTCCCACTTAGCTGAGTGGACCCAACGCTAGTCCCCATCTCTTAGTCCTCACTGCTGGCTCTGCCCTTTCTGGGCTGCCTTGTATGTTTTTCCTGGTGGGAATTGAAAAGGAAAACAAACATTCCAGTGTGACTGAGAATAAACCATTCCTGGAGTCAATTCAAAAGAGAAACAACCAGCAATACCTTCTCACTTTGGGGGTGCCTGCAGAGTGGTTTTACAGGAGTCCTTCTGGCCGGGGAGGTAAATCAAGCTCAGTTGGGAGTTCTCTACATGCCTCATAGGGCTGGGGGTCCCCAATAAGGGAGTTCCCCCTGCTGCTGCAGGAGATCCTTTCAGTTCTGTAGTCCTTCCTACTTTGTTGACAGCATCTTCCTCCTTTTTAAAGGCCTCCTTCCCACTGCCCACACATGCCTCTCTAGCTCCTTCCCCAACAGGGCAGGTGCACCTGCCCCGTCATCCCACTCACCAGTATTATTGCTCTCCAGCAAGAGCAGGAAGGGCTCATGTGTCCCCACACTGGCCCCAGCAGCAAAGGAGTAATGCATCCATCTGATTTGAAGCAGCCAAGCAACAGCTCTTCTCTGAGGAGTGGACGGTTTGGCTTTCTGGGCTTGCTGGAAATCTGCTACCTCCAGCTCCGCACACTGCCTCAGAGAGGCTGCTAGAGCCCATGGTGTGAGAAACCTCCAGCATGGCCAGCCTCCCTTCTCCTGGCTGTAGGGAACAAAGTGGGGTGGGCCCTGCAGATACCTCTCTTCACAGTTCCTCTAATTATTCAAGTTATTCTGCTCTCCCTTGTGGCCTTGTTCGGCCCTGATGGTGTCTGCTCTGACCCAATGCATTCTGATGTGTGGGAGTAGAACGATTCTTGTTCCTGCCTGTGTATTTGTTCTATTTTAAGGAAGGAGGTGCCGTCCCTGCACTAGGGTTGCCAGTTTTGGTTGGATTTGTTCCTTGAGGTTTCATCACCTGACATAATCTTTAATTAGACATTGATCTTTAATTTCCTGGAGATTCCAGGGCAATCCTGGAGGATTGGTAAATGTATCCTGCAATCAGATTGTCCAAGGCATCTCTTTTGTCAAAGAGGTTATGAAGTCTTTAGAAGCCATGGGGCAGCACTGAGCCTTTTACAAGGAAGCATTGGGTGTGAAAGCCTGTAGCCAGGTGGCCTGTGGGACTGCCAGGTGGGCATGACAACCCATCCATTTCTTTCCTGGAGCCATGGATTCTAATGTAGGAGAAGATAAATCTATCAGTCAGAACCTCATTGTCCTGATTTTTGTTGGATCATTTTGCTTGCCCCTTCATGCTACTGCTTTTGCACTTTGTTCAGTCATCAGGGCTTTCCCGGAGTCACACCAACACAGATGTTGACATCTCTTCTTCCTGCCACCTAAGAGAGAGCACCTCTCCTGCTTCATTCCAGGGCAGGGGGCTGGATCTTTTCTTGTTCCAGTTCTGATGCCTCTGGAGGGAGGGCTCTCCCCACCCGACACCCTTGGAAATGGCAACATCGTCACTTCTCACAGGCAGAGGAAGATCTGAAGTTGGTTGTGTCTGTACCTAGCTCAAATGAATTCTGAGTTGTTTGTCACCAGGCTCCCTGTGAGTCTGCCAAGCTGTCTCTTCAGTCCGTCTTGGTCTCTCTTTGCCCAGATGCAACATTTGATTATGGTCCTTGCCATCCCTAATGATTTCTTTTAAAATGGCAGATGCCTCCAGTAACCCTGCGGGATGTGGTTTTTGACAGCCAATTTAACAATCACTGTCGTCTTTGTTCTGTCTCGTGAGGCTAGGCAGTTTTGCAAGAGGGCAGCATGGCATTGTAAGAGTGCACCAGTGTACCGCCTTTCACTCGAGCACACAGGTCTTTGCCAGTTCTGCCATCAGATTTTTTTTTATGTCTCACTTCAAGCCCCGAGAGGTGCTGACCGCCCATTGCAGCTCCCACTGACTTCAGGAATGGACTTGGAGAGGTGGAGATGGAAGGAGGGTGGTGCCGGAAAAGATGGAGGGGAGCATAGAACTGTGGAGCTTGCCCTGGACCCTGGGGCTGGGAACCAGGGTTAGACAGCAGATCAGTCCCACCCAGGTCCTCCCTATGAATTCTCCCTTCCTACTTGCGACTTAAGTCCAGCATGTATTACATTCACAATTCTGAGCCTTGCTGTCTGATTGCATCACTGTTTAATTCCTTTCCCTCTCTGTTCTCCGTGCCACCAAGTCTGTCCATTTCACAGGCTGGCGTTTCTCTGGCAGT
Organism: Dermatemys mawii; assembly: GCA_007922305.1. Lineage (NCBI taxonomy): Eukaryota > Metazoa > Chordata > Testudines > Dermatemydidae > Dermatemys > Dermatemys mawii. The sequence continues at coordinate 1,537,126 of ML677482.1, forward strand.
GAGTCTATCTTCCTCCCTCCCTGTTTATGTCTTTTGTCTATCTACTGATCAATCTATTTGTCTATCTTGCTTCACTCTTTATTTTCTTTGACTGAATCTATCTTGTTCTCTCGCACTCTCAAATCATGTCCTTTTACTCTATGAAATGCTTTTCAATTGACAGTTTCATTTCTACATTACTATGGCAACTGCAAAATCTCAGCCTAGTCATCATCTTTTTTTTTTTGCATGTAGTGGATTTGCTAGGAGACTGCTGACAGGCTGTACTTCAAGTAATTTATCTCGTAAAGCAAACAGCTGTGGGGAGGGGAGAGGGGGCAGAAATGAGGGAGGGAGGCCATGAGAGGCTGGGGTCTAGGATATGAAGAAGACCTTCAGTGACTGAAGGCTTCCTGGAGTCCACAAGTGGATAGTTCGGTGATTAGGGTTGGGGTAGCGGCACGAAACTTGCTGTGAATGGTTGGAGAGGTGCTTAAATCTCCCTTACAGCTGTGGACAGATGGTATGGTGTTTGTTAAATGACTGTTTACTATTCCACTGAGCAGTATAAAGAACATGCTGCCCGCTCAAGAAGCAATTGGAGGTGTGGAGAGCTTGGATTGCTGTGACAGAAACAAGAGCGGGAATATGATGGGGAGGGAGCCGGTGTATGTATGAGAAACGCACTACACTCATTGTTGAGACTGTATCATCTGAAACCTGCAGTCTCTGAAATGGAAGATGCTCTTGCATCATGGAGATCTTTGACACAAGACTGGATGTCATTCTACAAAACATGCCACAGCACATGGGCTTCATGGAGAAAACACTGGTTGACATTCTTTGGCCTGTGCCGTGACACTCTGCCTAGATTATTATGTTGGTCCCTTCTGGCCTTGAAGTATGAGTCTATTTCATTGATGCCCAACAAAGTCAAACTCACATGTTTCCTTTTCCTCTGGAATTCACCACTCTCTTTATAAAACACCATCTGTGGAAAGTCAAGGCGTATGAGTGTTAGACAGACTGCTTTCTGATAGCAGTAATTAAAATGGGTTGCAGTGTAGCTGGAAGCCAAGGTAAAGTCAATCGCTCTCATATTAGAGACAATAACAGCATTAGAAATAGGGAGAGAGGACAGATTAATAGCATTATTATGTGGCTTTTTATAAATAAAGAAAATATATTTTGCACTGTTAATGACCTTCAAATTAACGGCTCTTTGAAAGCACTTATGTATATTTAATTGTAAATGTTGCTGAAAGTCAAAGCGGGGATTGCAGTGAAAGCAGCAGGAAGCTGGTTTTTAAATAAGAGCAAACTCAGATCATTATTTCTAAGCCTGTCAGCTTTGGGGAGTTTTAATGTATTCATTTTTTTCCCCCAAGAAAATCATTGGTGGGTTTTTTTGTACTTTGAAGATCTCCACTCTCTCTCAGTGGGCAGTGACTCAAGATCTGTGTTGTACTTCCTGATTTTTCTTTTTGGCTTTGTGCTCATTGAGAGCGTAATCATGTTTATTGCTATTCAGTCTAGGAGCACAAAGGATTCGGTGACCTCACAATTCGAGGTAGTTTAGTAACTGGTGATTACTGATGTAGCATAGTGAGAGGTTTATTCTGCCACAAATAATAATGCTTACCTTTTAGGCAGCAATCTTCATCCAGAGATTTCAGCAACTTTATAAAGAAGGGTACATATCATTATCCCCTTGTACAGATGGAGTAACTGAGACACAGAGAGGTGAAGTAAGATGCCTAAGACCACCCAGCTGGTCAGTGGCAGAGGTTAGGTCTCCTGACTCCCCACACAAGTGCCCTGTCTCCCAGACCATAGACCGTTACAAGTGAAGAGAAGGTGGAGAGAACCAGAATGGCATAAAAGTAAATGTCAGAGTCCTTATTTTCTGAGAACGTGTGGAATGGCTCCTCCCTAATTCCCGTTCGCTTCAGTGGGAGCCAAGTTAGGCCAACACAAACACTGGAAAATCTCACCCAAGATATTTCATCTATCTCTGTGAATTCAAATGGTTTATTCCAAGGGTTCATAGGAATCCTTTTTGCGTATGTGTTGTTACAAAAACTGCCCAGACCCACTATTACAAGGTGCATACAAATAGACTTCCCAAGAGGCTTTGCGGCAAAGCTGTGACATGGTGATTTGGAAGAGAACCTAGTGTCTCCTGCTGATTGGGATGCTGCAGGAGTATTCCAGCTGGTAGAGGCAGGGAATCTGGAGCAGAATAAAGACTCGGGCTTCGTTTATGGCATTTTTTTAGTAAATTACCATGATCATTGTTGCTGATTTACAACTAGAATGTACACATTTGCATTTCTTACCTCTCTTGCCTCTGATCTACAAAAGCTGTTAATAAATTTGAACCACAATATGTTCATTTGGAAGTCATTGTTTTTAAACATTGAATTTAACTTTAAAAAATTCAATAGGTTTCCAACTTGAGAAATGGATTTCCAAACCCCACAATAGATTTTCAAACACTGCCAAACAAATTCTAACTCTTCGTACTTCCGCCTCCTCTCCCGCCTTCAGTTCTCTGTATTTGGGTTATGTGTGATTCATTTATCCTTTAGAGACTTGCCGTTCTGATCAGAGTTTCAAATCTGCCTCTTGCACTTAAACCAGGTGTTCAGCATTTGCTTCTTCAAAGTTCTGATTGAGTAAGGTGAGCCACAGAAGGTTATTCAATTTACATGTCATAATCTGATTTGAAGGCTCTTATATCAGAGCCTGCCACGATGGATGATGATCTAATTATAACTTGGGAGCCTTCCAAATTGTTTTCAAAGAAATTCAAGGAGACCCTCCTGTGAAATTCAAAATAAGATTTCCCAGGACGAGAGAGAGAGAGAGAGAACTTAGTATTAGAAACTGCCAAAGTGATTCTGGGGAGCAGACACAGAGACCCCATATTTAAATGCTTGTTGCAATCACAGAGTAACATGAGTCCGGGGGGGTGGATCTAGTGGATTGTCCTCCATTCTAATCTCAGAGTTGCCACTGAAATTCTGTATGACCTTAGGCAAGTCTCTTTACCTTTCTGTAGCCTGTTTGCTATCGCACCCATTGTGCATTTAGACTGTGAGGTCTTTGAATTTAGGGACATAGGAGCTGCCACATTGGAGCAGACCCTAGTCCAGAGCCCTGTTTTTGACAGTGACTGGTACTACATGCTTTGGAGGAAAGCCTAAGAACCCTGCAGCAGACAGAGGTGAAAATAGAAGGTCTCTCATTATGTGTTTATACAGCCCCTAGCCCAGTGGAGCCTCTAGGTGCTATTGAAATACAACTACTAATAGAGCATAATGGCAGGTTCTATGCCAAAACAGCGCTGAAAGAAGTTATTCTTGTGGCAAATTTGTCATGGAAGTGTGCCAACCCATCTGAAAACAACCGGAGATGCTTGAACTCTGATCAGGTTTTTAACTTTACATCTTCCTCTTTTTTATGCATTTGGGTCTGGTGTAATGTGCATTGGCAGATGTCTGCCTGAATGTTTCTGTGCAATGTGAGCTACTTCTGCCGTCCTGCTCCGACCATGTGGAAGTGCCATTCCAGCATGCTTTTTGTGCATGAAGGTGCATGCTAGCTCCAGCAACTGGAAGCAGGAGGTGACCTTTAATAAAAAATAAATTGGAAGCCTCCAAAGGCATTTTAACCAGCTCTATTAAGGAAAATGGGGAGAGGTTGAAGGTTGGAAAGAGGAAGAAGAGGGAGGAAGAGAAAAAGGAAGAAGGGGACAGGAATGGGGAGAAAAGGAGACAGAATCTTCGGAGTTGACGCTAGTCGCCCACCAGCTTTACACTGGTGCAAGTCTGATGATTTCAGTAGGGTTACTCTAGACTGACATCTATATAAGGAAAAGGAGAATCAGGCCAATTCAGTGCTGGTATTGGTGCAGTACATTTTTTCGTGGTCTGTCCAGTATGAGTTGATCTCAGTAGTCCTACTTATATCTCTGTGAAACACACTGAGGGCCAGGTTCTACCACCATTAAGCACAGTGAGTAGTGCTTACTCCACAAGTAGCTGCATTGATTTCACTGGTATTGCTTGCCCACTAAGTTGCAACCCAAAATTTAGTATCTCCGCTCAGATTCCTCACCATGGATTCACCAACCAGGATTGCTTGTCTCCTCTGTCTTGCTGGTGGCTCTACTTTACTTGTTTCATCGATGTTATCAGTTGGGCTACCCCGTGTTCTTTTCCATTTGTTAGTATGCTCCTCAGCTGACCCCTTCTCAAGCTCAGAATATGGTTGTTGGTGAATAGGATGAAACACTTCACAGTTGGTGTTCTCTAGCTTTTTGTGTTACTCCTTCTATTCACATTTGTCTGTCTATATACTTGCTTCTGCAGAAGCATTCCAGCCATTGTGTCCAAGTTGTGAGGATTCTGATGGTTTATCCTTTGGTGCTTAATACAGTTTTGCTTTCTTGGTTTCTCCCATTGATCTGATCTGCTGGTCAGGCCCTGGTAAGTTTTCTTCCAGAAAGCAGATGGCCTCGCACTTCCTGTAAATGTGGTTCTTCTGGTTTTCATTCAGGAACAGCAACATTGCAAGCCTTGTGAATTAGCTCACCTTTGGATCCATGCTGTATTCCACTTATGCTGTGTACTTTCTTCAGTGGAGTTTGGTAGGACTTCACAGTGCCTGGCCTGCACACTTCAGTGGCTTCTTCTAAGAGCTTCCTGGGAAATTCCCATGGAAATCCTCTGCTGGCTGTGCAGAGTGTTCACTCATCATTGGCATTTGTTGCTATCCTCACTTCCAGCCCCCTCATTATCAGCACTGGCTCACTGACCCAACTGCTCAACCAGCCCACACATGCAACTCTCAAACAAGGTACCTAGGAATGCACATTGCCCTCGACACCCACAGCACGTTTAGCTCCTCACCGCTTTGAATGCAGCAGTTGTCGTTCCTTCTGTGCTCTCATTGCAAACACCCCTTGAGAAACACTGGGGCCACCTTTCCTATTCTCTGGTGCTGCAGCACAGGGAGGTGAGACTGATTTACTGATGAGCACCTCTGACCTCGTCTCCTCACTGGACATAACATCGCAAAACCACCACGCAACAAAGGTCACAGACTAGCTGCATCTTCATGGATCAGGAAGAGGAAGGACAACTCCTTCTGTTCTCGCAATCTCACCACTTAACCATCCCGTTTTTAGAAGGCGGGAAAAGAGGATGGAGGAAGCCAGAGAACAAAGAGGAAGAGCAGAAGACAGAGCATCCATGTTTATTCCCCTCCTGGCATCCTTTATCCCAGGAAGAACACTATAATGCTTTACTGTGTAGAGTGTTACTTAATAGTTGAATGGTTGCAGAGCCATGATTGCATGAGCATAGTGGCTGAATTTCATTCCCAGCTCAGGTCAGAGTAGTTCCTTGGCTCATTGATGGAACCGCTTGGATGTGACCAGCATTGACTGGCTTAGGAAATGGAATTTCACTCGGATACCAAGATATCCAGCTCCTTACGTGATGGTGAAAGTCCAGTAGCAGAATAGCAGGCTCAAAGGAATTCCATCTCTACTGGCTTTAACCTCATCAAAGGTATTGCCTTTGCTAGGTCTCCTACTTTGCTGTTTGCCCATTACCACATAAAAGGAGTCCTTTGTTTGCCTCCCCTTCCTTTCTCTGACCCGGTGCCTTCTTCATGTTCTTCCTTCCGTCTGGTTTTGGTATCTCTGTATTGTTATCAGCATTACAGCAGTGCCGAACAGCCAGACCTGAGACTGATGCGGCACTGTGCAACATGCTGTATGAGCACATAGTGAGGGACGGTCCCTGCCTGCCCTGAAGGATTTACAGACAGCAGATGGGAGGGAAGACAGTGGCACAAACAGGCAATGTGCCATGCACAGGGGCACACAGCAGTTCTGTGGCAGAGGTGAGAACAAAAGCCAGGTCACCTGACTCGTAGTGCTGTACATAATCCACTAGGGCACATACCTCTCATAACTTCCCATTCTTTTCTGTCTCCCTTTCAGTTGTCATTCTCTCATATACACTTGCCCTCAATCTTTGCTCTCTTTAGGGCATTTTTATCCCTGGAGTTACTTCACTGAAGTCAATCCTGTTACACCAAGGAGGAATTTGTTCCTCCATCTTGATGATTATCCTCTAGGGTCTCATTAGGCAATTGAACCCTTGTTTGGAAGGTGGGGAGAGAGGGCATGAAAATGATGGTTAACATCAGTGCAATTATCAATGCTAATTAGCACTGAGTGGGACTGACAGCATGAAATACAGACCATGCCAAGTATTATGTTTGAGGAGCAAGATGCCTGGGGAGTTTCCTATCTGAAAAGCAGACTGGTGCTCTCTAGAGCCTACCACAGACATATGGGCTTGCAAGCTGCACAAGTCAGTTCTTTCCCCATTCACCAATTTGCTAAAACATTTTCACAGGATTCCTGGGTCCCTCCCCTGGACAGTTTAGAAATGAGCCTACCCAATACACTTTGGCCTTGGTACTTTATAGCGCTATAAAGCCGCCAGGAGCGCTATAACCTCCTACCCATCCACACTGGTGAGGCACGTAGAGCGCTATAACCTCGGAGTTATAGCACTACTGGTAATCCACCTCCGCACAGGGAATAGGGCTGTAGCACTCCCACTGTAGCACTACAGCGCGAATGTGGACACTCACTGCACTACAAGTGATCTCTTGAGATGCCTAGAACCATTTAAGGCAATTGATGTCTCTTCCCTTTGTTTTGAACTCAGCTGGAGGAATGCGGAAGTACCTTTTCAGAGTTTCTCTCTTAACTCAGCAGATAAGCAATGCAAATGTTTACAGAGGAAGCCTGTGTGAAATGCAAAGCCTGCTAGTCTTCTCTGTCGAAGGACACTTACTGACAAGCTCTCAGAAGGACGAACTCTCTCCCTCCGCATACACACAACATGTTCCCCCTCACCCCCCTCATTTGAAAAACACGTTGCACCCAGCTGAATGCTGGGATAGCTACCCATAATGCCCCACTCCCTGTGCCACTGCAAGTGCCGCAAATGTGGCCACGCTATACCGCTGGCGGGTCTCAGTGTGGACATGCTATAGCGCTATCCCTATAGCTGTATATGAGGACAGCTATAACCAATACCTCTATAAACCTGAAAATATAACCATGCCCTTTGTATTTCAGAATCACTTAATCCTGGTTTCCCCTCTGCAGCTCAGAGATTGCTTAAGTTTGAGGAGTCGGGAGAGCCCAGCTCCTGTTGTCAAAGAGCTGACCATTAAATACACAATTTCTCCTACTGTCATTTCTGGATTGGGTTGGATTTTATTCAGCACACAGACCACTGGTCTCTTATTTGATTATTTATTTATGACTTATTTTGTATTAATGAGTAGGAAAACCCAAATGAGACAAAATGGGTCACAACACCCAAGGGCCGGATTGCCTGGGTGGGGAAGGGATATAGTGGGGCTTCTCCCACATTATGCCTCTTGCACAAGGATTAGGGAAGATTCTTCCATCCAGCCCCTCCAAGGCCGCTGACCCCAAAAGGAGAATGGAAGGAGCCACAATCAAGGTTGAAACTAAACAATTCTTCAGCCCAGTGGTTGGGTAAAGAGGCATTGGTCTTCTGGTGGTGCCACCTTTCAGGTGAGACAGAAAAGAGGGGACATGAGTACGTGTGTTCATGAACTCTATCTCCTTGCTGCCTTTTCCCAGCTCTGGGACGGATATCCTGTTTGACTTTGGGCGAGTCACATCACCTGCCTCCAGCCCAATTTCCCCAGCTTCAGGACAGGGAATATAATACTAACCTATCTCACAGGAATGTTGCAAGACTGAATTTGTTTGTGTCTGTAAAGCACTTTGAGATCCTCGGGTGTGATGCCCTATACCAATGCAAAGTATGACATTTATTATTGATTCCAGGGCAGCTCAGCACATGTACGTGGGTACTAGGCAGGATTTTCACATTGTACAGCCAGGACGTGTCTGTAAGGGGTTCACTTTTGCAGAGGTGTTAAATGAGATTTGCCTAGTTCAGAGAAGCGTGATTTGGGAGCCTGTGTATATTAGCAGGCTTTACTCTTATCCTGCCTCTTGGCATGGTCTGGATTAGCTGAAGGAGTGTGTAGGTACGTAGGAAAAACTGCTGAACACCCTAATGAAAAGGAATGCTTCTCCCTGGATGTCCAGCACCACCCAGGGTCAGGGCCCTGCTATAGCCAAGCCAGTGGAAACAGCAGACTGAGTCCTTACAAGCTATTTTCCTTTCACCTGTCTTCCTTGCACCTCATTGACTCCTTATACTTTGTGCAGGCTTCCTGCTTGCTCTTTCTCTTTAATGCCTATGGAAATTAACAAGCTTTCTGTCTCACACACCTGGCAGGGGAGCAGTGTTAACATAGAGAAAGCCTGTTTTAACTCTCAACTACTGGATGGCCTCCCTTCAGGGAATCAAAGCGCCATTTGTGTTAATTCTGGCTGTCAAATGATCCTCCCTGTTGAGTGTGAAACTGCACTTCATTGACAATTGGGATTCCCCAGGGAGATGGCATTTGTAAGGGCTGATGGGGCGTGAGGGGGGGCTTGTGGGTTCTTTTTTCCCCTCACATCTCTCATTACTAACTGGGGATCCCATTCTATGTTCTTCCATGTTTCTTCCCTTATGTACGCTCCTGCTTGCTTCTGTGTTGCCAGTGTTTCCTATTCATTCTTCCCTTGTAACTCTTGCAGGAATAAGAGACGTCTTTTCTTTGCACTGGTTGTATACTTGATGAAATGTGTTTCATGCAGCTGTAAAGTGTCACTATATTAATAATTTATAATTCTGCAAAGTGACCCAGTTTTTATGTCTCCTAAAAGGGAGAACGCAGTGTTCTCCCAAAATAATGAATGGTGCATTATTATACAACAGATACAAATACGAATGTTGTTTGCAGTGTAGTTGTAGGCACGCTAATTCCAGAGAGACAAGGTGAGGTAATGTCTTTTATATGACCAACTTCTGTTGGTGGAAAGGACAAGCTTTCTATAAGCTCTGTGACACTCAAAAGCTTGTCTCTCCCATCAACAGAAGTCAGTTCAATAAAAGATATGACCTCACCAAGCTTGTCTCTATCAATATCAATAGTGCTTTGCCTTGTATAGTGCCTCTTCTTCCGCATGAGTGTATCCTAGTTATTACTGTTTATATTACAGTACTGCTTATAGGCTGAGATCAAAGCCTTATTATTATAGTCTATGCTGGTGTTTTAATCACACTCCTCAGCATAACTTCTCTGCACCTTCTAGTAGTTCTTTAAACAGCATAACTAGTGCTTTATTTTCTGTCATCTGTGCTTTATTTTCTCTCTCTCCTTCTACTAGGCACTGTACAGACACATAATGGGGGACCCTCCCTGCCTTGTAGCACCTGTAGTGTGAACAAACAAGTCAGGCAAAGGCAGCATTGTTATGCTCATTTTACAGATGGGGGATGGAAACATTAAGACCTGGATCCTCAAGGATCTGGACCTAAATAATTTGCAAAAGGCCACACACACACAGTGTGTGGCAGGGCTGAGAATAAAAGACAGCTCTCCAGTGCCTTCAGCCACAAGAGCATCCTTCCTCTCCTTGAAGAACTGTCTGCTTTTCACGTGCATTGTTTAATCTTAAATGGCCAGATCTGGAGCTGTGAAATATCACTGTCACCCCACTGACTTCAAGGCAACCATGCTGATTTACCCTAACAGATTCTGACCCCGGGAGACCTTGCCAATTAAGTGACGTTTTAAATATCATCTGATATATTTAGCATGTAACGCCTTTTGTAAAACATAACTGGGATGCATTTCCAGTGCAGAGTTCTTCAGCAATTTAGACTTTCTACTCCCATTAATGTTAATGGGAGCCGTGAGGCCTAACATCTGACCATGTTATTGAAATTGGACCCTGGTGGTAAGAAATGCATGGATATATATTTTCTACCATATAAATTATCTTTTGAGATAATCTCAGTTTCTCTCTCCCCACTCTTCATTTCTCACCTCTGCTTCCTTCCCTTTTTTTTCTGCTAAACTCTACATTACTAAATAAAAGTTTCATTACTACCTAGGTGGGCTAAAATGATTTTTATTCAGTACGATGATGAATTTTAATAGGAGTAAAATGTCAGACGCAGCTGGAATTATTTTTAAAAGCGTCAGTAAGTTAGGACAGTGGTACAGAAGCCCTAGTATAATTACGCTGGCAGTCCGCAGTTATCGGTAGCCAGACAAGGCTACTCAGCAGTCAATTGCTTTGTTATTTAATGTGGCGGCTTTATGTTTCCAAGGTGCAATTGGATATTAAAAGCTTCTTTGCCCCCCTGAAGTGACTAAATAATGGGATTTCGCTTCCATGCTGAACTTCTTGGTTACAGTGCGAGTAGGAGGTGCTCTCAGTGCTGCTCTCTTTTTTACAGGAATCCGAGTCTTTCTCATGAAAAATACTATTTTTTACTTGAAAAGAGGCCGTCTCTGTGGTGAGCACAGAAGTCTCATTTAGCTTCCATTCTCCTTAGGGGTGCAAATGTAGGCCGTTTCAGGGGAGAAGGGAGGATTGCGGGGCTGGAGTGCATTTTGGGACTGTCTCCCTCTGTACCTGGAATCCAAACTTAATCTGCTCAGCAGTCTAGCTCAGGTTCTTATCCCAAGGCCTATGTCCAGATTCCAATGAATATGGGTCCCGGAATCTTATTCAGCTTCCTCTCCTCCCAGCCCTGGAAGTTGTATCAAGTGTCTATTCCAGGTTGGAACAGAAATCCCATCCTGTTTCTTTTCTTCTTTGGAGCTATGCCCAGAGTCCATTCTAGGTAGTCACAACTGTCCAATACAGATTCTTTTTTTCAAGAGACTATAGCCAGAGATCAATTAAAATGGGCATAGAATTCTGATCCCAAGAGTGTTATCCATGACCACGCCAGGAAAATCCATGACTAGATCTCTCAGCGTGATCCCCACAACTCCACTCACTGCCCATGGCATTCTCTCTACCCCCTGTCCCCATCCACGTATGTCCTGCGCCCTGTCTCTCTGGGCAGAGCTCGCCCATCAGGAAGACAGCCTAGCAGCGTCTGATGGATCTGAGCAGTTACAGCTATTTTGCCTCATTCAAATTAGCAGTTCTGGATAAGGCGAGACATGTGGATGCTTCCAAAGATCTGGTCAGGAGCTATGCACCCAGACCACTCTGAAACCAAATCATAGTGACTTTCAGGGGTAACTGAACACCTAGCTCCTTTGAAATGCCCAGAGTATGTGTTTAGTTTTCAGAATTCAAAAGTGTCCTGCATTTGAGAAGCGAGCGCCATGTGATGAACTGCGGACCGACTGAGAAATGAAGTTACCATGCAACTTTGACCATCTAACTCAACCTCTATCCATGGAAGGATTCCCCCTAGGACTTAGTCTTTCATTCTAAAGTGGTGTCCAACTTCCTCTATTTTTTTAACCTGCCCCAGAATTTGTTTTTCTTCTTAAGTACATAATCCATCTCCAGTTTAGAATACTTCTGCAGGAGGTAAGGGATGGGTGAGGTAGAGTCCTGTTGCCATGCTGGGTTTTCTACATGCCCCATGCTGGCTAGGTGTGTGGGGGTCATCTCTCCCTTTACTGACTGTGACCCACTTAGAGGATATGCACCTTCTGCTATGAGTTAGCAGAGCTGTTCCTCTAGCTCAAGTAGTAGAGGCTTATGCTGTTGGTGATAGAAGTCTTGGTTCTGTCCTTACTGGTGACCAATAGTAGGGGCTTCTTACAGAGCAGAGACCTGTATAGGATTTGTAGTTCTGTGCCCCTTAGGAAGTGCTTTCTCTAGAACTTAACCTCTCTACAGCATAAGTATCTTCAACTCAGTCTCAGGCCTATGCTCTGCATTCAACTCCTTGCTACAGCCAGGAAAGAGGCCTTGTCTTTACTGCTCAATAAAGTGATTTTTTTTTTACTTCAGGGCAAGTACCAGTAAACACTTAGTAGACGGCAGGCATCTTAGTTTTATCACGAGGTAAATGGCCAAGTAAACAGCTCTATCCCCCCTCCAGGAGTTGATCTGGGTGAGTTTACCTCATGATAGAACTAACATGTCGGATCTTCAGTATATTTTACCTTAGGATAGCTCATGCACCTTAGTTATCCTGAGGTTAAAAACACACCTTTCTGCAGCAATGAAGTCAAGACCAGAAAGACCATTAACTCCAATGGCAATATGTCCTGCCCTTGCAGTGTCTTATTTCTATATTGTTTGGTGGGTGCTGGGTGTTTGCCCAGTGTTTCTGCCATGACTGCTTAGTCCTAACAGTGATGGATCCAAAGCAAACGCCTAGATCCAAACACCCCTGAACTTCAAAGCAGGGTAGAACCTGAACCTGATTATCTGCTACGGTCATGGCAAATGCACCTCTAGCCCCCAAAATGCCTGCCGGTGAAGCTGCCCATTGAGAAAAGCCTGGCTTGGCTGTGCAGCAGTCTGAAAAGGAGTAAAGGAGTGGGGAGCAGGAGATTGTTTGGTTCTTATGCCAGAATACACACTGACTGAGCCATGCAGTGTGCAAGAAAGGCAGAGGGAAAGGAGGCAGCATTGGGCAGAGGTTATTACCAGTGCAGCATTAAGCAAACCCTGTTTTATTAAAGTTATGGCTCATGGTGGCATTAGAGCAATAGATGTATCAATTTTACTGTTACTAACTCCACTTCCTGGGGCACAGATTTCAGCTAACACAGCCAAGAGCTGAAGCTAATCTCCAACACAGATGGGAAGGCCAGGGGTAATTACCCCAGCCTAGCATAAAACAAGAGGGGACAGGGAGGAGAATTCAGGCAAAGCTGTATTTGTTTTATGGAAAGAAAAGGAAGTAGCTAAAGAAAAGTAACAGAAAAAGGTCCTGCTGCAAGATTTCCTAATGTGGTGAAAGACGGTAAAGGGTTGTTTCCCTTTAATCCTTTCCTTGTTGCTATATAGGTATGAACATCTAGTACCAAAGTGGGAGGACATATCTAGTGGGGTTCTGCAGGGGTGTGTCCTGGATCTTTTTTCATTAACAACTTGGCTGATGGAGTGGAGAGGAGAGTATGTTTGTAAGATTTGTGGCTAACATCAAACTTGGAGGAGTTGCAAGCTCTTGATCTTGAAAAACCAGAAAATTGGTTTGAAATCCGTAAGATGGAATTCAATGAAGACAAGTGCAAAGTATTGCATAAAGGAAGGAAAACTACAACTACAAAATGGGAAATAACTGGCTAGGCAGCAGTATTTCCAAAAAGGATCTGGGGATAATATTGGATCACAAATTGATCATGAGCCAATAATGTGCGGCTACTAAAAAAAAAAAAAAAGCAAATGTGAAGGCTTCAGGTGGAGTATTGTGCTCAGTTTGGGATGCCACAGTTTAAGAAAGATGTGAACACATCAGAGAGAATCCGGAGGAGAGCAACAAAAATGATAAGAGAGTTAGAAAACAATGATCTATGAGGAAAGGTTGAAAGAACTGGGGATGTTTAATTGAGAGAAGATAAGGCTGAGGGGGAACCTGATAATCTTCAAATATGTGAAAGGTTGTTGTAAAGAGAATGGTGATCATTTGTTCTCCAGGTCACAGATGGAAGGACAAGAAGTAATGGGCTTAGTGTGCAGCAAAGGAGAGGTAGGTTAGAGATTAGGGAGAACTTTCTAACCATAAAGATAGTTAATCATTGGGACAGGTTACCTGAGGATGTTGTGGAATCTCTATCACTGGAAGTTTTCAAGAACAGGTTGGCTGTCAGGAATGGCCTAGGTATACTTAAGCCTGCCTCAGCATAGAGAGGATAGATTAGATGATCTCTCGAGTCCCTTCTAACTCTACATTTCTATGATTGTACAATTTGAAGTCCTTGATGGTCCAGCCTCCACCCTATCTATGCATTCTATTATCTTACTCCAACATTGGTATCTTACCCCAAATGGCCTTTGCTCCACCTGTGTTACCTGCTTGTCAGTTTTCCCCACAAGCATCTCTACACTTTCTCCTGGGTCACTCTTATATACAGAGGGAAAAACTCTGCATAAAAATCCACAAAGTCACCATTTTATTCAAGCTCCACCTTAAAATTCCCCTGTGCTGTGATGCCTACAGAAAACTGCTATTGGAGAATGGCTATGCAGCTGGCAAACTGCAGTGCCTGTGACTTCTGCTTCTACCTGTTATACTTATGAATTACTTATGAACTACACTTGTTACTGTCTCCCCATTCTGCCTCCTTGCATGCCTGCTTGTTTCTTTGTCTTTGTATTTCGTCTGTTTTGTGGGCTGTCAGAGCCCTTTGGGCCCAGGACTTTCTTTTGCCATAAGAGTGACCGATGCTTTGCTAGAACTCATTCAAACATTGGGGTTTCCTATGTGGAAAATGGTGCTGAAAAAAATGTATTATTTTTTAGGGGGAAAAAAATAGGGGGGTTGCCACAATTTTTTTCCCCAGGTTTTCTGTTTTTTGATAAAAACTACAGAATTTTTGATAAACTGTGTCCCCCTGAGCCACCGTGGTGCTTCATGGGAGTTATAGTTAAGGTGCTTCATGCCTCTACTCTTCCTTATGGGCTAGACTCCTGACTAGACTACATTTCCCATGTTGCCTCCTAGTCAGGAGACCTCCTCTAATCAGTGTGCAGATCAGCCAGCTGATGGTGCATCTTGGGAGATGTACTCCAGCCAGGAAGCAGAGCCCATTGGGTAGAATAAGGTCAGTGGGCACCCAAATTACAACACCAATGAGGGACTGGAGTAGCTCAGGCTGACGAAGTTCAGTGTTAACCAAAAATGACACGTTTTGATTCCATTCAGTTAACTGAAATGTTTTGATTCAGATCCACTCCTCTTGAAAGGAACTATTTTATTCCAATTTTTACAATGGCAAATTGAACATTTTTCACAAAATCAAAATTTTTCCTACAGACAATTTCAATTCCTGCCAAAATCGTTCATCAGCAGGAAATGCCTGACTAGCTGTTGTGATAACTATGGACAGATGTCAGGAATAATAAAGGGATTCCATGTCATGATCATGCAGACTGGTTGGAATTTACCAGGATACTTACTCCAAAGGAGTCAATGCACATTTTCACTAAACATCTGCATGGTGCTATATGTGATGTTAAAACCTGAAGCCCGGGGAGCCTTCTGTAGATCACTGTATCCTACAAATTGTATCTTCTAGTGCCAACAATATACCCAGTTAAAGTAGGGCATGCCATCTCTGAGCTGTACTTCGCTGCTCTCTCCTATGCTGCCAAAGCACAAGTGATGTGAAGAATGGGGATGATGGTTTTTTGCATTAAAACGAACTCATTTTTTCTTATTTTGTTTTTCCCCATTTCTCTTTTAGGGGGAATGCATCAGTAGTTCAGCTCACAAGGAAATGGAGACAGGACAATAATGCTCATCACCCTATTGCAAGCCTCCATTTCTTCTGGCAAAGCTTCCCGCCACCAAGACCGCAGGATAAATGCTGACTTCTCCACAGCGAAGTCAGGCTCTAGTGCCAAGGCCTCGCTCTGTCCTGTTGAGCCGAGGCAGCATGCATGGTGCCAGCCAGCAGACGCCCTGTCCTGTACATAGTCAATGAGATGTCTGTACAAGATTTTGCCCCGTTGTAATTTCTTTTCCCCAATTCGTTGATTGTGTTTAAATTGTCAGAGTTTGTAACGGTAACTTTGAGAGAATATTGTACTAAAGAGAGAATTGCACTCAATAAAAATGATGAAATAAGCCTGATGACTTTTCCTTCCCCTCTCATAGATTTTATTTTTCTCCTGGTATTTGCCTTCAACTTAGAACTGGTTAAATACTGTAAAAAAATAACGGCGAAAAGCATCATTATGAATTATTCATTTTGCTTTACTCGTCATGAAATCTCCAAGAGAGAAATATGTGGCAGTAAAAAATGTTTTTCCTTTTTGCATTAGGCTGGTATGTTCAGAAGCACTCAGCATTGGCCAGACTCTGCTCCCGTCGATGTTACTGGTCAACGGGAGCAGATTTAAGACAACAGTGTATACTTTAGAAAATGTCACTTTTAAGGCTTGCCTATGCAGGGAGGAAGTATGTGGCAAGGTGGAATGTAACAATGAGCCTGAGTCTGGTCTGGGGTTTGAAAGCTGTATATATTTGTGGTCACAGATAATTGATACAATCTGAGCCCCAGCTGGTGTGAATCAATCATAGCTCCTGGGAAGTCAGCGGGCCAGATCCCCAGTTGGTGTAGCTTCAGTGAAGCCATGCAGATTGAGACCAGCTGAGGAGCTGACCCAGTGTATCCTAGAAACCCTAGACAGGGACTACCAGAAAACAGAGCAGGAGGAAGTTTAACTCTAGGACCCAATTGTACTCTGCTAATTGACTCAGACATGTTTTGTTAATGCTCCAGCGACACTGCACAGCTGCCCTGACCTATACAGACACCTTCAGAGTCCCATGAAGGCCATCAAGCTGTCATGGGGACCTCTACTCACTGCGCAGTGGTGCCTCTTCCTTACAAATCATTCCTTACAAATCATCATTCCTTACAAATCATTGAGTCATGGCTATCAGGTTTGAAAAGCTAGAAGCAGAGTGATGCTTTCCATTTCTCTGCAGGTGGGCCAAGAAATTTCAAAATGCTTGGCTCCCAACACCAATGTACCTCAGTGGGCTTCAGTGAATCACTCCTGATTTACACCAGCAAGGAGGGGGACAATCAGACCAGGAAGATGCCAAATAAAATCTTGTGTATAAAGCTAGTTAAGGACCAAAGCCCTATTGGGTGTACGTTGCCCAGCTCCGTAGGTGTTGCTGAAGCTAATGTGATTTACAGAAACTGAGGATCTGACCTTAAGTGTATAGTAAAGATGCTGAGTATGGTTCTCTGCATTGCTTCAGTAGATTGGAATCAGTGTTAATCCACTGGCGTCAGTGCAGAACTAGAGAATCAGTCCCAGAAGTATCTGTAAGATGATGAACAGAATTTGGGGCAAGCCAGTGAGCAAGGTGAGATTTGCTCTGCTTGCAAACAACATAGGTGATGGGGAGATGGGGCACCTATCTCCAGGTTCCAGTAGACTCCTTTGCTGCAGATGTGCACTCCATTCTGCCTGGGCCATGGTGCACACCTACAGAGCAGCTAACATCTGTATTTGACAGATACTTTGCAGTTGACAATACTTTGAATGAACTGATGGAAATCATGAACCATGATGAAGATCTGCAGGACTTGGTTGGAGCCAAATATTGGCTCTGACAACACAGAGACAGTAGAGCCCTCAAAAGATCTAGCTGAGCATGTTATATTTCGTAGCTAACTAGGAATGATATGACTCTTTCATTTGTACATGGGCTCTTGCCGTCAATAATATTTTACTGCTTTACAATCCTTCACATTTGTACTTAAGATATTAAGTTTACTTATATTTCTTGGCAAATGCAGCTCTGGAAAAATGCTGCTGCTTTAAGAACTCATAAAACAGTTGTACATTAAATCCAATGGTTTAAATCCACATTAAATCCCAAATGATCTGAAATAACATCACTCCATTGCTACAGATTTTGGTGCATTTGTTTTGAAGTAGTTGTTTATAAAACAAGACATTTGCTGCAATTTTCATTTGAGGATCATTTTTTTTGTGCTGCGTGATCTACAAACCCCCCTGACATTTCACACTGTTTCTGCCCTGCAGAGACACCCTATACCTGAGGTGCTGTTCACGCGTGACTATTCTAGCATTGGTTTAAATCCTCTCTCAGCAAAGGTTTCCAATTGTGCTACCTTTTGCTGTGCCTGATACCATCTGTAATTTAAAATAGGTTTAACAGTCCAGCTTCCAAATATCTTTCATTTATAAGATGCTCCTGAATTTAATCCTAGTACGTAAAAAATAATAGATTAGGAATCATAACATCATGAAATGTAGGGCTCGAAGGGACCTCAAGAGGTCATGAAGTGCAGCCCCCTGTGCTGAGAACAGACCAAGTAAACCTAGATCACCACTAACAGGTGTTTGTATAAGCTGTTCCTAAAAATCTCCAATGATGCGGATTCTATAACCTCCCTTGGAAGTCTATTCCAGAATTTAACTACCTCTAGAGTTAGAAAGCTTTTCCAAATATCTAACTTAAATCTCCTTTGTTGCAGTGTTAGTCTACCTTCAGTCCAATCCCGTAACATATTTGAAGAATGTTATCAGTTCCCTGCTCAGTCTTTTGTCAAGACTAAACATGCCAACTTTTTTTTAACCTTTCCTCACAGGTCAGGTATTATTAATCTTTTATCGTTTTTGTTGCTCTTCTCTGGGCTCTCTCCAATTCGTATACATCTTTCCTAAAGTGTGACCCCCAGAACTGAACACAGTACTCCTGCTAAGACCTCATCAGGGCTGAGTACAGCAGGACAATTACCTCCCATGTCTTAGATATCACACACCTGTTAACATACCTGTGATGGGGCTGAGCAACCCCGCATTGGTACCACGGGGGTTAACCCTTCCCTCTTAGCCACGCCCCGGAGGCTCTGCTGGGCATGCTCCAACTGGAGATCAGATATAAAAGCCTGCAGAGCAGCTCAGCTGGGGCTGACTACTGGAGGGGAAGGTGGCATGCTGCTAGCTCCCGCGGAGGGACAGCTAAGACCCCAGGTTCCAGAGGCCAGCCAAGCCGGGATGTGATCTGAGGCCCTGCACGAGGCCAGTCCTGGAGGGGAACAGACTGGAGGCTTCTGGAAATGGAAGGCCAGGCGGTTTGGGTAGGAAGAGACCCAGGGGGGGTTTTAAAGACACGCAGACGCTCGGCGTGTTGCATGTGGATCCCCATCGACCTAGGGGCACGGGGAGCCCTACCATCAGGTGAGCCCTGGGTTTTCCTCATTCTGTGAGCCCCATGAGGTTTTCCTCATTTTGTGAGCCCTGGGTTTTCCCCATTTTGTGTGCGTTTGGTTTTTACTTCCTAAATGAAGTACACCGGACCCTCGCTATAGCCCAGGGTTCGGGATCCATGCATGGTCCCGCGCTAATGCGGGGACCACGTTAATGTGGGGGTGCATTGCCATGGATCCCAAAGTAAATATTTAAATTTGGGATCCATGGCAATGACTGCTTTGTACGCGAACCCACGCTATAGTGACACAGGCTATAGCGAGGGTCCTGTGTACTTTAAACTTGTCCTTATTGAATTTCATCTTGTTGATTTCAGAACAATTCTCCTATTTATTAAGGTTATTTTGAAGTCTAGTTTTGTCCTCCAAGGTGCTTGCAACTTTTTCCTCGCTGGTGTCATCTGCAGATTTTAGAAGCAAATGCTCCATTCCATTATCTGAGTCATTAATGAAAATATTGAATAGAACCAGATTCAGGACTGACCATATGGGAGTTCAATAACAAACCATTGATAGCTACTCTTTGAGTACAAAGTATCAGAGGGGTAGCCATGTAAGTGCCTTGTATAATGGTACTAGCACCTTCTTATCTCTACCGGAAATACCTCGCCTGATGCATCCCAAGACCGCTTTGGCTTTTTTCACAGCCATATCACATTGGTGGCTCATAGTCATCCTGTGGTCAACCAATTATCCGAAATCCTTCTCCTCCGTTACTTCCAATTGATGCGTCCCCAGCTTATAACTAAAATTCTTATTATTAATCCCTAAATGCATGACCTTGCACTTTTCACGAATACATTTCATCCTACTACTATTACTCCAGTTTACAAGGTCATCCAGATCTTCCTGTATGATATCCCGGCCATTCTCTGTGTTGGCAATACCACAGCTTTGTGTCATCCACAAACTTTATTAGCATACTCCCACTTTTTGTGCTGAGGTCAGTAATAAAAAGATTAAATGAGATTGGTCTAAAAACCGATCCCTGAGAAATGCCACTGGTAACCTCCCTCCAGTCTGACAGTTCACCTTTCAGAATGACTCACTGTTGTCTTCCCTTTAACCAGTTCCTTATTCACCTTTCAGTTTTCATATTGATCCCCATTTTTTCCAATTTAACTAATAATTCCCCATGTGGAACTGTATCAAATGCCTGACTGAAATCAAGGTAAATTAGATCCACTGCATTTCCTTTGTCTAAAAAATCTGCTCCTTTCTCAAAGGACATCAGGTTGGTTTGGCATGATCTACCTTTTGTAAAACTATGTTGTATTTTGTCCCAATTACCATTGACCTCAATGTTCTTAACTACATTCTCCTTCAAAAAATTTTCCAATACCTTGCAGATGTCAAACTAACAGGTCTTTTGTTACCCGGATCACGTTTTTTTCCCCTTTCTTAAAAATCGGAACTATGTTAGCAATTCTCCAGTCATATGGTACAACCCCTGAATTTACAGATTCATTAAAAATTCTTGCTAATGGGCATGCAATTTCATGTGCCAGTTCCTTTAATATTCTTGGATGGAGATTATCTGGACCCCCCATTTAGTTCCATTAAGCTATTCAAGTTTGGCTGCTACCTCAGATGTGGCAATATCTACCTCCATATCCTCATTCTCATATGTCATCCTACTATTACTCCTAAGCTCCTCATTAAAGACTGAGGCAAAGTATTTGTTTAGATATTGGGCCATACCTAGATTATCTTTAACCTTCACTCTATTCTTAGTTTTAAGCAGTCCCACTTCTTCTTTCTTTTGTAATGAGCCAGCCACTCCCAGTCCCTATTCAAGCTCAAATTAATGTTGTTAAGTCTGCATATAAATTGTAGACGAGCAGTTTCTCTTTGAAATCTGTTTTTGAAGTTTTGTTGTTGAAGGATGGCTACTTTTAAATCTGTTATTGAATGTCTATTATTGAATGTCCAGGGAGATTGAATTGTTCTCCTACTGGCTTTTGTATGTTACCACTCCTGATGTCTGATTTGTGGTCCATTTATTCTTTTACATAGAGACTGTCTGGTTTGGCCAATGTACATGACAGAGGGGCATTCCTGGCACATGATGGCATATATAACATTAGTATATGTGCAGGTAGATCTGCGTGGACTGCGTGGATGGCTGAAAGGACAGACGGATTTCTACTTAAAGTGCTTCCACAGATGTGCACAGGCTGAAACTGTGAACAAACAGCATCACTTGCCGCACAGGGCCACTCTTGTTGTATAAGAGCCGGTTCCCCCAAAGGAATATGGTGAAACAGGCTTTGTAGGCCACCCTGCCATGGAGGATTTTGTAAGAGCTGCTAAGTGAGGTATTGTCATTGATGGAGAATCCCCCATGAACCGTGGTTAGCTGTTCCAGTGGTTAATTCCCTTCACTTAAAAAATCTACTTGTTTCCAGTCTGAATTTGTTGAGCTTCAACTTCCAGCCTTTGGGTCATGTTAGACCTTTGTCTGCTAGACTGAAGAGCTCATTATTAAATATTTGTTCCCCACATAGCTACTTTATAGACTGTAAACAAGTCACCCCTGAACCTTCTCTTTGTTAAGATAAATAGATGAGCTCCTTGAGGCTATTACTGTAAAGCATGTTTTATAATCCTTTAATCATTCTCGTGCCTCATCTCTGAATTCTCAGTTTATCAACATCCTTCTTGAATTGTGAGCACCAGAACTGGGTACAGCAGTAGTCACATCAAAGCCAAATATAGAGGTAAAATAACGTCTTAAGATTCCCGTGTTTATGCATCCCAGATGCGCCGTAGCTTTTTTGGCCACAGTTTCACACTGCGAGCTTGTGTTCAGCTGATTATGATCCCCACCACAGTCTCCAATTTCTTTCAAAGACTCTTCCTAGAATAGAGTCCTCCATAGAGAGGCCTTCACTCTTTGTTCCTTGATGTAGACAGTTACATGTTGCCATATTAAAAATCACAATGTCCTTTTATCAAGCTGGATGCAGGGGACATAATTCTCTGTAATAAGGCATTTTTCACACTTCTTTTTAAAAATAAAAGGTAAAGTCTGGATTCCTTTCAGAGAAACCGGTAACCATGGGAGCCCTCACCTGGCATTATTTAGAAGGAGGGGAGTTTGATTTGAATGTTTTTAACCATACGAGCAACAACTGGAGAACATGCTTACAGTGTCACCTCAACAACACGTTTGTGAGAGCATGTGGTTCTCACAGTCAGAGAGAGGTGTGTGTCAGACAGCATGCATGTGGCATACTGATATCAGCAGGACAAGTTGACCACCAGCTACAGCTGGGGCTCATTTTTTTACGCTTCCGTGCATGGCATTCCAACACACAGGACAAGTCCACTTAGAGAGGGGGCTTTTGCAAGGACTTTCCTCTTCATGGAGGAGCAGAGCTGGCTCAAAAGAGGAACAAAAGGGGGCGGAGGCAACTTGGTAGAACACCCATCCTCACATCCCCTGCTGTCTCTTAGGCTCAACACCAGGGCTGGACTTGCAGGTGGGCAACATGGGCAACCACCTAGGGTGCCGTGATCAGGAGGGTGCAATAGTCAGGAGTCAAGGAGCCTGGTGGGCCTGGGATGGAAGACCACAGAAGAAAACTGAGGGCAATGGCAGGGGGAAAGTCAGCGGGGCCCATGGATGATGGGGGCCAGGCCAGGAAGGATGGGTGGGGTGCCCAAGGAGGCAGCTGGGCCAGGAGATCCAAAATGCAAGTTTGTCAGGGCGCCATTTTTCCTAAGTCTGGCCCGACTCAACTCCTCCTAACCTCTGACCAGCCCCTTTGCATTTGAGAAACAAGAGGGCAGCGCTAAAGACACTGATGTTGAAAAGAAATGAGCAGATTACGGACGGGAGTACGACATATTCACAGTCAAATCTTCTATCCCTCTCTCCGCACCTCACCCTTCTACTCATGGCACACTTGAAAACAAATGACCTGTCCAGTAGGGCTACCAACTAAATAATAATTAGAACACTATCGTTGAATTACAAAGACTGAGACTGGAAGCATCTGCTTGGATTCTATGAGGTGTTCCATGCACAATTAAGAGTGCTTTCGTTCCTAGTGGATAAGCCACCTGGGCTGCACTGATGCCTCGGTGCCCGTTGTGCTAAGCTTGCAGGGGGGTGAGAGTGTGGGGAGGTAGGGACAGATTGATATTACATTCAGTCTTAAAACATTTGCACACCAGGCCCTACTGGATAGGAAGTTGTGTTGGGTTGCACGTAGTGAAGCACTACAAATGTAGGTCTTCTCCTGAATTGTACCTAGATGTGCCTAGCAAATTACAGTACTTCAAATTACCCTGGTGTCACAATCAACAGTGTAACCTGTCAATAATACACCGAACTGGGCTGAGGAGTCAACCAATTAGAAACTGGGATTTCCAGAACTCAGAAAGTCTGACCAGGTTAATTTGAATTTGGCAGGGACGTCATTAAATAATCTATGAGAGGAAGAGCATTTTCTGTCTTTCTAAGTCATTCTCTATATGGCTTCCATTAGTGGGGTATCTAACCTGCAGAACTCCATTGCACCCATTGCATTGCAACTGCACTGCCGATGAAGCTAGAATGGAGACGTAGTTTATAATTCAGAGGTGTTTGTGACTCCAGTCAGAATATTCTGTAGCATTCTGAGTGCGTCACTGGATTCCTCTCTCTGTCTGAAGGGATTTGGGCAGAGGTAGGATTTATATCCACTTGATTGCTTTTAGCTGGTTTTCAATTACCATCTTAATTAAGGGATGCCCAGGTGACCTGCTTCTGTGCTGCTGCCCCATAGTCAACAACTATGCAGGAGCATCAAAACCCAGGGGTCTTATTTCACTGCCTCAGGTGGAACACCTTGATCCAATTATTCTCTCTCTCATACTGATGCTGGAGGCTGGCAGCTCTGATACTTGCCTATCACTATGAATGAATTTCCCATAATATATACCATGCAAGGGCCTCTTGGCATTGAACAGTAGAAGCAAAAAAACCCAAAACAAAACAACCCCCCAACCCAGCAACAGCTTCAACTTATAAAGCATCTTCTTATGACAGGATGTCTCCCAGCACTTTAGAGACGTATGGTAATAGAATATCACCAGACGAACAGGGGATGGGGGCGGGGAAAGAGGGACACTTCTGCTTTGATTTAAAGAGGGAAACCACATTGCTCTCAGCTGCTTTTCAATTACCATGTTAATTATGCCCTACCCAGGAGAGCTGCTGCTGGACTGCCCCCACCCGCTCAACAGATGCGGAGTGGGGGGCAAGGGGTGTTTCAAAATATGGGTGACTTCCCCCTTCTGAGCTGCCTCTGCAGCAGTCACCTCCCATCCCCTCATGGCCCCTCTGCTCTGGGCTTAGTGGGATGCAGTTCCCGCCCCACCATGGTTCCTCTGTTCTGGGGTTAGTGGGGTGTAGATGAGCAGGCCCTAGACCTTGCTGGATCTGAGCTGGCTGCTGGCACCAGTCCACGCCCCATGGCCAGCCTGGCCCAGGCACAGCCTGCTGATTGGCTGCCTGCCCCACTTACTCGCTTCATGAGGCAAAGCAGCCAACCAGGGCTGCTGCAGGAGGGAGGCGGAGCCCCGTGGTAGGGAAGGGAGTGCCTGACACCTGTGCAGAATGGGTTAGTCTAACCTATTCCCCGCCCATGTGCAATGGGTTAGTCAGTGCCTGCTCCTTTCTCCTTTGCATAGTGGGCTAATCTGTCCCTGCTCCTCTCTCCTGTGAGAAATGGTTTAGTCTGCCTCCTGCTTACCCCTGGTGCCAATCTACTCCCTTCCACCCAGTGCTGGGTCAATCTGTTCTGCTCTTTCTGCTCTGCAGCAGGGGGCTTGCAGAGGCAAGCGGACCCCCCTTTGGAACTGCCTCCCCCAAGGACTGGAGTGGTGGGGTGCCAAACCTTCAGTGCTGCAGAGGAGCAGCAATGGTGCGGAGTGGTGGCTCAGCATTATTGTGAGGTTAGGTTAGATGTGAGGTCTGGATATGGAGACACTACAGCTACTGATGTGGGGCTGTGAGTGCAGTGCTAGGGGCCGGGCGTGGAGCTGGGGCACAAAGTTCATGGACACCGGGATGTAATGGCTCGAATCGTGTTTGTCAGTAGAATGTGACAAATCTAACTGGCCTGACTGGGGGTGGGGAAGTCAACCACCAGAAGGCAGCTCACAAACCCTTATTTAGTCTTTAAACCAGAATGGGGCCAATCATGATTCTGGGGGTCTAGCTTATGATTTTTGAATGTTGCAGGTTGGCAAAGCTGCAGATGGTACAAATGCCCTCAGCTGTAGGCAAAGGCTACACGTCCAAAGGAACTACATGAAGAGAACAGTAAGAGTATGAAGTCAAGCGCTGAAAAGTTAGAAAATGCCTGTGCACTCTTTATTTGCTCCCTTGTGTGTCTGCATTGTGATAGCGTCTTCAATTACATGAATACGTGCTATTTTCTCCACCGGACCCCTGCCTCAGTCAATGCACAATAGAGACAGCATGCTCAGAATGAGCAGCTATTCAACATTTCTTTTTATCCTCTGCATTCAATGTGTAACTCCATGCATTATATACTGCACACCTTCACAACGCTTCACTGAATACAGAATTATTAATTTCCTCCTGGGCCTTTCGGTGGTGCTCTAATCATGGTATCTTAGATCCTTATGAACATTAATGAATTTACTTTTCATCACCCCTATGAGGGAGATGTATTTTATTCCCCTTTGTACACATGGAGGACTGATGCACGGAGAGATTA
Source organism: Dermatemys mawii (assembly GCA_007922305.1). Classification (NCBI taxonomy): domain Eukaryota; kingdom Metazoa; phylum Chordata; order Testudines; family Dermatemydidae; genus Dermatemys; species Dermatemys mawii. The sequence continues at coordinate 1,562,727 of ML677482.1, forward strand.
AGGTTAAAAGTATCCCCTAAGTTTGGGTGCCCAATTTGAGATGCCTAGAACCTGTTTTAACATGAAATAGCACTTCCTATGTTCAGAGCAAAGTTCCTATGGATTCAGGTACAGCTCTGAGTGTGAAGCCATTTGTGTATCGGCACCTAGGTGTCTTAAACAGTATCCAGAACATGAGCACACAGTGACCACCGGTGAGACTGTTGGTGTCGGTGTCTTGCACAGCATGACGTACACCCGGGACAAACCACCAACGTGGTGTCCGAGGCAGAGAGAGAAGCTGTTTCTCCTGTGTGGCAGCCAACTGCCTGAACCACGAGGTCCTTCTTTCTCTTCCTTGCCTCTTACACCTGGTTTCTGAACATTTTGCATCCAACCTGAAACTCTCAAATCTTTTTAAGACGTGACTGAAGCTGGCCTAATATGCAGCTCAACCAGCCACGTGAATGGAGCACTGTGGGCAATGGATGGCTCGGCTATTGATAACAGCATTTGGACCATTTCGTCTCTGAGTAGCTGGTGAAAATCTAGCCTAGTTTGGGAGTGACTGAGGCTTGGTAGCTGAAAGGTATTTAGTGACTTATGTCAAATGACTCGGTGGTTTCTGTCCAGTTCCTAGGGGACACAGACCCCTGGCCAACTGATATTAATTAGCAGCCACCCTGTCAGTCTCTACAGTGATGTCCCTGTCTGAATGGGAGCTCTCAACCCGGCGCTCTTCCAGAGCACTAAGTTAGCTACCAATGTGTAAAGCAGGGAAGACGCTCCAGATCAGAAAGCATTTCAGAGGGCTCATACATCTCAGCCCTGGGTACAGCATCAGAGCTGTGGCTACTCACCCAGGTATGGACCTTGATTAAATACGCTTTCAGGTAACCAGAAGCTTTACAAGTGCAGCCTAGGCATTAAGCAGGAATCTATATATGGCCTTAAATAAGCAGACTCCTGCTGCGCTTCCGCATCATGTGAGATTAAGGCAGACCTGCACCTTTGCCTTAAAATAACCACACAATCCCCGCCCCCTCCGGTGGAAACAGGGCTGTTAGTGTGCACAGTCCCGAGGAGCGGGAACAGATTATAATGGAGACAGCTCCTGTTTACACACATTTGTCTTCAGCACTTAGTCGTCTCAACAGGGAACAGCCATAAACAGAGGCACAGCCAGTTCGCTGTTGGTTACAAGATGGGCATCCTAAATGATGAGCGTTAGCTAATGGCGAAAGCTGGGTGGGGAGGGGAAGGATCAACTTGGGGATGCCCTGGAAGTGTTTGGGGGGATCTAGCGCTCCCTTGGAAAGGGTTTAATGTGTATCGCAGCTTCAAGGACTCATTGCGGGACCCAGTCCACAGCTGCCTGCACTACATTCTCACAAGCATGCCATGTAAGTGCTCCCAGCACTCGGCTCTGCAGGGGCCCCAAGACCTCTCACATACTTCCAGTAAGAGAGGGGCTTTCTGTGCTAGTTCTGCTGGGAATAACCCTGGCTGCTTCCCTTGGTACAAATGCTGAACCAGCCCAGGGGCAGGAGAGGTAAGAAGGTGCCTATGTGATCCCTCTGCGCTGCCTGCAGGCACGGCCCCGTGCGCTGCTGCTGCAGCTACCACTTGCCCCCCTGCCAGCAGCAAGGTGTGTCCTGGCACAGCTTTCAGGCTCTCCACTTCCAGTTCTTAGGCTGCCGGCTATCCCTGCATTCAGTCTGCTGCTGTTTCCGCACAGCCTCTGGCTCCTTCCTGAACCAGGTCCCCTTTGAGCCCTGCCCTGTCCTTCCCTCCCATGGGTGCTGGCTGCCTGTTGCACTGGAACAGATCGCAGAAGCCAGCAGGGTCATTACAGAATAATTTCTTACCCAACGCCCCATGTACTCACATTGTATTCTCTGTGCCAGCAATGCTGAGCACCTGGAGCTTTGTACATAGCGTTATGCCCTCCTTTGGTATCCAGAATCCCTGGGCACTTTTACAAAAGTTGGCCCTGGTTTCAAAAGTCAGGCAACCAAATCCATAATGAGGCACCTAAACAAACATGACCTAATTTTAAGAGGTGCTGGGCACCCACAACTACCACTTCTAGGGGTCTAATGATGGATTCAGGTGTTTAGCTCCACCCTCCAAGTGTGATGGGGTGTCCCTGAGTGAGTTAATGGGGGCCAGACAGGGCCAGTTAACCTTTATCTGCTGCACCTGGAGGGGAGCCAGGAACTGATTGGGCCTATGGCAGATGAAGCTCAGCTGAGGGAAGAGCTGGGCTAGGATTATAAACTAGGCAGTGAGAGCAGGTCTGTAGGGAGGGAGTCTGCAGTCACCAGATGGAAAAGAAGTAGGCCAGGGATGAGGAGGCAGTCTGGGGCGGGGAGGGGAGAAAGTGAGCCCTGAGGCCTTGTCTGGACTGGCATCTCCAGCAGGAGACCGAGAAGGGTGAAGTAGCCACATGGGGAGCACAGGAATCTCTGGTGGTAAACCAGAACTAGGCCAGGAGCTAGAGAGGTGCTGTAGGAAGGAGCCATGGGAAACAGCCCCCGAGTTTGAGACAGCATCTGGCGTAGTGAGGAAGGAGGCGCATAGACTGGAGGCTTGGAATAGAAGGCTGTCTGACATAGTGTGTGAACCGCTTATCCGGTGGGACTTTGTTATCCGGAGGAGGGAAGGCACTACATAGTGACCAGGCTGGAGGGTTGAATCACGAAGAGAGAGTGGGACCACAGCATGAGCAACTGATGGCAGGGGGTGCCATATGGGGCAAAAGTGAATTCCAAGATGTAGCCATAAGGAGGTGCAGCATGAGACACTGTTACCATGGGAGCAATTGTGTTGGCCCAAAGCTCAGTGACATCGCTGAAAGGACAAGGCAGGGAGATACTTATTGTGAAAGATTAAGGCCAAAACTTTTAAGCTTGAGATATGTAGTGCCTCCATAACTAAGTCCCACCAGACAAGCTGGCCACGTGGTGCGTCAGACTGGTGAAGCTTGTTGATGGCACGGTTTCTGGGTGAGATGATCTGGGTGTGAGATGATCTGGGTGAGATGATCATGGTGGAGCAGAAAAGCGCACCAACGTTTTTGCACATGGGTAAAACAATGTATTTCCTCCCAGTTTCAATCTCAGAAAAGAATGGACCATTTTAGCTGATTTTTATCTATAACATACCAGCCCAAGGAAAATGTCAGTGCCATCAGTTAAAGTCTGGCAAAGTTATAATCAACAGAAAACAGGATCTTATCATGGGAAGTGTCAGGCAACCTTATTGTGAGGGGACAGACAGGACCCATACAGCAAGAAGGTAGTTAATGAGGGCCTGTGACTCTAAATGGCCCCACCCTGATGTGTGTGGGGCCTCCCAGGTGTGGAGTTTTAAAGGAGAAGGCCTAGTTTAGTTTGTGGCTGCACAGGAGGAGGAGCAGGGCTCCGCATCTCCCTTGGCGAAGGAAGCCTGGTTTCAGGCAGGAGTCTGAGACAGCTGCCTGCCTGGATGAGCGTCCCAATGGATGGTATGAGCAGGCCCAGAGAAATGGACCCAAAGCTGCGTGAAGACAAGCCTGAATAGGATGGGGTGCTACCAAAGTCTCCTTGGATGACCCTGCTTTTGTGTTTGTAGCATATCTTTGTCTTTGGACTTTAACCCCCTAGACGAGGCAGGACTCAAGCAAGCCTTAGCTGGAGGGCTAAAGCACCGTGACACTGGATGCTGTAAAAGGCAGCAGGTGACCATGGGAGACCCTGTGACAGGGTGACTAGTGCTCAGCTGGGCCACAAGGGGGCACCACAGAGGTGGTACTCATCAATAGTGCTCCCAGCCCTGCCAATGATATGGCGCGTAAGCACACCTCAGTCTTGTCTTTCCAAGGAAGGGGCTGAGAGGAATGCACCGTGGCACTAGAGCCACATGTAAACGCTCATATTCCAAACTAGTCTGGCCTTTGTGCTTCGATGGGCCTGTGTCGCTCAGAGGCATTTCTACCATTCTCCCACTTCTCTCATGCGAAGACCCAGTCTGGGGGTGCTCTCAGGAGAGGAGAGGACCATACCGCACTACCGTACTTACAGTCCTATTTTTAGACATGCCTTGTATTTTTAGCTGCTAGCAAGAAAACCATCCCACCTGCCAAACCCACCCTTTTGTCTGTTTCTTCTGCCTGATGCATCTTCTCGGACTCCTTGATTTTGAGGTCTTGGGAGCAGGGAATTGGCCGTGCAGCACTTCCTGGCACACTGGGCCCTGACCTTTGACTGGGGCCTCCAGACGCTACTATAATACAAATAATGAATCATAATAAATTAGGATGAAACCAAGCCTTTCCTTCCATGACAAAACATCTTGGGTAATTTATTCATAGCATGACCACGACCAACCCTGACACAGAAATATACCCAGGCCGTCCTTCCGTTCCTAAATAATCTCAGCCTACTTATGCAGGCATTGCTGTCAACACAGGCGTGAAATAGACTGCTCCATTCTGAGAGAGACTGTGAGGGGTTTAAAACCTAACCCTTCTGCCCAGATCAAACCAAGGGCTCATTTCTTCTGCAGTCTAAAAGCAGCTGCTAGTCTCCAGACAGAGTGTTGTCAGTGTCAAACCCATCCTGGCATTGCTCTGCAATGCTCTCATCCAAGCTGCTGGTGAGAGGGCACTCCCACTAGATAAGCGGCACCTGTACAGATAGCCATGACAAGCAGCAATTATTGCACTGACAGACTAAAAATTGTGAGCTGTTTTGCAAATATTTGTGAAGCAGCAGAAGTAGGCGTAATTACACATAAAACTGTATCTCCTTTATAGACTTTTAATTATCTACTCAGGTGAACCATCATTTGAGAGAAAAGCTTTAAATATATTTTTCTTTCATAAAAAAAATGGAATCGGTAGGGCAGGATTGTAATGCAATTAAGTGAAGAAGCGATGCATCTGTGTTGTTGAGTTACAGCACAAGGGAGACATGCATCAAAGCTCTGGGGTGCTGATCCCAGCTTTGCCACTTACCAGACATGATCTGGGGCAAGTCACTTCATCTCTTTGTACCTCTGTCTCCGCTCCCATTCTTTAGCTGTCTTGTCTAACTAGGTTGTAAACTCCTTGGGATAGGGACGGCCTCTTACTGGGTGTATAGACCTAGCACAATGGGACCTTGACTGTGACTGGAGATGTAGTGTATGGGGAGATGTCAGAGAACCAGTAAAGTGCCTGAAACCACTATTGCATATTGTTAAAAGCAGCCAAGTCCGCAGGCTGTAAAGTGGCCATGCGGCAGCCTCAGCTTCACCAAGGCAGGAGGGAAGGGGCTTTTGGGTGCCACAGAAAGGACAGCTTGACCCCGCGTTCTTCCTGAGAAGAATTGTGTTGAAGTTGCTGATACATGCATTTTAGAAGAGCAGGATGTGCCCTCAGGAATGTTTGTTAGGGCCTCAAGACTGTAAACTTTGGGGAAAAACCCACACTTGGTTACTCAATGATCAGAAGGAAACCTCTTGCTTGACCATTGAGACTGCTTGCTTAATAAGTTTTCCTTAAGGGACATGTCATTGCGTAATAATGTATAAATAAGGGGGAAAAGTCTGAGGTAGTCGGATTCTTCAGGATTGGACTCTCCCTCTGGATACATCTTGCGGTCCACACCGACAGTCGGAAGATTTGGTCACTGGAAGGCTGCTGCTGCATCACTCGAGAGCCACACTCAGCTTTGGTAATGACTGAGGGTTGGGGATGTTTTACTAATCAGTTGTGGATGTGTGTAAGTGCTTGTGACTACGTAAAGTTTAGCTTTAAGAGAAAGCACTCTTGTGTTGTCCTGTTTGTGACAGCCAGCTATCGGTCAGAAGGCTGTGTCTCCCCTGATTTATTTCCTGACACCACCTCGCACAGAGAAAAAGTTACCAAGAGCTTTGGGTTGAAAGAACCCCGGGTGACACTAGGTACTGCTGTAATGCCAGTAAATAATACTAAACAGCTCTGTTAACAATGAACATTAGCTCTGCTGGATTAATGTAGTAGAACTGACATGGTGAAATCAGGAGTACCAAGAAGAAGATTCCAAAGAGTGTAGGGGCAAAAACACATCCTTGCCTCACTGCTTTTCATCTCAAAGCTGTTTTAAGGGGACCCATCAAACTGGATAGTTGCTCTCATGTTGTCATGGAACGAACGTATAATACTTAAAAGGGTTGGGGGGCATCCTATCATTTCTAATATTGCAAATAGACCTGCTCCGCTGATTGTGTCAAATGATTTGGTTAGGTCCATAAAAGCAATGTACAATGGTTGGTTTTGCTCTCTGCAATTTTCTTGGAGCTGTTGCAGAGAAAATATCATGTCTATAGTAATCTTCCAGCCCTGAATCTTCACTATGAGTTGGGGTAGATATGGTTCACCAGCTGTTGTAGGCTGATGTTTGCAAAATCTTTTCCTGCTACACCTACTAGCGAGATATCCTTGTACTTATTGCTGTCACCCTTTTCATCTTTATTTTAGACAAAGTGATGATGTTTGTATTGCACATCTCTTGTGGTGCCTCACCCTCTTTCCAGCATTTAAGTAGCAGCTGATGAAGATATGGTAATAGGTTGTCTTTCCCACAGTTGAGGATTTCTGCTGAGATGCCATCGTTTCCAGGAGCCTTGCCACTTGATAGCAAGTCAATGGCCTTGCTTAGCTCTTCTTTAGTGGACTCCACATCTGGCTCTGGCATTACCTGCAGAGTTGATAATTGGTTCAGTGATCTGCTGGTGATGTTTCTTTCTCATGCGTATAGCTCTGAATAGTGTTCAAGACAAGGAGACAACTGCTTGCTTTTATCTGTAATGATTACGCCACTGTGTGATTTGGTCGTCCTACATGACTTCAAGCTTTCCTGTGTGTAAGGGTGTCTGTATCTCTTCATAGAGCTTGGTCCAATTTCTCACTGTACCTTGGTTTTTGCATGTCAAAGTCTCATTTTGGTGCTCTCTGTTAGCTTCTTATTATGTTTCAGATAAGCTGTGTTCTTAATGTTGATGAGAGGTAATAGTTCCGCTTCATTTTCTTTGAACTAGTCCTTTTTTGATTACCTCATTCTCCCAAATGTAGCTAAAGCTGTTTTTTGAATTGTTGTCCTTAAATCTTCCCAGAATTCCTCTCCCTTCTCTGGTAGTGACTTCCCATTCATGCTAAGTTCAAACGCCTTCACAAAATCCTTGCATTTCCTCTGGTTTTTGATGTTAGTAGTGTTGATTTTGGGCTTGCTCCTAGGTTTTGCTCTATGTAATTTCTTGGCTGTAATCTTCACTTTGCTAATCATCAAGGAGCGGTTGGTGTCACAATCAGTACAGTGGAATCTGTGAGTTATTCTGCACTGAGGGTAGGTCTTTCCTCCTGATGATAACAAGGTCTAGTTACATCAAGTCGTCAGAAGAATACCATCAACTGAGCAACTTTTTCTCCTTGGAGACTTCAATGCAAGAGTTGGAGCACACAAAAATTCATGGCCAGATTGCTTAGGATGCTTTGGCATCGGCAAGATGAATGAGAATGGCCAAAGACTTCTTGAATTCTGTGCCCAAAACCAAAGGTGCATTTCCAATTCATACTTTACATGAAAAGATCACCACAAAGTGTCATGGTGACATACACGATCCGGCCACTGGCTCCCATAAACACCTCCTTCAAACACAAGGGACTGCCTGGTTGCATAGAAGAGGCATGAGATAAAGCACTTAATTTTCCCACTTGTGTTGGTTGTTCAAGATCAACGGGACTGGGCACTGATTGAAAAATGTTACCAGCTGTCAGTTGAGGTGAAATATGAATTGGATGGTCTCAGAACAGGTGTCCACATTACACCCACATGCAGAAATAGCATCCTCAACCCCACCACCAAAAGAAAAACACTGTTATAATTACTATTCTTAGCCGAATCCATGAACTCACCCCTGCTGTAACACATGCAGAAAACTGCCATACAATAGCAATGTAGCGGCTACCCACTCCAACAGTAGAGGGGTTAAAACAGCCCAGCAGAGGGTTGTAGCTGGGAAGGGGATTGATAACAGCTGGGCTGATAGGGAAGTCAGCCACAGCTGTAGCCAGAGTAATCAGGGCCCAGATAGCCCTTATAAGAAGGCAGTGGGTCAGAAGGAGACAGACACTCTCTCTAGCTCCCTGGAGGGAGGAGGACCTGGCTGCCTAGAAAGCTGAGGAAAGTATCTAGGTCGGGGCAGTACAGGGGAAGGGACAAGCTGAGCGGGGGAGCTCAGGCCTGGCATCCTCCCAGGTTGCAAGCTTGACACAAAGGCTTAAGTAAGGTACTGGGATTAGGTGAAGGCAGCAGGCCCAACCCCCCTTGCCTGTGATGACTGGCTATTACACTGCAGTCTTCCCCAGGGAGCAGGGGCTGGATGATGACTGGCAGTAGCCCATAGGCTGAGGCAAGGTGGGATGAGGGGGTGGGGGTTCCCCAGGAAGGGGAGACCTACAGAGAGTGGGGGTTACTGCCATGGGGCAGCACCCCAGCTAAAAGGGCACTGGGGTCCAGGAGGGACACAAGGCCCACGACAGGCAGGACGTCGACCTGCAGAGGGCGCTCTGGATGCAGGAAGAGCTGATTCCCCAGATGACCGGCAGGAGGCGCCGCAGGGGTGAGTCACCCCTCTGTTACAAGCAGCTAAGCAGGTGGTGAATGGTAACTAGCACTGCTGATGCTAAAACACCCTATTATTGTTACCCCCAACTCCCACTTCCCACTCACTGGTTTGTTCTGCCCACTGGATCCATCTTGTCTTGTAGCCTATGGAGCTTTTTGGGCCAAGGACTGTCATTCACGGGGGGTTGGGATTTTCAGATGCTCAAAGTGTTGGCCTAATACTGTTGCCATTGAAGTCAAGGAATCGGTTACCACTGACTTTGGTGTGAGCTACCTTTGAGCATCTTTAAAAATCTCTCCCTGTTTGTCCAGGGTGGGTGACTTAGGAGCACAAGCCAGTACTTTCAAGCAGGTTTGTGTTCCTAAGCCACTTAGATGTTTTAAAAATCCCACTCCCAGGGTCTAACACAATGGCGTGGTTGAGGCCACACTGTAAATAATAGCTGATAGTGGAGTGTGAACTGCTCTCTCACTCCTAGGGATGATCTCTCCGGGTCTCCCCAGCAGAGTGGGGATGCTTCTGGATCTGTTCTGTGGGTTAAACACAGGAGGCCCGTGACATGGCACCTTTCCCATCCCTCACATTCAATAATAATGCAAACTCTGGCCGCTCTTCCTCTCCAGCCTCACAGACAGTCTGCTGGGGGCTCTATCCCCTGGGTCCCTTTCCTGAGGCTGACTCCTCTTTGAGACGGCGCAGTTTCATTATGCAGCCAAACTGAGTTATAAAATGTATGATGCTGTCAAAACAATGGCAAGGTACTTCAGTGCATTGTTGCTGGAAGCATATAATAAACTAGGAGGCTGACTGTCATTTAGAGGAACACGGGAAGGATAATGTATTTACTGCAATGATACTATCCAGACAGCAGGGAAATAATGGACTGAACATTATTTCCTCATGGAAAGGGCAGGCTGGATATTTTAATAACGAAACTGTTGCAGCCTTTAACACTGTGTTGCTGCCTTCTCTCTATAGAACTCCACGTGGGCTGGGATTTGGTGACAATAATAATCGCCAGCTCTTCTCTAGTGCTGCTTTCCTGTCAACTGCAAAGCATTTTATAAAGGAGTGTTACCAAGGTGGCTTAGTCATGGGCAGAAGGCCCTGGGGCTAAGCCAGCTCTGATTAGAGGATGAGCCACAGCTGGGTTGAATGAGGTGATCCCAGGATCATAAAAAGAGCAGGAAGTTGCAGTAAAGGAAAGGAAGGGGGCCAGGAAAGTGCAGTGAGCAAGAAGGCACCTGCCGGGCCCTGGTCTGAATCAGCAGTAGGGTTGTCAACTTTCTACGCGCACTAAACCGAATACCCTTGCCTTGCTTCCCATCCTCTGAGGCCCTGCCCCTTTTCTGAGGCCCCACCCCCCACTCGCTCCATCCCTCCTCCCTCGGTTATTCAGTCTCTCCACCCTCACTCACTTGATCATTTTCACCAGGCTAGCTCAGGGGGTTGGGGTGCAGGAGGGGGT
>ML677482.1:1572814-1627275 GCA_007922305.1 Dermatemys mawii
GCAAGTGGGGAGCCTGCCTTCGTCCCCTATGTGCTGCCAACTGGAGTTTTAATGGCCTGGTCAGTGGTGCTAACTGGAGCCACCAGGGTCCCTTTACGACCGAGTGTTCTGGTTGAAAACTGGACACTTGGCAACCCTAGTCAGCAGAGAAACAAAGCCGAGGAGGGAGTGGGAGGCTGCACTCCAGACAGGAAGGCTAGAAGAGGCCCTGCCTAAGCAATGGAAAGACTGTAAATGCCGGCTGGGATGAAGTCGGTGAGTTTGTTTAGTGCTGTTTTGAGTTAATCAGGGGAGAGGCTCTGAACTGCTTGGGACCTAGAAGGTCCCTGATAGGGAGAGTTTGAGCTGTGAGTGGTGAAAGGGCCCTGGAAAGAGGCCTTTGGCCACAATGAGTTGCTTGGGAGATCATGGCCATTCTCCCCTTTTTACAGATGGGGAAACTGAGGCACAGAGTGGCAAAGTGATTTGCCCAAGGTCACTCAGCAAAACTTTGGCAGAGCTGGGACTAGAACCCTGGTTCTTTTGAGTCTAGTACCCTACCCACTGGGCCCTAATACCTCTGACAAGGCAGGTCTAAAGAAACGCCCTTGCTACCTTTGCCCAGAACAGATAAGAGCAACTAGAAATGCTTGTTGATAGGCCCTAGAGCTGAGCTCTTAGACTGGAGCACTGGAAGTATCTATAGCAGCTAGCCATCCAACCCTACTGAAATGCAGCTTAGGCTCCTTTTGGCATCCCAGCCTGCAAGACTGCACACTGGCAGCCCCCACTGGTGCCAGAGCCTGAGCTTGTTGGCAGCACAGAGGGTTATCTGGGTGCTTACCCAGTCATTTGCTTGATTCTTGAATGAAAGGGGGAGATTTTCTTATGCGGTGGCTGCTGCTGCTACAGTGAATAATAATAGTAGCCGTACTCTGCCCTTCCACCTGCAATCGCAAAGCATATGACAAACACTGAACCAAACCTCACAGTTGTCTTGGGAGACCCGGTGCGGGAGGTGATAGCTTCGACTGGAAGGAGAGAGAAGCTTTGGAGCCATGCAGAGCTCCTCTGTCCTGGGAGGTATGTAAGGAATAGTCAGCTGTAAGAACAGGAATTGCCAGATCAGGTCAGACCTGAGTGATGTCTAGTCCAAATCCTGTCTCTAACTGGCCAGCATCAGCTGCTTCTGAGAAGGATGCAGTTATGTATTAACGTGCCTGTGGAGAAAGACTCTTCCTTATGCACATAGGCTCTGGGGCAGCATCTTCTCAGCCTCTCCTCCACTCGCTCACTTTCCACTGCAGCTGCTGGGCTCCATGGCAGATCCCTGGGTGGCTCTTTTCTCTCAGAAGTTGGCCGGTTGCAGCTCACCAGCTCTCCAGGTCTTTCAGTTCTACTCCATGTTATTGCGCAGCCGCACCCCAGACAGGTGTTACAGTCAGCAGGTATCTCCTGGGCCTAGCCCCACTGCAGTGGTTCTTTTGGGGGCCTAGTTACCTCATGCCCATAATTCCTTCTCCCCTAGCCTGCCAGACATTTTGTCTTACTCTCTACGATTCAAAGATCCCTTCAATCATCCCAAGGATCAGCTGCTTAGGGTTCCAGGCTTTTTGCTCGTCCTTAGGCCCAAGAAACTGACCTGCCTCCCCGGCTCCCGCTCCTCCCCCAGGTGAACACTACACCATCTCTCCTTACCATGGAGGTTTCAGAGAGAGGACACATGCCAGGCTTTATTATTTTTATGGCCATAGAACCTCAAGGCCACACCTAAAATGAGGGGTATATTTCATTGGACCCTGTAAAAACATAGTAAAAGACATTCTCTCCCTTGAAGCCCTTATAGCCTAAATAGACAATAAAAATAAGATAGACTCAAAATCTTGTCTCTCCCCAGCAGAAATTGGTTCAATAACAGGTATTACTTCCCCCATCTTGTTCTCTCTAGCATCCAGGGGCCAACAACACTGCACAGCACAACACAAATAGGAAACAGATGGTGATGTATATGTAAGCAGTGTCAGGCATGAGATATAGTCTGACATCTGGTGGCGAACTATGGGAATTGCAGTGAGTTTTGGAAAATAACTTTGGGGCTGATCAATTTGCATAGACACACCCACTGCGCCTAGCCTGAGCCCACAGCAGCCCACATAGCCACTTCGGCTGATGTGGGAGCCCCAGTTTCTATGTTACTGGGGCAGGAATGATAAAGTGATGTTATCCTGATTTTGTGAATGAAGGACTACGGGCATGTACTTGGCCCTTGTTATGATGGAGGGACTCGCCATCATCTAGGTAGCACTCACTGGGCAAGGGCCAGGCGTTTCAGAACACTTTGAGATTGAGAAAGGTTGTGGGCAGGTTTTTATTGGTTTTGGTGAGGGATTTGCGTAAGGGTTTTTTAGACCTATTGTACCTTGCTGTTTTCTCTACTGTAAAATGTTAGAGCTAATTTTGATTCCCTTAGTAGTCTTGGTTCAGCGTGCTAAGTTACATTCACTTTGAATCTGCTGGTGTACCTGTGCCAAGGTGCTGAAATCACTGAGCACTGTGTTAAGTAGGGGCAGGCCTAAAGGCATGTTGGTGGCACCAAGCAATTTGTGCAGCTAGCAGAGCAAAGCAGCAGACTCAGCCAAGCGGTTCCTGGGTGCAGTTTGTGCGACTGGCAGCGAACTTAGGGGAGCGGTTCCTGGGTGCAGTTCGTGTGGCTGGCGGAGTGGCTGGCACAGCAGAGCAGTCCGTGTGTCGACTAGCGGAGCTGTTCGTGCTGCTGATGGAGTGACTGGCATCGCAGAGCTGTCCGCGTGTCGGCTAGCAGGACGGCTAGCGGAGCGACTGGCGCTGCAGAGCAGTTCGAGTGTCGGCGAGCAGAGCGGATTGCGGTGAGGGCTGCAGCGGAACCCCACAGAGAGGCGGCGCAGTCGGCCTCGGACCACATAAGGTGCCCCGTGTCCTACCCTCCATTTCCACCCAGGCTGGAAGGTAAGACTCTGCCAACTGACTTTTGAACTCTGCACTGACCCAGAACAGAGACTCTTGGGCTGCGGGACTTTTGGGACTATTGAGTGACTTTTTGGGGTTGTGGAACTCAAGAGCCAAAGGCAAGGCCACGGCCTATTTGCTGGGAGGGTGCTTCTGGTTCCTGGTTTGGTTTATTAACCTTGTTTGTGGTGTTTCCCCAATATAATGCCACATTGTTTCTCCCTGTTATTAAAAGACTTTGGTACACTCAGACTCTGCTTGCGAGAGGGGAAGTATTGTCTCTTACAGACGCCCAGAGGGGTGGTATATGGTTGTCCCAGGTCACTGGGTGGGGGCTCGAGCTGGTTTTTGTATTGTGCTATTGGAATGGAACCCCTGGATACTGAACCCGGCCCTTGTTGCTGCCAACTCTGATGGGCAGAAGGGTTACATATAGCAGTGCTGGGATTAGAACCCCGGTCTACTAAGCCTTGAACTACTACTTTACACACAGGGCTTCGCCTGCTTTACCCTCCCATGAAATAAGCTGAAAGCTCAGGCAACAGGTTGTATTCAGCAATGCACATGCTTTTCCAGAAGGAAAGGAGGTCTCGGCCTATCAGCAATTCCTCCACAATAATTAATGTCAAGAACTTTGCAAACAGAGGAGCTAAATGTCAGATCCAGTCCCTACAGATCCAGTCCCTTCTTATAAATTGAATTATCAGCCGAGCTTTTCTGTTTCATTCCCACCTTCTCAGTCGATAAACAGTATCACGCTTTGAAGCAAAACCAGAAACCCATTTTCTTCGTGCTACTAAGAAAATCTTCTCTGATGTCTTCATCCTCTTTGCTGGAAATCCTAAGACTCTTGTGATCACCCGACTTCACAGGATATAAATAGGGATAGCTCTACTGAAGTCAATGGACCCAAGTCAGCTTACACCAGCTGAGGATCTGGCCCTTAAATTTCCTCATCTTTTGCATCTCTCATGTTTCAGTCTCTTAACTTCCAGATCTAGAATACAGGAGTCCCCTTCTACTGTGCAGTGAACATGCTCTAGCTGAAAGATGGTAGGAGGCAGTCATTTTTAGCCAGAGCTGCAGACTGTAGTGAGCAATTGTTGCAAGGCTGCACTAGGTTTTTGCACAAGACTTGTGCCTGTTTTCAGTTGTCTTTTAACCTTCTTTTCAAAAATTGAAATAGATTGAGCTCCTTTAGGTGCTCGTGGTGAAGCCTGTGTTCCAGCCACAGATCATCTTGTGGCTCTTAGCTCAACCTTTGCTAATTTTTTGACATCCTTTCTAATGATGTGAACCACAGAACTGGCCATTGGATCCTAGCTGCGGTCTCATCAGTCCATGTGCAGAGGTAATATAATCTCCCTACTTCCTCTCTGTATTCATCTCTCTATGCACCTAGGAATCGTTAGCTCTTTTCGCCGCAGCATCACACATGGAGCTCATGTTCAGTTAGTTAACTACAAAGACCCCGAAGTTGGGCTTGGTGTAGCTGCTTCTAAGAGTACAGGCCTCCAGGTCTGGCCTACAGCTAGGCACAAACAATTCACTGCATATGGCTGTATTAAAATGCATCTTAGCTTGCATCCAGCTGACCCGGCGTTCTAAATTTCCAGGTAACAGTGACCTATCCAATGTAAGGACCCAAGCCCAGGGGTCTCTAGGCAGCCCTCACACCCTGGCTGCCCCTGGACAGCTCACCCTGAACTATTGGAAGTGAGGGACTAGCAGAATTCAGTGCCAGAACTGAAGGGACCAGGTGTCCATGTTCCTCCCCCACCCACACACTTTTTAACACAAAAAATATAAGTGCTGTGGGAAAAACATGATCGGAGGCAACACATGGGGTGGAGGCACATGGGAGCATGCCTCCCCTCACCCCCTGATTTCTGTCAGAGAGGGTTCACACCAGAACATGGCCAGCAGCAGCCGTTTGGCCCTGTCAGGGTGGGAGGGAATGGGAGCCGCTGCCAGCCGCAGAGGGGAGATGGGGTGAAAGAATAACTTGACTTGGGTCTTTGCAGAGCTCATCCCTTCCCTGCCATCTCCCGCTGTGGCTGACAGCTGCTCCTGTCCCGTCCAGCCATCACAGTGCCAAAAGGCGGCTAATGCCAGGCTCCTGCTGCCAGCCACCAACATAACTCAGCCGCCTCCTGTACTCCGGCTGCAGCGCGGGCAGGAAGGTGTTAAGCCCCAAGGGGCATTGTGCACTGGGGCACCAGGGAACCTGACTGCAGGAGCTTCAGTGGCCACGTAGCCTGGCCAGACCAGGCTCAGTAGGGGAGGGCACCCCCTGCAGTAGGAGCAGTGCCACATGACTGCTGCCTCAGCACAAAGCCTAGGGGATGCAGCAGTCCCACACCCTTTGGGGAGGGGTGAAGAGGATGCTAAGCCTCTATGCAGGCACCTGCTGCAGAGCTCATGAGTTCAGGGCCCGAACAGGCTGGAAATCACTTTCCACCCACCCACTCCAGCAATGTTAAGAACTTTTTTTTTTTTGTTAGTACTATAATGATCCCTTAAATATTATAATGTGGCTACATTTTGTATTTGGGTTATTTAGGTGACAGTTGTACTCTATGGATATTTTAGTAGTAGGTTAATTCCTCTACCACTTTGGCTTTCGGGCCCCCCCCCCCATTTCTATAAAGGTTCCGGCATCCTTGGCTCTGTCCCCTCCCAGAGGCCCGGACACACAAGACTCCTCACTGGGGATGATGACGACTGGCCCCACCGATTGACCCGACCACACTATTTCATCTAGAAGGTGGCCCGAGAAGTTGTCTGAGCAAATGAGAGACTTCCTAACTAGCTGTTGCACCAGACTTGATTCTTCCTTTGTTCCTGATTTCAGCTCTGACTCCTGGCTTGGACTCTTAGCTCTGACCAGTAGGCATGACCATCCCTGCTCTGACCACCCATGTCCTGGTCCTCACATCCTCATAGTTATTTACCATCCCCCATGATGACATTCTGGGGAAAGAGCAGATGCCTTTTGGAATGTATCGAGTGGGAAATAATTTACATTTTGTGTCAGATGCATTTTAATGTAGTGCAAACACTTGACCAAAAGAGCTGACCCCATGCACACTTGCAATGAATGCTGCTGCTTCCTGTCCCAAATAGAATGCCCATTAATCACATCTGCAAACTAATTTAGGGCATAAACAACAGACTCAGTCTGAACTCATTTGCCAGAACATTGACTGTGGCAGGTAGCTTCTTTACTGGGATATTTGTAAGTACTTCACCATCCCTTCATGCAGTGATTTTTTCTATTGTGAATTGACAACGATCGTGTTCGCTCTCTGTATAACCCGAGGAGCCATGCCTGGGTTTGTTAGTTTGCTTTTCTTTTTTTTTTGTTACAATAATTGTTCTTCCCACAGTGCCTGCTGCATGGTTTGTAAGCTCATTTCGAGCTTGACTGTGGGGATTAGCGATAACGCTGCCTATTTTACGGTGGGTCTTATTTAAAATTTGAACTAGAACAAAGGCAATTCAATTCCATTCCCACACCTGATGGATAAAATAGCACTTGCCGCCATCGGTGAGGAAATGCAAAGCTAAAGCTGAAATTCTCTCCTAAACTTGGTACCATTTAATTTCTTCCCTCCAAGAGCCCACCAAAGGACGGAGTGAAGAATGGATGGCTGCCCTGAGCTGTGCATCTCCCAGCTTCAGAGCAGTATGCATTGCCTTTTCTTGGGGTTGTTTGTAGGGCAGTATTCAACCTAATATCAGCCTATTTCACTTGTAGATCTCTGTGTTTTGTGTAGAGGGGAAGAAAGTTGGTCTTGTGGTTAAAACATTCCTGGCTGTGCTACCACTCTCCTCTGAAACCTCAGGCAGGTCACTCAGTACTTAGAATAGCAGGGATCTCAGAAGATCATATAGTCCAACCCCCTGCTCAAAGCAGAACTAATCCACAATTAAATCATCCAACAGATTTTTGCCCCATATCCCTAAATGAGCCCGTCAAGGATTGAATTTACAACCCTGGATTTAGTAGGCCAATGCGCAAACCACTGAGCTATCCCTCCATACTGAACAATGTTCAGCCTCTTGTTGACTCAGTGGATTGGGATAAGACCTTCAATGCCTGAAAGTTTCAGCCCACCCACTCCATGAGACAGGGATAATAACTAGCTTGCAGGATCTTTGGGGCAGGCTATCTCTTGCTATATGTATGTATAGCGTCTAGCACGAGACCCTAATTTTGGTCCTGATCAGTCTCATTTTACAGACAATTGGGCTGAGGCACAGGAGTGTCATGGGATGAGTCTGGTAGGAGACCAGTGGGCTGTTCCTGGCTCTACATCTCCTCCCATGGGCTGTGTCCTGGCCTATGTTTATAAACGCAGCCCTGCGAGCTCCAAGGTTGCACTTCATCTCCCGCTCTGTAGGCTTCATTCTGACTTGGGGTTCCATGGTGAAGGACAGACCTTGTTGTTGTTCCATCCATGGAGTTTCTAAGTCCCTGGAGCCTTTAGCTGCAATAATCTGCCCTGTCTTCCCCACCTCCTCAAACCTGCCTAGAGCAGCCTCATTATCTAACCCCTGATCTTCACTGAACAGTACTGCTGGGGGTGTCCAGCAGTGGCATCTGGCATGGCCTGCTGTACTCTGCCATGGCTATAATGTGTCCGTCTGCTTTGCTAAAGGGATCTTGAAGTGGAATTCTAATCATGACCCAACCCCTAACATTGAAAGGAGCACAGCAAAAGGGCGGGGTGTGCGGGGTGGGGGGGAGCTGGAACTGTGAATACACAAAAGCTGGAGCATGCAAGCAGCAGTAACCCTAGCAACAGTGTCTCAGGATTTGAATGTAATTATATCTGGAACGTGATAAACACTCCGAAGGACTCCTTATGTGGAGATCATACTAAACAAGTCTTTGAAATTACCCTCATCAAATATTGAGAGAGGGAGAGTTAAAAAAACCCCAACCCAGCTGGTGCCCGCAGGCTGCGGGTTAATGGGGATCTGTTGATTTATCAAGGCACCATAACCCACTGATAGCCCTGGCTCACAACAAAATTAAAATGTGGGGGGAGGAGAGAAAGGCTGCAGTATCGATTTGCTTTTTGTTTGATATGGCACATGCTGAACAGCAATCCCAATAAAAGCCATTTATCTTCCCACGCCATGCTGATGAAACTTTAATCGCTGCAGAAGGTGAAGGGATGGCACTCGTGGGCCAGTGTGAGTGGGGAGCGAGATGAGGATGGCAGAAGATCCTCGTTCATTGAGCATTGCGGCTCGTTGCAGAAGGGAGATCCTCCTGCCTTCAGTGGATGGTATTTATTGCTTCCTCCAACAGTTCTGCCATCAGAACATGCCTGATTTTAAGACACCTGCTTCTCCTGGGCTGGGAGAAGGATTTATTGCCCATTTTCATTAATCTTAGAGTTCCTCACCCTGCTCTATCAAAGCTCTATGCGACGGAGCCCACCGGTGCTAGAAATGACTGCATGAGGCAATGGAGAATCAGGCCTGTTGATTCTATCTCAGAAGGGTCTCCCCACTTCTGTGTAACAGGAGGACTGAATTCAGCTTTGAAATTCCCAGCACCGATCCTGCAGTGGACCCTACTCCTGATCTGGAAGTCCTGCCACCTCCTGGATAACAAAACTGCCTCTGGATTGTTTTCTGTCCGCAACTCATCTCTGTTGTTCCAATGAACCAGTGCTGTGGAAGCAAGCACCATGTGGCCACGTAGCACCCTGCGGAATGGTCATATTGGTTCAGGGCCTGGAGATTGATGGAGCCAGAAGGAATGCTGGTACTAGGAGAGTGCAGTCTGCATACACTCAGAGTTCTCATCTCCTGCCTTGCATGCAGAACCAGTGGTCTAAACATTCCCCTTCCTCTCTTGGAAGAAGATCTTCAGCCTGGTCCCAGGTCCTCCCCTGGTTTCCAGAGGCTGGGGAAAGAGTACTCCATTGCTTTGGATGCCTATGCCCCAGATCCTGTCATATCACAATGGGACAGTGTCACGGATATTTTCCTCTAACACTGAACAAGAAATGTTATTAGAATATTAAGGAAAACAGTTATCTTTACAGCTGTCTGCCTCCATCACTTCCTGGAACCTTCCCCACCCCTCCTGCCTGGCTTCCTT
This sequence comes from Dermatemys mawii, assembly GCA_007922305.1. Taxonomy (NCBI): domain Eukaryota; kingdom Metazoa; phylum Chordata; order Testudines; family Dermatemydidae; genus Dermatemys; species Dermatemys mawii. Next base: position 1,581,903 of record ML677482.1, read on the forward strand.
CCTGCTACAGATTCAGAGAGAGAGTACACACATCCTCAGAGTTCCCGGACTCTATCCCCTGGGCCTGTGGAGTGTGGGATGGAAAATTCTGCTCCTCTCTTGGGCCTTTGAGAAGTACGACTGCAGCCTCTCAGACCTTTTTGGAGAGGGATTAAAGATGTCTGTGGCTTCCCCTTCCAGGTTCCTATCGGCTTCTCTTCTCCCGAGCCTTTTGGAAGGAAGGAGAAGCGTCTTAGTTGTTCCAACTGAATCGCTTCTACTGGTGCTGCGTTCAAAAGATGCAGGCTGTTGAGGGAATGCTGTGTGAAGCTTGGCTGGAGTTAGGGGTCACTGTTCTGTGGGGCAGTTGAAAGGGGTGTGTGAGAGAGGAAGAGAGAGATTCTGGATAACCTTGCCGGAGGACAAGGAGGAAATATTTGTCCGATTAAAACAATGCTTTGGCTCTTCCTGAGGTAGGTCGGGTCGGCACAGTAAATCAGACTTCAAAGAAGAGTTGAAATTCTTGGCCTGAGAGAGGTGAACACTAGTCCGCTGTAAAGTTTGGATTGCCTGGGAATACCTAGCATTCAGGCAACCTTTTAAAGGTTCATTCTGACCTGCAGCAGCAGAAGGAGTCCTGCGGTGCACAGAGGGAAGTAGTCCCTGTACAAAGAGAACTACTGAATGTTTGGGGGTTTCTGACTTTTTAAAACTTGCTGTAATACATTTCTTCTATACTCCTCCTCTCCACTTGCCTGCTACTGCAGAATCCCAAAGCGGGAGCCAGTTGTGGAGTCGGTACGTGGGCATACTCCACTTCCTCCTGCTCCGAGGTGGCAGAATAAAGAGTTCCTGCAGTAATCTTTCTCTAAGAGTTGCATTATTAAAACCTTCCTTCGGGAAATCCAGGGAGCGTAATTGCTCTAGTCTGCTTCTGCCCACCGAGCTGCTTGAATTAAGTGGGTGTTTTGGAAGCCTGAGCAAAGCCTTCTGGGAAGCAACCTTTGACCCCCACCGCTGCACTTCTCAACCTGCCGCTAATTAGGATGGAGAGAGTCCCCCTTTGTTTTCACATACTAGTTTACTTCTGTCTTAACTTTCTGCTGGGAGCTAACCAGAATGACTTGGTGCATAATGAATGGGCGGGGAGCGGGAGCAGCAGATGGTAGCACACCAGTGTGGCAGAGCTGTACAACAAAACTTTTAACACTGCAAAGCTAGGAGAGAGAAAGGCCAGGCTTTGAACCATTTACTGAGTCTCCTCACAGCAAAGCACCTCATTATCCATAGAACCGTTAGGCCTGGAATTAATGTCTGTAACAAGCCTTTGTTTAAAAAAAATAAAAGGAAAAGAAAAGAAAAATACCTTCATGGGCGGGCTGCTCCTTGCTCTTTTCATTCAATATTTGCAAACTTGGGAGAGACTTTAGAGAATAGATGAAGCTTGATACAACATCTACTGAAGTGAAGGGAAAGACCATAAAGGGCTCTGGATCAGGTCCAAGGTGAATTGTGGAGCAGACAGGGGGCTTTGATGGTCTTAGTAGGGCTCGGTGGGAAACTTTTGAGACTGAATTTTTTTCCCATCACGAATCAGGAAAAAAAAGTCGACATTTCAAATTCCACATTCTGAAAAAAATTGGATCAGATCTGTCAAAGTATCTCACTTTAAACATTGCCCTTTTCTTGACATTCAAATGTTTTGATTTTTTTTTTTTTTTACCATTTCAAAACAAAAGGTCATTTTGACCCAGGGCACCAGAATTTTTCATTTAAAGAGGTTGAAACATTCTGACAATTTCAAAACTTTTTTTCAAAAATGCAGTTTTGATGTTTTTTTACTCAAAAACCTCTTTCCTGTGGAAAAATGTTATATTGAAAAATTCCTGAGCAGGTCTAATCTTTGGGCAGGATATAAGGGGAGAGCCAATCCACTCTTAGCTCCTAGAGTATGCCTCTCCCATAGTGATCTGTGGTGTGGCTTTAACCCAAGGCATCATTAAAGGACCCTGAAGATATTCCTACCTATGGGAAAATATCTCACCACTCACTGAAAAACAAGGGATCAGAAGAGTCTGAAATTTTGAATGGCGAAAATGCCACCAGAGAGAGAGACTAATTAGACACATGATGTCTGATGTATGTGTCCTAAAAGAGGCCAGGGACATGCAGTGATTTATTTGGATTTATTAAGGGCCTCTGTCTGTACTCAGACCAAGATTCTCTTAAGTGGCCTTGGATTGAGGATATGCAGCCTTAAGAAGTATTAAGCCCCACAACTCCACTTGAAGCTGCGGGGTCTCAGTTTAGATCCCCAGAAATCAGGGCACCCAAAGGAGCAGAAGCTTGAAAAAACTGGCCTAAATGGACAACGCAAAGAGACATCTTCACCCAAAACCACTTCACTGATAGAACAAAGAGTCCAGGCAACATGTAAAAACCCAGCCATAAGTAACAATGCCCCACCTCAACCACCCCAATTTCTCTGTGGTAGCCCCCCATGGAAATGCCTGACAATGGGCAAGCCTGGTGGCTTGACATGAAGATGAGGCCGTCCCAGCTCTGCTGGACCAAAGAGACATGAGGTGCAGAGATGAGGGCTTCTTGTGAAGGCTGTCCTATAGGCGGCTGCTGGCTTCAGTGGCTCTCACCATCACAGTTGCGAGACTATTAGATGGGCAAGCTCTGTGTCACGAGTGAGCAGTCACAGCGGGCCCCTCAACTCACAGCTTCCTCCTACAAGGCCCCTACTTTGAAACCTGAGTAACAACAAGTGAGGGTTGTGCCCCCCGTCAGGACTAGCCTGATACAGCATCTGCTGCAGTCAGTGGAGAGACTCCCATAAATCTGAATGGGCCTTGGTCAGGGGAGCTTCCTCCATCATACATGCATTGTATGGGGGATGTTCTAGGTTGGGCCTCAGCCATTCCCCTTGTGCCTAAGCTCCTGTCACGCCAGCTCTCCTGTTGACGCCGCCTGCTTGGTAAATGGCTGGAGCTGCACTGCCAGAGACTGGAGCTGAGACTGGGGGCTGCAGAGCCTTGTGTCTCCTGGCTACTGGCAAAACCCTCCCATATTTTGCTGCATCTGGAGGTTGAACCTCTGGCTCATTGCACATGAGGGCACCCCATGCGTGATGGAATAATGGGGGTAGAACTCTGCCAGGGCTCCCAGGGGGTCACCTCCCGCTCCCCGCATGCTCTTTAGGATTGTCCGTGGGAAGGCTGGTCTCAGCCATGTTTATTTTCAGCACCGTTGCTCCTTTAATAATAATAATGAAGAGTGGCTCAGACAAGGAGAATCGATACCTTGTTGGGGAGGATGGGGAGAGCCTGGTGGAAGGAACAGGGACTCAGCTCGCATGACAACTTGGAGAAATCCATCAGGAGTGTTTGCATTCAGTCAGTATCTTCTGGCCAGGAAAGAAAATAACGTACTCCAATCCGGGCCAGCAGCAAGGCGATGACATGGCTTAAACATTCATCCCCGCAGACGTTGTATTATGGTGGCGTGCGCTGAGAGTCAGCAGCGTGCTGTATCCCAGGGCTGCCGGCTTACCCAATGGGAGGTGTCAACTGACAGGCCTCAGGGCCCTGGAGCAATTTCACTTGCTTTTGATTCATGGCTTCTCAGAACTCTAACCAAATATTCCATTTTCATCCTGCACTGTGCTCTCCCTGGCTGGCTCGCTGCAGGGGCGGCCACTCCGCCGGGACAGCTGGCACTGCCTCTCCAGGGGCCTCAATTCTGCTTCAGGTGTGTTTTGTTCCTGGAAGGGCAAGACAGGCTGCCTCTGGGAAAGGGGGATTTCGCACCAGGGCTTGCTTTAGTCTGTCTCCTGGGTCTCATAAAGAAAACGCGTAGGCCAAAGGGCAGATTCAGTAGCACAGTGAGTGTTTGAAGGCGCGACTGGCTCTAAACCCAGACCCCCGTGTCCCAGACACAACCTCATCCCTAGAATGTGTTAGAGAAAGACACCCGGGCATCTGGTGTCCTTGCTGGCTTCGGCTAGTGGGGTGAACCAAAGGGGTTTGCAGCTTAGAGCTGAGGAGCCAAGGCAAAGACTGAGGGCAGGCAAGGCCTAGGCTCGCACGCTGTACTGCAGATCAGGGTAGATGGGGAGTATCAGCGGGATCCTAGGGGAGACTCTCACAAAGCATCTGTCAGCGGCGTGGCAGACCAGAGCTCTTCAATTTCAATTCCATGGATGTTAGAGTTGCTGAACTGAGGAGCTGGCCCTTTAAGTTTAAAAACTAAAACATGGTGAGGGAAGGGTGGGGGGAATTCCTGGTGTCAGCTAGAGTAGACACATAAGGCTTGATTCCCAGTTATTGTCCCTGCGCTTTGAGCAGTGTCATGCTTTAAGATGTCTGCCGACTCCTGTTTATTGCATTTCTGCACAGGGGCCAGCACAGCCTCTGGCATAAGGCAGAGAAGCCCCAGGGCTACTGTAAATGAGTTTCTGCTCCCATAGCCTCCTGCGGGCACTGGGAAGCAGAGAATAGCTGGAGTGCAGTGTGGTTTGGCCACATCCTGGATCTACCTCTATGCTGGGAGGAGAGCGGGTGCAAAACCCCGACACTGGCTCTACGCAGGCCGAGTAGGCCCTCTGTGCTGAGGGCGTTGTCCCGGGGCTGTTTTTACCCTTTATGTTTCCAGGGTGGCACATCTCTGAGACTGCAGCCCAAAGTATGTAGGTGGTTGTATTGCCTCATCCTCTTGGACGACATTTTCCCTTCATGCTCACAAGCAAAGTGCTGGCTGCAAAGCAGAGGCGGGTCTCTGTTTATCAGACTTCAAGAACAGACTTAAAATCATGTCCTCATCTGTGGCAAGAAATCCAAGCCGCCCTGAGTTAGGGAGCCGGGGTTGCTGCACAAACAGCGTGGGGAGTTCTGGAAGGAGATGACAGCGTCACTGCCTCTCCCAGTGCATTTTAATTGCATGATGAGTGAGAACACTTGAGGCCTGACTTATAGGCCCCACCCTGGAGAAGCTGAGATGCTGATCATGGCGAATGCTCAAGGCACTAAGCCCAGAAGAGAGCAGGAAATGAGACTCTCCAGGACTTCGGCTCTCTGAATTGTTTAATAAGACCATGTAATTCAACACCCCTCCCCCAACCCCCGGCTTGTTCCTTGGCAGAACTGAAAAGCTTTGGGTTTGCTTTCTTTAGAAATGGCAGATTGATCTGGCTTCTCCTTATGTCGAATTGAGGTTGCACCGAAACAATGGCAACACATACACAGAACCTGTCACTTCTCAGTCAAAGCGCGGTTCAGTGAGATGATAAAGGCTGCTTGCAGAGGCAGTGTATGTGGCTCGAGCAGCCCTTAGTCTCCAAGGAGACCTGGGACATGCTCAGGCAGGGGGGTTAGGGTCCAAAGTTGAGGAAGGGCGGCACCGGAGTTCTAGAAACCCTGCACCTGCCATTTCAGGTTCTTCTGAGGCAGAGCCCTGGATTCCTCATCTCTAGTTGTTGTTTATACATCACTGCAGTGTGTCTAGTGACCAAGTCTAAATGGTAGCATTGATAGGAAGAGGGTCGGGGAGTGAAGAGGATACCTTTGAAATGGCAGCCCTACCACACTTGTTCTCCCTTGTTTGCCTGACTATGGGCCTACTTGGAGACAGGAACGCCTTTCCTAGTCAAGAATCAGAGGGGTAGCCGTGTTAGTCTGAAATTGCAGAAGTGACAGAGAGTCCTGTGGCACCTTAAAGACTAATTAAAGTATTAGAGCATAAGCTTTCGTGGGCTAATACGCACTTCGTCGGATGCATGCAGTGGAAGTATCCAGGGGCAGGTAATTACCATGGTGCTGGGTACCATATCTAGAAAGATACTGGGGGGCTTTGAAAACTGTGTTGAAATTGTAACACTATCACTTTAATTCCTATGGGATGTCTTGGTCCTGCTTGCAGGCTATGAGACTCATGTGATCAGCCAGCCAGCCTAGAGTAAAGTGAGGTGGGGGTGAGTTGTGTGTCTCTTTTAAGGAGCAGACTTCTTTGTCTCTGTCTGTCTTGGGTTCTTGTGTGTTATCGTTCTGAATTCCAAAAAAATAAAGCAGTATTACACTGCAAGCTTCCAGCCAGAGAACTTTTTATGTTTTTATCTAATGTCTCTGTGTGTTTGCTATGGACGTAATCGACAGTCCCCATTCTCTTTCTGTTGCAGTATCCCTTCACTACAAGAGGATGCAATGCTGCATCACCACAGAACATGAAAGACTGTGATGACAGCCTCAGGACTGGTAAACTCTCTCTGCTATTTTGATCTGCTGGGTCCATCTACTTCCTGCCTCCTTCCCTTGTCACAGTCTATGCCTCATGTCCCTAGATACCATGGAAAGATATTGAGATTGGGATAGAAGTGCCGACTTGGCAACTTTTAATATTGCTGAAACATAATCAGCTTTTGCTTCTACGGCAATTAGCATATTATTACCCATAATGTTTTGCATGGCAATTTTGTTGTAAACATTTATACTAATTCACTATAACCTAATTATTTTTATGACACATAATTATGAAATATTTTGGAGGAGGAATGGTTTCTTTTTGTATGTGTACAATTATTTCCCAGAAAAGTCAGAGATTTTAACCATCAGGAAATAGCACCCTCCTCCTTGATTAGCTTTTATTATTTATGATTCTATTTCTCTGAGTCCCCAGGAGCCAAACTGAAGAAAGGGCTCTGTGTGTGATGGCCTCCAGGAAAAATGCCTCCAAGTTTATTAAAAGGAATGCGGCAGCCCCATACTGAAATAGAAAAATATCACAGGTGATCATCTTTACTACTCAGTGGGTACACATAAAGGTTGACAGTCACATTATCTGTCAGATCCTACCCTGAATGAATACCAAGGAGAGAATGGCATGCTGTGGTCATTATCTGTTAACTGCATTTTCTGGGAATCTAACTTCTCACTTATCAGAACTTAGACCCAACAGCTGTTTGGGACCTGCTCCAAAGCCAATTGACAACAGTCACTGAAGACATGGGGCTATGGATTGAACCCTCAAAGCTCAGGTTCCCAGACCAGGAGAGATGATAGAATCCCCATCCCTTTTTGTTTTCTAACTCAGATCAGCCAAGATGCCCCAACTTGATCTTACAAATGTTACCTGGCAGCTCTGTGTTCTTGGGAAACCAGGATGCAGTACCCAGCCTGTCTGACTTGCAAAAGACCTTCTCTTCCCCCTCCACCTCACTGGGAGACACACCTAAACCCCTGGGACAAGGGTAACAGGGTTAAGGAATCTCCCCTTCTCTCTCTCTTCCCCCCTTGTGGGTGTTCTTTAGCTTCCCAATTCATTCTGCTGCAATGCTCCTCATATCTAAGCTAAAGATCTCTGCAGCACCCCAAAATCCTGTAGGATTTGCTCATCAAGTGGGTTACTACCAGAACAATTGTAATGTGAAAGTAGGGATAGGGACATGCTGAATCTGGGACATATAAGAGTGGCAGATTGAAAGTGCTGCTTGACCCATCCTGCTCAGGCATATTCTGTTCTGATGCAGTGCCCATGGCATATGAGGGGGACAACTTGGAGGTGCTGTTCAACCCAGCCAGCTGAATCCAAGGGCCTACGAGGATGATAGCTTGAAATGCTGCTTGACCCAGCCTACTCAGTCCAGGGACATATAAGGGATCAGCTTAGAAGTGCTGATTAACCCATTCCTCTCAGACATGCTCTATTAATGTGTGTGTGTTGGGGGGATGAGGGGTCATCTATTTCTGGGGCTGGAAGAACCCAGCCCTAGGGAACCTAGGTCCTGCAGAATTTAGCTTCATTGGAAGGGAACTTGCAGAAGGGAGAAGTAGAACTCCCTATAAGAACCTAAGTGACACACATAGTACATTGATAGAATTACAGAACCACCACACTCCCCAGAAGAGTAATCCTAATAAATGTCCATACCCCAAAGTAATGGGCAACTCTGATAACACAAATGTTATGTTTCAGTTTTATTTGACTGTTGCAAACATTGGCCAATAACCCTTAAGTCCCCTGCATTGTAGGGTTATCTTTCTCCCTGTTTTGTAGATGGGGAATTAAGGTACAGAGGCCAAGATCCTCAAAGATATATAGGTGCTTAACGCCCATTATGTCAATTAGAGCTAGGTACATACATACCTTTGAGGGTATGGGCTAGAGAGAATAAGGGACTTGCTTAAGGTCACAAAGGAAATGGAGCAGGGATGTGAACCAGGTCTCTTAAAACCTAGGTTAGTTTCCTAACCAGTGCACAGTCTGTCACTCCAATGTTTTCCCCCCAACTGCTTCTTCTCTGGTGACTACAAATGAGGATCTTGCCTCTCCTGACATGGAGAGTTATGGCCTCACTGGGGACATACTGTGCTTCAGTGGAATGTTCCAGGCCCCAAACCTCCCCATTTCTAAGGAGAGACTTCAACTGGGGAGGGTCAGTGGAAAAAAATGGATTGAAAGTCCATGAGGTTCTCAGTTGCAGTTTATGGTAATACCACACAGTGTTCCAAAGTGAATCTCCAACCATGATAGAGAGGGGAGAGAACTGGCCTTTTCTCTTACAATACAGCTGCATTTTCAGAAAATCTAGTCCCTTTACTTTTTCTTTCCTCCTGTCCTCTTATTAATGAATGAGAAATTGTTCCCAGAGTGGTTGTTCAGAACCCTGAGTTCTTTTGCGAGGGGTACATTATCCAAAAAATTATTATTCTATCCTGAATCCTAGTATCACAGACATGGAGACCAGGCACATATGTGAAGAAGAGTTATCTTCTGGGTGCTGAGATGAGGAACAAGCTCCACAGCTGATATAACTGCCATCGCTCCAGTGGAGTTAATGGGTCAAATCCCCAGCTGGTGTAAATTGGCACAGGTTCATTGCAGTCATTGCAACACACCAATTTAGACTAGCTGAGGATCTGATCCTTTGAGCTGAACAATTTTGGTTATAGTTACTGGGTGAAAATGTGTGAATTTGAAGGCATGAGAAATACGAATATGGGAAAGAGCCAAATGAAATGTCAGAGCATTTTAGTTCTAATTAAAGTTTCCCCCGCTGATGCTGTTCATGACAGCAAAGACTAAGCAAAGGGTCTAGCTGCATTCTGGGAGAGATGGGGCTGGGGGAAAACTGGAGTCAAGGACTCCCCAAAGAGCCCCCTGGCCATGCCCCAGTTTGGTGTGCTAGGTCCTGGCCCACACAAGAACCTCACGGCTCACTGAAGAGGTGCCAGATGGGCGGACAGGGAAACAGCAGCAATTCAGGCCTGGGTGAAAACCACTCACTGGGATGATTTAGATATCTAAGGCATTCAGTTACCATGGTGATAGGTATGGCTGTAAAACTTGGTGGACGAACAGATGGGGAAGTTCTGGAGCAGTGGTGCTGGAACATTTTTTAGAATGGGGGTACTGCATCTCCCCTTATCCCTGTCCATGCCCCCCGCTGTCCACTGGAGCTGGAAGCTGGGCTGTGGCTCTGGGACTGGGGGTGGGGGGACTTGGATAGGGGTAAGGAGGCTGAGCTTGGGGCTGCAAATGGGGATGAGTACGGAACTTCGAACATGAGACCAGAAGCAGAGACCCGCGTAAAACCTGGCGGTGCTGCACCCCTAGTTCCTGTGTCTATCGTCTGGGGTTTGTATTCAGGCTTCAGACCCTGGGAGATACCAGACACAGCTGTGGCTCTAACTGCAGTGAACCCATGAAAAGACCTGAGCAGATGTTTTGCTAACCTAGTACAGCTTTTTATTTGTACATTAGCACTGGCTTTATTGGGTAGTAGTGGCTCTTGGAAAGCGTCTCTGCTGTCTGATTTCAAGCTTCATAGCTCCTTTTGTGTTCTCCCACCGAGGGTCTGGCAAGATAAGTAAATCCCTTTCATCCCTCTGTGTTCTGATTTGTAAACCTGTGCGCCAGTTACTTTGAAACAATGGGGTCATTGTAGCTCTTCTGGTATGTCTGGTGGTTCCTTGAACCTGCTCCCCAGCTGCCTGCATTGTAGGTAAATTCTCTCTAGTGGAGGTGTAGACATAGGAACAAAACCTTTCTTTTCTGAACAGTTTTCCAAAGCAGTTTGTACATTGTTGAGTTAACCCATTAATTACTGTGGTATTAGTGTCCTTCAGGACAAGTGTCAGAAATACTTAGATAGGCCCTCATCTTCCTCTTTTGGTATACACAAACTGTTAGGTAGCTTCTAACTGGTAAGGACCCTCGCTTGACTTTTAGCGATCAGGGTGCGTTTGCAGTATGGCCATGAGAAAAAAACCCAACAAGGAGCTATTTTCTTACTTGTCAAGTCAGTACATTTGATATGGAAGTGAAGGACAGAGACTGAATATGGAACCCACGATTCTACAACCAAAGTTTGGGCTCAGCGTGAACCTGTTCTCCAGGATCTAGGAACATAAGTCTGGTCTATACTTGAAAATTAGATCAGTATAACTACATCTCTCAGGGGTTGAAAAATCTATACCCCTGAGTGGCATAGTTAACTCAACCTAAGACAGTGCTAGGTCAATGGACATTTTTTACCATCTCTTGGGGAGGTGGATTACCTATGCCAATGGGACAATCCCTCCTGCGGGTGTAGGTAGTGTCTACACTGAAGCACTGTGGTGGCACAGCTATGCCGCTGTAGCATTTTAAGTGTAGATATACCCATAGTAACGCTCATGCTAGATTAGAACAATGTTGTGTTCAGATTTATTCCAGTATGAGGTCTCTATAGTCAATCCTTAGACCTAATGAAGCCAATGTCAAAACCCCGTTGGCTTCCATGTTACAAGATCAGGCTCTCTGGCAGTGGCCAATAGCTCATCTTTTAGAAGAAGGAGAAAAATAATAGCAGCAACAGCAATAAGCCCCTCCACCCTGCCAATGGGCTAGTTGTGCAGTGCTGCAACCCCAGAGTGTAAATTCCTTCCACACGCTCACCGGTAATCAGCTTTCACAGTGGAGCATGAAGTTTGATTACTCCTGTAAAATTTTATTTGCTTGCATAGCTGCAAATGTTATTAATGCTCATAAAATTATCCAGTCCTTTAAAAAGCCTGTTATGCTGGTGTGTGTCTTGCTTGTGGCAGTGGATTCCACAGCAACTGGGTAGTGTTAGAATGTGTTTTTATTTTATTTATATCTAATTTATGGCCTCCTATTTTCACCAAGCACCTTTTGTTTACACATTAAATTGTAATGTGTAATACAAAACGCTGGCTTGGCTCTCACTGCAATCCTGTCTTAGTTTTATACTTCAGTTATCTCCCTTCATACTCTCCCCCTTTGCAGGCTAAATAAGTCTACTGGGATTAATTGTATCCCTTAAGCCCTTGCATAGAGTAGACTATACTACATGTGTAACTCACTGGTCAGGGTGTATTACCTAGCCCCCCCGTGACCTGGGCATAGAAGATGTGAATCTGTTGTACTGCTTGGTTTGAGAGGTTGGTTTTTCTAGTTCAAGCTGTGGAGACTCCTGCATTTAGATTTGGAGGTCCCTGGTTCAATCCCCAGTGCTGGCCAAGATGGTGGGTCTCGTCCATGTATCTTCCTGGCCTGAATGGACAGGGAAGTCAGCTCCCTTTCCCTGTACCAGATAAGAATAGTCTGTATGTCTTGGGATCTGCGTGGGGGGAGGGAGTGAGCCAAGGAAGGATTCGTGACCTGGGCTCAGGGTCAGGGTCTGTGTGTTGTCCCTCCCACCAGTTCTATGAAAGCTGATGGAGGATTCTCAGGGACCTGCTCCCATGGATCAGTTTGTAGGATCGGGGCCCTTGTTGGTAACATTCAGACTGGGCCCTGTTTAACTCATCAGCATTATTTACATGTTGCCTCTCCATCCTTCCCTCCCGCCAGGATGCCTGATCTCCACTCATGCAGATCTAAAAGGGATTCCCTGTGGAAAATGTCCTGGCCATCTCGGCATATTGAACAGCTCGGCTTTCCCACCTAATGTGAGCAAGCCAGGCATCTGTTGCGCCCAAGCCGTGCTGTGTAGCACATACAATCAAGTGCAGTATGCAGAGGCTCTGGGAGTACAGACACTGTTTACTCAGAAGGTCTGTGCATATGTCTCAAACAAAATCACTACACAAGAAATAAAATACCAGCCTTAGAAGCATTTTGCTCTTTTCAGCTTGTTTGTTTGCAATGTGGGGAAAGAAAAGTAGTGTGGATGTTTGGGTTTTACCTGGAGTTTTGTGATTGCTTGCATGTGCCTAAAAGGCCTGTACCTGTGATAGCACTGGTGAATGCATTTTGTTTCCCCTCTACCGTTCTTAAGAACCACTGTATTGAGCAGGAATTAATGGCTGCGGAATAGGAAGAGGATGCAGCAGTTACTAAACCACCCTGGTCAGTTAATGGCTGGCATGGAGGTAAGGGGGTTTGCTCCAGCAATTGTGTGACAGCCCTGCCTGTTGATGTTGCATTGTAAAATGAGAATTTCCCAGAGCGTATCCTTGTGCTCTGAGCTGTGAAGGCTTCTAATTTCCAGGCCCTGCTGCTCAGCCCTGGCAGGGTAGGGGGGCAGGACAGTGTGCTCCCGCTTATGAAAATAACCACCTGCAATGCTCTAGATTACCAAACTGAGCTGAGTGTGCTGGACAGTATCTGTTTCACAGAGAGGGTCCTATCTTCACAGCTTTCTACCCAGCCGGGAGATTTTTTTACCTTCGGCATTATGTCTATGTGGCATTCTGATCTGTTCTCTGTTTGCTGTGAAATATTTGTATTTTGTGACAGTGATACTGGCTGAAGTTTTAGACCAAGAGAAAGAAAGAAGATCTCAAACCACACAGCACATCTTGCTAGCTGTGAAGTGCAGTGTATAAGACCTAATCCTGCCATCCTTACCCAAGGTCCGACCCTGTAAATCTGAACTTGTGTCAGTAGCCCCATTGTAGTCAATGGGACTATTAGCACAAATAACAAATATTCAACAGGTTGAGAGTTTCAAGATCAAATCCTCAGTCTTTGTTTGGCTTGGAACTTTTGACTGTGTGCTGGGTAAGGAAAGCATGGTTTAGCCAACAGAAAAAGTCTGAAATTCAGTAAAACTAAGAGAGATAAGTAGTGCTCAAATCATGGTCCATGGACAACTGATATCCTCAGAGTTACTGCTAGGGTCTGCAGAGAGCTGGCTGGTCAAACAGTGCTGGTGTATCCTTGTGTCCATCTATCAAACTGCAGTAGATAACCTCTAAAGTACATTGACTAGGTCCTTCCTTCTGAAGTAAGTGGGGCCACTTGTGTTTAGTATGGGCTCATCAGCATAAGTAAGGGTTGGACTGTCTAGCTAAACCCTTTCTTAATACTGCTGCTTCAGATCAGCCTGGGATGCTGGTAAACCAGGCGAAGGCCATGGGTGTTAGTTAAGAACTGACAAACTCGTAGCTGGAAACCAAATCAGCTCACCTGTATGTTATTGTTCAAAATAGGTATTAGTCTTTTATAAGAATATATTTAGTGGTTTAGAGCAGGGGTGGACAAACTATGGTGCGCGGACAGGATCCAGCCCACAGGCTCCTCCTAACCTGCCCCTGAGCTCCGGCTGGGGAGGCTGCTCCTCCCCACACCCCTGCTGTCCCCTTCCCCCTCTAGCCACAGCACGCTGCGCGAGCAGCGCTCGGGAGGAAAGGGACTGTGCTATAGCGTGTCTGGCTTCAGGCCAGACATGCTGCGCACTCAGGGGGATCATTGCGGCAGTGGCACACTGTTATGAGTGGCAGTATGGCAAGGGGGCTGAGGGCAGGGCTGGGCCAGGCCGGGAGGTTGGGTAAGGGCCAGAGAGTCTCGGGGGGCAGTCAGGGGATGGGGAACAGGGGCGTTGGATAGGGCATGGGAGTCCCAGGGGGTGTGGGTGTGGCTAGGGGTTGGGACAGTCAGGGGACAGGGAGCAGGGGGGTTGGATAGGGGGTGGGATCCTGGGGGATGATTAGAGGGTAGGAAGGTCTCTGGAGGGGGCGGTCAGGGGACAAGGAGCCGGGGGTTTGGATGAGTTGGCGGCTTTAAGGTGGAAGTCAGGGGATGGGAAGTGGGTAGGGTCAGATAGGGGGTGGGGCCAGGCTGCTTGGGGAGGCACAGCCTTCCCTATCTGGCCCTCCACAGAATTTTGAACCCCAGCGTGGCCCTCGGGCCAAAAAGTTTGCCCACCCCTGGTTTAGACTCTATGAAATATTTGTAAGTTGCTACACTCATTAATCTTACTTGTAATGTCTGTATTCTTTGCTACAAGGAAATATGTGTAACCCTTCTGCCCATCAGAGTTGGCAGCAACAAGGGCCGGGTTCAGTATCCAGGGGTTCCATTCCAATAGCACAATACAAAAACCGGCTCGAGCCCCCACCCAGTGACCTGGGACAACCCTATACCACTCCTCTGGGCGTCTGTAAGAGACAATACTTCCCCTCTTGCAAGCACAGAGTCTGAGTGTACCAAAGCCTTTTAATAACAGGGAGAAACAATGTGGCATTATATTGGGGAAACACCACAAACAAGGTTAATAAACCAAACCATGAACCAGAAGCCCCCCTCCCAGCAAATAGGTCGTGGCCTTCCCTTTGGCTCTTGAGTTCCACAACCCCAAAAAGTCACTCAATAGTCCCAAGAGTCCAACAGCCCAAAAGCCTCTGTTCTTGGTCCGTGCAGAGTTCAAAAGTCAATTGGCAGAGTCTTACCTCCAGCCTGGGTGGAGATGGAGGGTAGGGCACGGGGCACCTTACGTGGTCCGAGGCCGACTGCGCCGCCTCTCCGTGAGGTTCCGCTGCAGCTCTCACCGCAGTCGGCTTTCCTCCGCTCCGCTGGCTGTCCCACGAACCGCTCTGCCCGTTGATCCGCTAGCTGCTCTGCTAGCCGACACACAGACAGCTCTGCCACGCCGGTCCCTCTGCCCGCAGCACCAATGCCTCTGCTAGTCGACAGACAGCTCTGCTGCACTAGTCACTCTGCCCGCAGCACCAACAACTCCGCTAGCCGTCCTGCTAGCCAACACACAGACTGCTCTGCTGCACCAGCCACTCTGCACTTTTTTCAGGCCCCCCTACTTAAGACAGTGCTCAGTGATTTCCTTAGCTCTTAGGTGATTTCAGCATACAGTAGGGGAGCCTTAGTGCAGGTGCCCCAGTGAGCCTACAGTAATTTTCAGGTCAGCAGCCTGGAACCAGGCTCCTAATAGAAGCAAAATTCAATTCTGACATTCTACAACAAAGAGAGGCAGAGTGCAATAGCCCTGGGAGGCCCTCAGACACAGCCCTCACCAAAAGGTATAGGTGTTTATCCCACACCTTTCTCAATCTCACAGTGTTCTGAAACGCATGGCCCTTGCCCAGTGAGTGCTACCTAGATGATGACGAGTCCCTCCATCCTAACAAGGGCCAAGTACATGTCCATAGTCCTTCATTCACATAATCACAGTAACATCACTTTATCATTCCTGCCCCAATAACATAGAAACTGGGGCTCCCTCATCAGCCGAAGTGGCCATGTGGGCTGCTGTGGGCTCAGGCTAGGCGCAGTGGGTGTGTCTATGCAAATTGATCAGCCCCAGAATTATTTTCCAAGGCTCACTGCAATTCCCATAGTTCGCCACCAGAGGTCAGAATATATCTCATTCCTGACACTGCTTACATATGCAAATTTTGCTTTAAATCTTTGAAAATATTTGCTCTGAACTTGTGAACCCAGGCAGAGGAATCATCATCCCCACCCATTCAGAAGGCCTATCAGGATTAAATGGACTTTGTCTGCTGGGCCGCATTAGCCTCTAGGCCATCACCCAGATCCTGACACTCGGGCCACAAGGAGCTGGCTACAGGGAAGGGAATAGTAAAGATAGAGGGAGGTGTAGAGAGGCGGGGTTACCCCTCATCCTCTGGCATGCAAGGGGCTAACGACGTGCGAATCCTGCCACATTCATCACGAATAAGAAAATGGAACAGTCGGTACCTGCTTACAAATCGGATTGGCACATTATCTTCTTATCATGTCATGTCTCACCCTTGAACCTGGATTGCATTAGATTCATCCTCATTTATCTCCATCTCCCCCTGGAATCTGAAGCCATCAAACACCATAGCCATTTTAATGTTGTTGCTTTTTATCATCTGAATGGAAGGCTTAACATCTAGTATTAACCTCACTTCTTGCCCATTAAGAAGACTGGAGTGAGATAGCAGAGTAGCCAGCATCTTTGCCCTTCTTACAAGACCAAACCTAGAATCTCCACTAGGCAGGCAAGTGTGGAGAGATGGATCCTACACATGCCTATCCATCATGGCTCTGTGTGTAGTCGCTGGACCAAGTGCTTTGCATTCTTTCCTCTTCCCACCTCTTCCTCTTCATGGCTTATCTTGCTCAGACTTTTTTGTTGACTTAAGGGCTCATGAAAATAAGACTACTTCAGTCCAGGCATAGCATAAAGAGGCTTTGTGCATGCTCTCCCTGCCCTCCACAGCTCTATTTCACTCATGACTTGCTACAACACCTGCTAGTCTAGTCCAGTCCAGGGTGCCCACACAGCCAGCAAGGCATCTGTGATGGGTTGGACCCCCAATCCAGGATGCCACCTGCTGTACTGAGGTTTAACTGAGCCTCTTCTGCTCCACCAGCCTGGATTCCCTCTCCCTGTTTTGCTGAATTAAGCTATCTGGCCTCTTGCAGCAGACACACACAGGTAGGGCCACACCCTGCTGCAGACACAGACTGAAGTCAGCTCTGTGTGAGAGGACTCACCCAGCACTCAGATGAACACCCTTTTGGGAGATAAACACAAAGGTATATTGTCTTGCACTGTATAGAAAAATCTGCACAGTGCAAGCTCATAAAAATTTGCCCTCTTCCTCAATGTGAAGAGAGATGTGCACGCCTTCTTGTCCCCCGCCTTCCCCCATTAGAAATTGCACAAACTGGGTTTAATAATAAACAAAACAAATTGTATTAACTATAAAACACAGATTTGAAGTGGTTATAAGGGATAGCAAACAGAACAAAGCAGATTACTAAGCAAACAAAATGAAATACGCAAACTAAGCTTGATTCACTAAAGAAACGGGTTACAAAATGTAATCTCTAACACTACATTTTGAATTAGGCAGGATGCAGAGTTTCTGTAGCTCAGAATTCCCATTTTTTCGTCTTACAGACTGGACCCCATCTCAGTCTGGATTCACCCCTACCTTTCCCGTCAGGTTATTTCCTTTGTCCCTGCAGATTCTTTCAGCAGTCTTCTTGGATAGGCAATGGAGGAGAATCCTGTTTGCCTTCCCTTCCATCCTCAAATAAGATTTACATATGGTGGAAATCTTTTGTTTGCCAAACTTAATCCCCCTCTCCTTTAGTAGAAAGTTAAAAGAAGTCCAAAATAATGTTTAGTATCAGGTGACAATACATAGTGTCATAGTTACATTCCAGGACTCCTCCCAGGACTAAGCGAGATTAGTATCTTCTCAGATGGCCTATTGTCTGGTGGGTGTCTTCGCAATACACACCCAGTTGTAATTGTTACATAGTTCATATTTCTAACTTTAGATACAGAAATGATACATGCATAGAAATTGGATAATCACGTTCAGTAAATCAGAACCTTTTCAATAATATTTCACATGACCCATCTTGCATAAAACAGAAGCATATTTCCATAAAGATTATAGAGTGTAATGTCACAGCATCTTGTCCCGCTCCTGGAATATCCTGGTCATCTAATGTTGGGCCTCTTCCAAACAAGAGTTGCCAGTTGCTCCAAAAAGAAGGGAGAATGTCTAATCTTCTTGGAACTAGGGTGATCAGACACAACTCACTACACTTGTGAGACTTGGGTTTGAAATCATGTCTCCAGAGGTGAAAGTGGAGTCATTAGCCTGGCCCTGCCTGCCAGCCAGTCCAATGTAGCTTTATTTCCCCCTTTTCTCCATTAAATGTGGAACCCAGTGATTGATAGTGTGAATATCTGTTTGTACGCTGATTTAAGATTATTGCTGAAATAAAATTAGTAATGCTAATTGCTGTAATTAGACTTCTTTAGTCTCCATATGAATTTTACAGCTCTTATCACACATAGGACAGGAGCAAGACTTTCCCAAGAGAGAAAGAATTAACTAGTCAAGCAATAAAAAGCCCTTATTTTGAGCGGGAGGATGCAGGAATGTGCTGGCAGACACTGGAGGATCAAATAATGGAACCCCAGAATGCTCTCCTGTAGATCTTGGACACTGTCCAATTGGCACAGCTCAGAGCATGTTCTGGCTTGCCACAAATAAGGTAAAGTTTGTCATGGGGAGGAAATGTGCCATAGATTATGATTTATCTACTCTTTTGGGACCTTCGTTGCTTCCATCCAATCTCCTCTATTGTCCACTGTCCGCTGCAGAGTAGCAAAAGTCCCTGTTCCGCAGACTTCCTGTGTAACTTTGGGCAAGTTGCTTAGAGGGGGTCTACACTGCAGCTGAGAGCATTCTTCCCTGCACGGATGGACAGACGTGCACTCAAGCTGGTGAGTTAAAAATAGCCGTGTTGCCGAGGATCCCCTGGGCATGTCCTTGGGCAGCTAACTCTAGCCACAGCCCATGCCACCCCTGCAGCAGCACCGATGTAAAATTGCTCTTGTGGCCACTCTATGCCAACAAAAGAGAGCTCACCCGCTGACATAGCACTGCGTGCACTACCACTTAAGCCAGTGAAACTTGTATTGCTCAGGGTGTGGGTTTCTTTTCCAAACCCCTGACAGTGATGTAGTTAGACAAAGCTTAGCTCTCTATTTCAGGCAAAGCTAAGCTGTTTGTCTAGCCATGCTAGGAAGTGCACTCCCAGCTACAGTGTGAACATATCCTTTGTCTTTCTGTGCCTTAGTTAGGATAAAAGCAGTGACCTACCCCATGGGAGTGCTGTGAGGATAAAGACATTAGGCATATTTGAGGATGTGACAGAGTGGGGAATGTTCCTGGTTTTTTCAATGGTTTGCATGCAGAGGGTGTGGGACGCAGTTTCCCTGGGTGTTACTGGTTTAACGAGGTGATGGGAGAGGGAATTTGTCATTACAGAGGACCAGCAATGGAACTTGGGACCCCTGCCAAAGGCCTGGAAAATGGATACCACAGCGACTGGTGACTTCGTGACCGGGAGGCCCAGCTCGGGAGTCACAGACGATTCTGGCCAGTGGGAGGACAATGGGCTGTGGAGAGAGGACCCCAGTAACCTGACCGGCTGGTCACAGTCATTTGGGAACAAAGGACGGATGAGAGGAGAGGAGGCCCAGGAGACTCTGTTTACCTGGACAGAAGACAAAGGACAGAGGAGGGGTTTGGGGGCAGGTGATATTGGATGCCTAGCTGGAAAGTGCGGGAGCTTGGGACTGGAGAGAGAGAGCAGGAAGAGCCCACTTAGATGCAGGAGAGACTTAGATGCACTGTGCTGAGGGAGGCCAGGCCTGAGGACCCTGAGAGTTTTCTATGCTGTTTTCAGCATAGGACCCTCAATAAACCCTCCTGTTTTATGCTGGCTGAGAGTCACTCTGGTTTGGAGAACAGGGTTGCATTATTCCCTCTGGGAGTGGAGGCCCCTGGGGGTCCAGAGCAAGTGGATTCCCTGAAGGGGTGCATGGCGATTGACAGGCGTGCTAAGGCTCAAAGAGGTGTTCAGGAGTCTGAGAGACTTAACCCACAAGAGAGAGTGGACCCTCCAAGAATGGTCATCACACCGAAGGGGGTTCCCCCAGGGTTCCCCCCAAGAGTGGGCATGACCTGTGAGTCCATGACAACGTGGTGGCAGAGGACGGTTCGTGGATGCACTCTGTGGACAGCTGGCTGCGAGCACAGGCACTTTGTAGTGAATGGCTGCCAGCGATAAAACAAGGGAATTGAAGGAACGTGCAAGGAAATGGCCTCTAACCACTGTGTAAGAGGGCCTTGGCATGTCTGTGCAGGGAAAGAAGACCTCTTTCCCTGCACAGACATGGGGATATCACCTGCCCCCAAACCCCTCCTCTGTCCTTTGTCTCAGTGAGGAGGCTCACTAAGAAGCAGCTGATGGCTCAGCTTGTAGAGAATGATCAGTCTGAGGAACAGGCTCCAGATCCCAGGAAAGCTCCTGGGAAGCCTGGAGAGCTGGAAAGTAGCTGTTGGGGCAGTTTGTGTAGCAGCTGGGAGTCTATCAAACCCGAGTCCCCAGTCATTTCAGGAGGCCTGCAGTCAGGTTTTTCTCTGAAGGCACTATAGAGACTGGAGCTGGAGTTGAAAGAGAAGGAGCTGGAGCTGGAGGAGCGGAAGCTGATGGACCATGCAGAACAGTGAAAGCATGAGTTGGAGCTGGAGGAGAGGTGGGCCAAGAGGACCTGACGGGCAGTAAGTGGGTGTGATGTTATTAACATAAACTGTGACCATATAGATCATTGTTGCAACCACTGTTATATATTTGCAGCAAATATTATACAAAGGTTGTCGTCTGCGGTGTCCATAAAAAGGTTATGATTTTCTTGTTATGATTATGCTGCCTGTCTCTGTGTATCATTTTTGTAGATGAAGTTATGAATATCGGCTATGTACTTGTATCTCAATGTATTTTGATTCTAAGGCCTTGGTTACACTGGCACTTTATAGAGCTATAAAGCCCCCTGGAGCGCTATAACCTACTACCCATCCACACTGGCAAGGCACGTAGAGCGCTATAACCATGGAGTTATAGCGCTCCTGGTAATCCACCTCTGCACAGGGAATAAGGGCTGTAGCGCTCCCGCCGTAGCGCTATGGCAAGAATGTGGACACCCACTGCGCTACAAGTGATCTCTTGAGATGCCTAGAGCCATTTAAGGCAATTGATGTCTCTTCCCTTTCTTTTGAACTTGGCTGGAGGAACGCGGAAGTACCTCTTTAGAGTTTTTCTCTTAACTCGGCAGATAAGCAATGCAAAGGTTTAAGGAGGGATCCTGTGTGAAAACAAAGCCCTCTGTGAATGGACACGCGCTGACAGGCTCGCTGACAGGCTCTCAGAAGGACAGAAAAACCATTGGCTCTCTCTCTCCGCATACACATAACACATTCCCCCTCACCCCCCTCATTTGAAAAGCACATTGACCCAGCTGAATGCTGGGATACCTGCCCTAATGTGCTGCTCTTAATGCCGCCTGAAGGGCCACAAATGTGGCCATGCTATACCGCTGGTGCATCTCAGTGTGGACACACAATAGCACTATATATATTGCTGTATAAGGGGACCGCTATAACCAAAAGCGCTATAATTCTGTAAGTGTAACCATGGCCTAAGTAGCCTCAGTGAAGCATTTGGTCAGTTTTGTGAGAAAGGACTATTCTCAGAAAGTGCCCAGTCAAGAAACACTTAACTGACAATGACTTTTGGGAGACACCAATCCACATCTGAGCTTTCCTGGGAACATTCAAACTAACATGTGAACAATGGCATTGGCTTGTAAAGAACTGAGTCATGCATGGACATGTGACTTGCCCATGTGACTTCAAGCTCCATCTTGTTGCTGTGATTTTGCACAGGAGAACCAAGGGGTTTCTGCCCACAAGAGGGAGAATATAAAAGGTACTGGAAACCCCTCAATTTTGTCTTCAGTCTTGCTTCTTACTTCTGGAGGAATCTTGATACAAACTGAAGCTCTGAACAAGGGACTGAATGTGGATGTACTCCAGAGACTTGATTTGAACCTGCAGTTTATTCCATCACTGCTACAAGCCTAAACCACGAACCTTTCCATTACTGTATGTAATTGATTCCATTTAAACAGTTTTAGCTCTCATCTATATTTCTTTATTTTATGAATAAACCTTTAGATTTTAGATTAGTCTGACCTCCTACACAGTGCAGGCCACAGAATCTCACCCACCCACTCCTGCAATAAACTTCTCACCTATGGCTGAGCTATTGAACTCCTCCAGTCATGGATTAAAGACTTCAAGGTGCAGAAAATCCTCCAGCAAGTGACCCATACCCCACTCTGCAGAGGAAGGCAAAAACCCACAGGGCCTCTGCTAATCTGCCCTGGAAGATAATTCTTTCCTGATCCCAAATATGGTGATCAGCTGAACCCTGAGCATGTGGGCAAGACTCACCAGCCAGATACCCAGGAAAGAATTCTCTGTAGTAACTCAGATCCCATCCAACATCCCATCACAGGCCACCAGACCCATCTACCACAAATAGTCAAAGATCAATTAATTGCCAAAATTATGTTATTCCATGACACCATCTCCTCCATAAACCTAATGAAGCTTAATCTTGAAGCCAGATAGGTCTTTTGCCCCAATTGCTTCCCTTGGAAGGCTGTTCCAGAACTTCACTCCTCTGATGCTTAGAAACCTTCGTCTAATTTCAAGTCTAAACTTCCTGATGGTCAGTTTATATCTATTTGTGTCCACATTGGTATTGAGCTTAAATAATTCCTCTCCCTCCATGGTATTTATCCCTCTGAAATATTTATAGAGAGCAATCATATCTCCCCTCAGCCTTCTTTTGGTTAGGCTAAACAAGCCAAGCTCCTTGAGTCTCCTTTTTTCTCCTCTCCCAATGGAGAATCAGAGGTGGAGTATGTATGTAACCCTTCTGCCCATCAGAGTTGGCAGCAACAAGGGCCGGGTTCAGTATCCAGGGGTTCCATTCCAATAGCACAATACAAAAACCGGCTCGAGCCCCCACCCAGTGACCTGGGACAACCCTATACCACCCCTCTGGGCGTCTGTAAGAGACAATACTTCCCCTCTTGCAAGCACAGAGTCTGAGTGTACCAAAGCCTTTTAATAACAGGGAGAAACAATGTGGCATTATATTGGGGAAACACCACAAACAAGGTTAATAAACCAAACCATGAACCAGAAGCCCCCCTCCCAGCAAATAGGTCGTGGCCTTCCCTTTGGCTCTTGAGTTCCACAACCCCAAAAAGTCACTCAATAGTCCCAAGAGTCCAACAGCCCAAAAGCCTCTGTTCTTGGTCCGTGCAGAGCTCAAAAGTCAATTGGCAGAGTCTTACCTCCCAGCCTGGGTGGAAATGGAGGGTAGGACACGGGGCACCTTACGTGGTCCGAGGCCGACTGCGCCGCCTCTCTGTGGGGTTCCGCTGCAGCTCTCACCGCAATCCACTCTGCTCTGCTCGCCGACACTCGAACTGCTCTGCAGCACCAGTCACTCCGCTAGCCGTCCTGCTAGCCGACACACGGACTGCTCTGCTGCACCAGCCACTCTGTCAGCAGCACAAACAGCTCCGCTAGTCGATACACGGACTGCTCTGCTGCGCCAGTCGCACAAACTGCACCCAGCAACCAGTCAGCTGAGTCCGCTGCTTTGTTCTGCTAGCTGCCCAAATTGCTTGGTGCCACCCACATGCCTTTAGGCCCACCCCCCCTTAACACAGTGCTTAGTGATTTCAGCTCTTAGTTGGGGGGAAGGCAGAAAAGGGTCAGCACCTTGGCACAGGCACACCAGCAGACTCAAAATGAATTCAGCTAAGCAGACTGAACCAAGACTCCTAAGGGAATCAAAATTAGTTCTAACATTCCACAGTGTAGAGAGACGCAGTGCAATAGGCCTGGGGGGCTCTTAAACAACTCCCTCACTAAAAGGCATAAAGACTTACCCACAGCCTCCCTCTATCTCAGAGTGTTCTGAAATGCATGGCCCTTGCCCAGTGAGTGCTACCTAGATGATGGCGAGTCCCTCCCTCATAACAAGGGCCAAGTACGTGTCCATAGTCCTTCATTCACCAAATCAGGGTAACATCACTTTATATTTTCTGCCCCAATAACATAGAAACTGGGGCTCCCACATCAGCCGAAGTGGCCATGTGGGCTGCTGTGGGCTCAGGCTAGGTGCAGTGGGTGTGTCTATGCAAATTGATCAGCCTCAAAGTTATTTTCCAAAACTCACTGCAATTCCCATAGTTCGCCACCAGGTGTCAGAATATATCTCATTCCTGACACTGCTTACATCTACTAACCTTCCAGGAAAAGCTCATGGAGAGCCTGGGATTGGCCAGGGGAAACCTAGCCAGGGAACAAAGGAAGCAGTTCTGGTAGGACCACTCACCACGTGCTGTGCTCCTATGCTACCAGGGACCAGGTGATGCTTCTCATCTCCATGAGAAAGAACAAGCTGCAAGCTGCCTGGGATGGCCCCTTTGAGGTCATCAGACTGGTAAATCAGGTGAACTTTGTAATGGAACTGTCTAACTGGGCACACAGTGTCAATATGATGAAGCCACACTGTGACAGGGGGCAGTTGGTGCTGACTGTGTATGGGCAGTGGGAGGAGAAGGGAGAGGATCCCCTGGTGGGACTCCTCCCTGAGGCCGGACTGACCCCTTGCTGGAATCAATTCCCCTCTCAGACCAGCTAACTCTTGCCCAGTAGGCTATCAGACTGGTGTTCATTCATACCGGCAGCCATTCTCCAACCAGCCTGGGCTCACTAACCTGGCTGTTCACTGAATGAAGATGGGAGCCAATATTCTCATCACGTATTCACCCTTCAAGGTCACTGGGAAAACAGCCCAGGACCTGGAGAGAGAGGTCGGACACTACTCCAGATGTGGCCTCCCCAGTGGGAATAATCACTTCCCTCAATCTACTGGCAATGCTCCTATTAATGCAACCCAATATGCCATTAACCTTCTTGGCAGTAATGGCACACTGCTGATTCGTATACAGCTTCTCGTCCACTGTAATCCCAGGTCCTTTTCTGCAGAACTGCTGCCTAGCCAGTTGGTCTCCAGCCTGTAGCAGTGCATGGGATTCTTCCTTCCTACGTGCAGAACTTTGCACTTGTTCTTGTTGAACCTCATCAGATTTCTTTTGGCCCAATCCTCTAATTTGTTTAGGTGACTCTGGACACTATTCCTACTCTCCATCATATCTGCCTCAGAGAGACAAAAGATTCCCGCCTTATGCCAGAACCATATAAGGGAGTGGAACAGAACAAAGAAGGCGGCAGTCATGAGAAATTCCCTAGCTACCACATGAGCTGGAACAAGAGCTGTGCCAGGAGAAAGAATTGTGCCCATACTAGCAAGACGTCCAGTCTGTGAAAGAAACATTGAAATATCACTGAGGGTGAGATTTTATCTGTATTCAGTTTTATCACTGTATTAGAGATTTGCGTGTTTTATTTTATTTTACCTGGTAATTCACTTTGTTCTGTCTGTTACTACTTGGAATCACTTAAATCCTACTTTCTGTATTTAATAAATAACTTTTTACTTACTAATTAACCTGGAGTATTATTAGTACTGGGGGGAGCGGGGGTGGGGGGGAAGGGGCAAACAGCTGTGCGTATCTCTCTATCAGTGTTATAGAGACTGAACAATTTCTAAGTTTACCCTGTATAAGCTTTATACAGGGTAAAATGGGTTTATTTGGGGTTCAGGAGTTGAGCATCTGAGTGATAAAGACAGGAACACTTCCTAACCTGTTTTCAATTGAGCTTACAGCTGTTAGGGGACGTGGTTCAGACCTAGGTCTGGGTTTGCAGCACGGTAGCGGGTCTGGAGTCACAGGTGGGCAGGGCAAGAAAACAGGGGCAGAAGTAGTCTTGGCACATCTGTTGGCAGCACCAAGGGTATTTCTGTGATCCAACCCGTCACAAGTGTCATCTGCAAACTTGCTGAGGGTATAATTAATCCCGTCATCCATATCATTAATAAAGATGTTGAACAAAACTGGCCCCAGGACTGGCCCTGGGCACTTCGACCTCTGGGGAAAAGTCTGTCTTCACCACCTCAATGGGGGTCTTCGAGTTCCTGGTGCTGCCTTTTGGCCTCAAGGGGGCACCTGCCCCTTTCCAATGTTCAGTTACTAAGGGGTATGGAGGACTTTGCTCTAGCATATATTGACGATATCTATGTCTTTAGCCAGACCTGGGAGGAACATGTGTCCCAGGTGAAAAGGGTGCTGGGTCGTCTCCAGGGTGCAGGATTGACTATAAAAGCTGGAAGGTACAAGGTGGCAATAGCAGAGGTGTGGAGTGACCACCTGAAACTGGAGCCAGCCAAAGAGGAGGCAATCAATGATTGGCCTGCTCCCCAGACTAAGCAGCATATCCAGGCTTTCATTGGGATGGTGGGGTAGTACTGGAGATTTGTGCTACACTTTAGCTCCCTGGCAACTCCCCTCATGGAGCTTTGTAGGAAGGGAAAGCCGGACAAGGTGGTCTGGACCGAGCAGTGCCAAAAGACTCTCTGTGCGCTGAAGGGGGCACTCATCAAAAGCCCAGTGCTGGTAAACTCGGATTTTAAAACCCCTTCTTGGTGTTACTGATGCCTCAGACACTGGGCTGAGTGCGGTACTGATTAGAACTGATACTAAGGGGGAGAAACACCCCATTGTGTACCTGAGCAAGAAGCTGCTGTCCTAGAAGCAGCACTATGCAGCCATAGAGAAAGAATGCCTGGCAGTGGTGTGGACCCTTAAAAAGCTGCAGCCATATTTATTTGGGTGGCACATCACTGTGTATGCTGACTATTCAGCCCTGATGCGGCTGCACCAAATGAAAGGGGCTAATGCAAAACTCCTAAGATGGAGCCTGGTCCTACAGGGTTATGACATGGAGGTGGTCCGGGTGAAGGGGAGTGCCAATGTTATAGCTCTATCAAGGGGTGGGGGCCTTGAGCTTTTCACAGGTCATCGGCTAAGTGATCCTGCTCTGTTCAGACTCAAAAGCGACTCTGCTCCATTCAGACTCAATGGGGGGAGAGATGAGATGAAGTGGGGGATTTTCTTGGTTTTTTTCAATGGTTTGCATGCAGAGGGGGTGGGACACAGTTTCCATGGGTGCTACTGGCCCGGAGAATGGATATTGCAGCGACTGGTGACCGGGAGGACCAGGTCGGGAGTCACAGCCGGTTCTGACCAGTGGGAGGACAATGGGCTGTGGAGAGAGGATCCCAATGACCTGACCAGCCAGACAGGAGCAAAGGACGGATGAGAAGAAAAGAGGCCCAGACGATCCTGTTTACCTGTGCTAGGGCACAGAGAAATGCACATCCATGAGGCGGAGGAGCTTACCCCCCGAGGGAAAGTGGACCCCCGAGAAGGGCTGTCACACTGAAGGAGGCTCCCCCCAGGGACTGTATGGGGCCAAGAGTGGGAGTGACCTGTGGATCTGTGACAATAGCACTCGGCTATCATGGTAATCGGTGCCAGATAAGTATCATTTGTTGGTAGGTAAATAGATATGAGCTGCAAAGAAACACCCCCTGCCTGATCTAAAGCATGTTTCCCACCACCTCCCTTTCCAATGCCTGCTGTAAGCAGGGAGTGTCAGTAGTAAAATACAATACATGTAGAAAGTCTCTGTTCTCTGAAGTACGTAACAGCCAATAGAATTTATTGCAGCTATAATCCTGTCTAGATATAATGATACCATGCAGTTATAGAGTGTCTTTCATCTAAAAGAACACAGTCCCACTGTGCTTTTCTATGCTCATTACAGCTTTGGATTTGCAAACATACTCCAATTGGCTGAGACCTGGTCCTGTGACCAAAGATCATTTTAAAGTATTGGCCTAGCTACATATTTATGCCATGGTTAATACTATGGTGTCTGAGCACTTAGCAACGGTATATCAATCCAGAGAGGTGGTCTCCTTGTGGGTGTAGGCTATCCCCCCTCCTCCCCTTCATTTTCATCATCATTATTACTAAACTAGGTAATGAGATGGGGCTGGACTGGCTCTTGGGGACAATTTGGGTTTGTGGTCATTCATAACTACAGTGAAAAGATGCGCTGCAGCTCTTGGCCAACCACAGTCTGCACCATAGCTGTGCGCAGCACATTTCATTGGGGTGTGCACCCAGGGAGCCCCACCCTGGCCCCACCCCCACCCCACTGTCATCCACTCCCTCCTACTTCCTGCCACCTGACTGCCCCCCTAAGAACTCCCAACCCCACCCCGCTTCTTGTTCCATGACTACCCACTCCTGCGACCCCTGCCCCTAACCTGCCCCCAGGACCGCACCCCCTATCTAAGCCTCCCTGCTCCTTGTGCCCTGACTGCCCCCTCCTAAAA
This sequence comes from Dermatemys mawii, assembly GCA_007922305.1. Lineage (NCBI taxonomy): Eukaryota > Metazoa > Chordata > Testudines > Dermatemydidae > Dermatemys > Dermatemys mawii. The sequence continues at coordinate 1,609,884 of ML677482.1, forward strand.
CCTTCCCACCCTAACTACCCTCCTAGGACCCTACCCCCTATCTTTCCCCTGACTGCCCTGACCCTTATCCACACCCCCTCCCCCAGACAGATCCCCAGGACTCCCACGCCTATCCCACCACTCCCTGCCCGCTGATGGGACTCCCAGAACTTCCAACCCATCCAACTCCCCCTGCTCCCTGCCTGCCTCAACCCCTCTCCACTCCCCTTCCCCCTGACAGCACTCCCTAGAACTCCCAACTCATCCAACCCCCCTGCTCCTTGTTCCCTGATCACCCCATCCAGAGACCCCTCCCCACCCTAACTGGCCCTCCAGGACCCTCCTTTCTTCCTGTCCCCTGACTGCCCTGACCCCTATCCACCTCCCTGCCCCCTGACAGACCCTGAGACTCCCATGCCCCATCCAACCCCCCATGCTCCCTGACTTTCCCTCCAGAGACCTCCCCACCTCTAACCACGCACTGGGATCCCACCCCTATTCAATGTACCCTGCCCCTGGCTGTCCCTACCCCTTACCATGAGGCTCCTAGCAGCATGTTTTGCTCTGCATGGAGCCAGATACGTTGCCCCATGGGAGCGGGCAGCCCCGTCCCTCAGAACACTGTGCACACGGCAGTGTGGCTCCAGCGGAGCTGCAACTCCGCCCCCCCAGAGCGCTGTGCGCGTGGCAGCATGGTTCCAGTGGAGGGAGAAGGTGGAGGAGGGGCCGGTGGCTTGCTGTGCTTGGCCGGGCACTCCCCCTATGGTTGTACTGCAATAAAAAACCTGCAGCACAGCTGTGGTCAGCTGACCTGGGCTCAGTGACTTGGTGCCATGGGCTTTTTATCACTGTGTAGACGTACAAGTGTCCTCCAGCTGTTGGGAATACCACTCATTGTCCCCCAAGCACCGCAGAGTCTCAGCGCGTCTCATCTGTGGAGCAAGGGGCGACCTCTGTTTGGGCATCCTGAAAGAACAGAGGAGGGAAAGAAAAGAGAGAAAGCTGATGGCATGGCTGGATGACTTCCATGCTAAGGATGTGGGCTCTGTTAGCCCCAGAACCCATGTGAACCAAACTTCTTTAAAAATAAGCACTTCCCATAACGCAAACCAAGAGAATTGATAATAGAAATTAGACTAATGAATAAACAAGCTCTTTAAAAAATAGGCTCCTTGTGCAAAGTGTTATTTTTAATGTAGTGGCAATTTGCATGCCATCCAATTTGCATACATTAAATACAGCTCCCCTTCCTCTTCATCCCCTCCCCTCAGAATAACAGCTCATTATTGTACTGCCGGGACCGAGGAGTCCACAGCTCTAGAGGCTATATTAATTTACCCAACACATGCTGTGTAGGTTTTTATCACTTGCCGCACATTGGACCTGGTGTCTTTGAAGTCGTTAGCGCCTCCAAGGCCTTCTGCTGGAGGTAATGGAAATGGAAAAGAAAGAGAGAGAGAGAAAAAAAGAAAAGCCTGGAGGAGAAATGTACAGGCGAAGAAAGAAGATTGTTTGGTTTGTGTTAACGCCGGGAGGAAGAAAATGAGCAATGCATAAACCTATCCCTTTGTGTCAGAATAGGGCGTTTTTATTATTCTAAATGAAATGTAACCTCTCTCCAGGGACTCCAAACATGATGCACAGGCGGGGGAAGTGAACCAACAGACTCTGCTGGAGGAGACATTCTGTGGGAAAGCTGGTGGGGGAGCGGGCAGCTCTTCCCACCCACCTAGAGACAGCAAGATTATGGGGGTGGAGGCTAAGCATCAGTTAATGCCTAAGCAGCTACTCATATGGGTTTAATAGTAAATATGGAAGGCACACACTGATCCTCTGTTTGGGAGGAGGTAGTGTGGAATGGCGTGGCATAGAGCATTGCTTCTCAAGAGAACTGGATTCTATTCCCTTGATCTGAAACTAGCCTGTTGGGTGATTTTGGGCAAGCCACTTCCCCTTTCCATACCTCAGTTTCTCCATCTGTGAAATGGGGATAGCCGTGGTCTCCTTTGTTAAGCCTTTTGAGATCTACTGCTATACTATATGACTGCTAAAGCATTATTATTATTAGTCATGGGAGGCACTCAGCTACCACAGGGATAGGCACCCTTCTGAAAACACAGAATGGATACACAGAATGTGAAATCCCTTTCTCCCTCTGTCTTAAGCACAAACTCAAAATGTAATTTGTCACAATTAGACCTAGTTGCAAATGTCTGACATTTCAACAAACATATTCTGCCAAACATTTTTCATGAAAAAGTTTTTTGCCCGCTTTGTAGAGCAGTCCACAGTTTTGGGAAATTCCAAATGTTGTCAAGAAAAGGTAGGACATTTTTAAACCTAAAATTTGCAGAACATCTGCATTTTTTTGCCACCTCTAGTTGCAATGGAGAATGTGGTAATGATGCCAAATGTTCCTTTGAAAGAGCCTTTAAAGAGGGAGTTGGGTAAAACTTTTTAAAGGAAGTGAATCAACTGGAATACAGGTACATACACTGTAAAAGAGTCACATTATGGAGGCATGTAATGATGTGTCTTTTGTCTTCCTCAGCCACTGTCCCACCAAATCTTGTGAAATGTGGGGAGCTCCACAGAGGCATAAAGCTAAAGGCTCCTTCATGTTGAAGACATTTGGAACTGAGTAGAAAGAAGAAATGTTTTTGCTATAGAAACCAAGGAAAATGAGAGCTTGTGGGGCAGAGATGAGCATCACCCCAGGTAATACTGAACTGCAGATATACTTGCAAAATGCCGGATGATATGAAAACATTCTGAAACAAAGATTTTATGCAGTGAAGTGAAAACCCAGCTGACAGTCATCTGGCTTTCTGGAGTTACTTGCTCATGGCAAGTTTAATTCTGCAAGAATACCATCAAAAGTAATGGGTGCCAATTATTATTATTGATATCACAGTAGCACCCAGAGGTCTCAGCCCATATGAGCCCCTCATGTATGAACTGAGACAGACAGTCTCTGCCACTGAAGTTGCAATCTAAAGAGGTAAAGGAGACAGGCACAAAGAAGGGGACTTGCAGATCCGGGGCTAGAACATAGGTCCAGTGCTTTATTCGCTGGACCACCTTGCTCTCTGATAATCTTGTACATTTTCCAGATACCCACTGTGATAGGGCTGAGTGACCCTGCACTGGTACCGTGGGGGTTAACCCTTCTCTCTTAGTAGAGGAAGCCACGCCCCTGAAACTCTACTGGGCATGCTCCAACTGGAGATCTGCTATAAAAGCCTGCAGAGTAGCTCAGTTGGAGCTGATTGCTGGAGGGGAAGGAGGCAGGCTGCTAGCTCCTGTGGAGAGACAGCCAGGACCCTAGGTTCCGGAGGCCAGCCAAGCTGGGATGCAATCTGAAGCCCTGCTCGAAGACAGCCGTGAAGGGAACAGACCAGAGGACCCCCAGAACTGGAAGGCAAGGTGGCGCAAGTAGGGAAAGACTCAGGGGAGTTTTAAAGACATACTGATGCTCAGCATGTTGTGGGCAGATCTCTGCTGAGCTAGGGGCAGGAGAAGCCCCACCATCAGGTGAGCCCTGGGTCGGGACCCAGTGGAGAGAACGAGCCCAGGTCCCCCTCCCTCTGCAGCCAGTAGGCCGTACTACCCTGCCTGCAAGGGGAATCTATAGACTCTGGCTGCTAGGCCACGCTATCCTGAGACTTGGGGAAGCTATGTGGACTCTAACTGTTAGGCCATGCTATCCTGGGAGTTGGGGAAGTTCTATAGATTTGGGCCATTGGGTCACCCCACCTCGAGCCTGGAGGAAATTGTGTAGACTCTGGCCATTGAGCCACGTGGCCCTGAGACCAGGGAGGAATTGTATAGACTCTGGCCATTGGGCCATGCTGCCCTGAGACCGGGGGCAGGTGTATAGACTTAGGCCTTTGGGCCATGCTGCCCTGCGTTTGGGAGAAGGTATAGGGAGGCAGGTGGTTAGGCTGCCTCTGGATGTTTACAGTAAGATGGGTGTACGGACTGGAGAGTGACCAGGGTCTGACACCATATCCCATCCCTGCCACAAAGGGGTGCTGCGGTGCCAGACCCGCCACACCCACAAAGACCGAAATCATGCTTGCTTGCTGTCTCCTCCTTCTGGGGGAGTTCAAGACAGCTGTCTGACTCCTCTCCTTAACAGGAAACTTAAGGGAACCCGCTCTCATACTGGCCAAGCATGTCAAACCAGCGTCCTCCAGTGTATGCTCTTCAGATCTGGGGGGGTCTGTGGTCATAGTTTCTAAGGCCAGATGGGACCATTGATATCATCTAGTCTGACCTCCTGCATAGCACAGGTCAAAGAACTTCCCCAAAATAATTCCTAGAGTAGCGCTTTGACAAAAACATCTTTTTTTGATTTAAAAAGAGTTGGTGGTGAAGAATCCACCCCGCCTCTTGGTGAGTTCTTGAAGAGAGCGGGTGAGGAAAGGCTCTCGCGGTGGTTAGAACTCAGAGGGATGTGGCCCAGGGAAGGGGGAGCTCTGCCCCAATGCATCAGCACGTAAAGGACGGGCTTTGATTTCCCATGGCCAAAGGGCTAAGAACAGGACTGTTCTCGTTGTATATGAGCCAGTTTGCCCTGCCCTATTTCCAGCGCTGATTTGCAAAGGGGATATTGTGAAGCAGGGTCTTCGGAGGCCACCCTGCCATGGAGGATTTTGTGAGAGCTGATGAGTGAGGTATCCGGGCTTGCTCAGTGCTGGCTGGCTCCACTGATGGAACATGTTTCCATGGCAAAAGAACAATGCCTCCCCTTCCATCCAAGAACCATTTATTACACGATACATTTCAAATGTCTCTTTGGGGAGGGGAAATAAAGCAAAGCGAAACAGATCTCTCTTGCTGCGTGGCAGCCAGTGTTCTACCCCATAATGTATTAATTATCCCTGCGCTCAGGCAGAGGGGAGGAGATGTCTGGAACAAGTGCCAGCTTCGCATTCCAAGCTAAACAGTGATGAATTTCTAACATCTTTTCCCAACATTAAATGGGCAATTAATTCATCAGGAACGTTAATTGTTAACTGTTGTTTCCCCCCTAGCTTCCTCTCTCTGTTTACATGAAACACTGGGACGTGCGAGGAGCTGAGGAGTAAGAACCTGTTGGCTGATTCCTCGCACGGTTCTCTTCGTCTTTAGTGCTTTCTTGCCTCTTTCCCATTCTGTCTCTCTTAACCTCCTCTGATGTCAGAAGTTTTTCCTGGTTCGCTGCTTCATCCCCTGTAGGGAATTGTACAGATTAGATCCTCATCTGGTACAAATCGGTGTCACTCCATCAGTAGCAGCAGCTGAGTATCTGGCCCTAGCTTTTGAAGAGCCTCTCTAACCTCCAGACGGCACAGGAAGGAGAATCATCTTGTGGGGCCTTCCCCTTGCTGAGGGAAACCCACTCAGGGAAGAAGGTCTGGGATGAATAACGACAATTGCAAATCCTGTCCATGTAGAATCCAGAGGATCCAAAGCCCAAGAAGCAAATACTCTTGAGCCACCATTCCCTGGTTCTTCCTTGCTTTCATTACTGCCCAGCCAAGCTGCAGATCAAGCACAAAAATCTAAATCCTGCTGTCTCTGGACCATGGGCAGTGGGTATCATAGGCAGGTGGAGGCTCTGCCTCCCCAAACAGACAGGCATGGCCCCACCCATGCTTTACCCCTAGCCCCACTCTGCAGTTCCCGCTGTGCGGTGGCCCCGGCTTGGGCTGGAGCTGCGCAGCCTGCCCTCCCAGTGCTCTGGAGCTGGGGATGCTGGGGCCATAGACATTATAAAAATGCTGATTTTATTTTATAGCTCTCTCCTTCCAATACTGACATGAGAGGGAGCTAGTAGAGATTCTGTCCTACTAAGGTTCTTATACTGTGCTCATTTCTGCATTGTTACATTATCTCTTCTAGTTCCAGACTATGGGCATTCAGTGTTTTCCGATCTACATTACTGTGTGCAGCTTTGGTGGTACAATATTTTTATAAGAAGCAGATGGGATGCCTATCTCAATAAAAGGATATAGATGTTAACATGATAGAAAAAGGTCAGTGTAAACAATTGACACCTTCTCCCCTAGGAAAACAGAACAATCTAACTCCATTGCTAAACAACTCGTGCTTGAGTTAACATGAATCCTGTACATCTTAGATTTACCTAGTCTTTATTTTATACTAGATAATGCTAGAAGACATGTTTTTCTCACGAACAAAAAGATATTCCTTTTCTAGACTTAAAGTACCCGGTATACAGAACCCTATGGAAAACTTTGCTTGGAAGTAATTCTTCCTATTTACAGTATCATAGCCTTTCTGTATTTTGGTTTTTCTCCCCCCTTTAAGTAACTATCACTATGTGAATGAACTATGTAGGAATTTGATAGCTTAAGTCATCATCTTCTGTTGCTTATGAATGAGGCAATGGTCCTCAGGACTCCATTGTTAAGGCTGAGGGCTTGGCTACACTTGGAGCTGTAGAACACTTTGGGTTAAACCAGCCTTCAGAGAGCACAGTAGGGAAAGCACTGCAGTTTGTCCACGCTGACAGCTGCAAGCGCACTGGTGTGGCCACATTTGTGGCACTTGCAACTGCATTGGGAACAGTGCATTATGGGCAACTATCCCAGCATTCAAGTGGCTGCAATGTGCTTTTCAAATGTGGGGGGTGGGGTGGAGTGTGACAGGGAGCGTGTTGTGTGTATGTGGAGGGAGAGAGTGGGTTTTTGGGGTGCTGAGAGCATGTCAACATGTTATCTTTTAAGTTCAGACCCCCCTGCCTCCCCCACCCCCCCGCCTTTCACTCACTCAAAGCAAACATTTACTGTTTGCTTTGCCCCGGAGCAGATAAGCAATCGCTATCTGAAAAGGAGGTTTGAAAGAGCACTTCTGCATTCCTGCAGCAATTTCACAACAAGAAGGGAGGCCATGTGGCTTAAGGGGATTATGGGATGTTTCTGGAGGTCAATCAGAGCATAGTAACATAACTCCTCATTCACACTGATGTAGACGTGTCTCACCCAATATGTATCAGACGTTATTCCTCTCGCCAAGGTGCAGTACCAGGAGCACTCCAGCCAGGGAGTTAAAGCGCTGTACGTGCCTTGCCAGTGTGGACGGGGAGTAAGGTAGAGTGCTCTGGGCAGCTTTATTGTGATATAACGTACAAGTGTAGCCATGGCCTTAGTGTCAACACTAATCCTAAGCCTTCCTTTCTTCCCCACCCCTCTCACTTTAGATTGAAATAATGGATTCATTAGCAAACCACGATGCTTAGAAAGAGGCATGATGTATCTGCAAAGCAGGAAACTACAACTGCCATGCGCCCCCTCCTCACTATACAGTCCCTTTCTAAGCATGGACTACATTTCTCATCAGTCCCCTCCCCATTGCACTCCCTGCCCCTGGCCAGGTAAGGGGGAAGGTCCTGCATGCAGAGGTGGCTGGGCTCTGGTTTGGGAGCGAGAGCTGCAGGGCAGCAGGGAACTGGAGAGAAGCCCCGGGTATGGGGGGGAACTGTGCACACGGTTGCTGTGTCTGCTGGATGCTCCAGCTGAGGCAGGTCTGTGTGGGACTTCTGGGGGAGTAGTTACAGCTGGCACAGAACCAGTGCAGAGGGGCCCAATGAGAGACACTGAGCCTGGCTTGGGACCCCCCAAAGGCTTATTTGCTGGGACAGAGACTGGCCTGGAGCAGGCACCCCCGACAGTATCCCTGGAGAGCCCTGGCTCTCGACTGGACTGCCCCAGGGATCCAGGCAGGAACTGCTATTGCTCACTTAGCCTCTGTCCCTAGTGTGTGTGTGGCCTGCCCCTTTCCTGCCAGCCCCAGTACAAACCTCTCCCTGAGCCATGTGTCTCAGTGGTTACTGGGACCCAACAGGGCTAGCGTGGCAGGGCCTAGCTGTTGCAGTATCTCCAGTCCTTGCCTCTGAGATGTGATACGCTGGGCATGCTACTGGCTTCCCAGTGCTTGGGGTACTGAGTAACCCCAGTTATGGCACATGAAAATCTGGGACGTGCTAGATGTTTATTTGCTACTTGAGCAAACACATTTCTTGTGTTTCGATGTCTCCCAGTGCTTTACTCCTTCTTAGCCTGAATGTGGGTGGCTTGACAGAGCTCCAGATTTCAGGTCCGGGCCTCAGGAATGGGGCAGTTTTAGTTCCCAGGGCATTTTGTAGGAAAGGGGAGTTGAGGAACTGTCACCCTATTAGACTACCGTTATGAGGCTGGGTTGGAATAAGAACCAGCCCACAGCAGGCCACAGGGGCAGGAGGGGCTAGGATCTCTGTGGTGGAAAGAATGTGGGGGCTCCACCCCCATGTACATTTGGGCACATCTGTGGGTAGGTGGAAGCCAGAGGTGAGAGTAGGGCAAAGAGAGATTGCAGTGTCTGCCTTGGGGCCTGGGATTGGGCTGAGGAGCAGGGAGTGAGAGCCAGAGGGACTGGAAGAGAGCAGGGAGAAAACCCCAGGGATGTGCTTCATCTCAGTACCTCCCCTCACTCCCCTGCTTACTCTCTGTCCCCCACCGTTCTCCGGGAGCTTCCACCTCTCCTGGAAGGCAGGCAAGAAATTGTGACTACGAGAGACAGAACTGGGTCCAGGCTTCCAGCCTGCTCCATCCGGGCAGCGAGTCCGAGCCTCAGCACTGCTCAGCTGTGCTGGCTGATATGTTGAGTGGGTGGAGACAGAGCGAAGACTCACTCGGTTCCCATCCACCATAGAGGGAGCAGCAGCCGAGGCACTTCAGTGGGATTCCCCAGCTGCTTAAACCTGAGCACGTGCTGAAAGACCTTGCCTCTACCTCTGACAGTGCCTCACCTTCCCTCCCTGCAAGAGTGAGCAGGGATTTCCTGCTCATGCTCTAAAGCAAAGGCTGAGGGAAGGAAGTCAAGGCTGGATTGCTTGTCTCTGGCCTGAAGGGGGTGACTTGTGTACATGCTTAAAAGAGCAGGGTGATAAATTACTTTTTCACCCATGAAAAATGTCAGTCAAAATGACTTTAATTTAATGTTTTTCTTATAAATGGTTCAAAATTTTTTTTAACAAAACCTGAAAAATTGTGTGGTTGGGGGAGGACTCACATTTTTATCGTCAAAAAGTGAAACTTTGTTGTTTACAAAACTCCCAAATGTTCAGGAAATGCCATGTTCTCAAAATGCCATTTTCCACTGAAAACACATTACAGCAGGACATGTCTGACCAGCCCTAATACTTAATAATGTGAGTCAAGTTTGCACAACCTCATTCTGTAGCTTCTCTACAGTCTCCTTATCCTATAGTGCTCCCTGTTGTCCTACCCAACACCAACTCTCCCCTCACCTGCTGCTGCTGATGTTCTAAGAACTGATTTCTCTGTAGTACTAGCTGTTTGTTCTCCATATTTCTGGTTCCGTCTGCTGGCTTCTGAACTTCCAGATGGACTATGGCCACCTTATTTTCTTTTATGTCCTTTCTGCTGCAATCATTCTGGTCTTCCCTGGTATTATGTCTGACCAACTCAGCAGATTTGTCTCCTTGCACGCCTCTTAGGGTATGGTTACACTTACAAGATTATAGCGCTATTGGTTATAGCAGTCCCCTTATACAGTAATATGTATAGCGCTATTGTATGTCCACACTCAGATGCGCCAGCGGTATAGCATGGCCACATTTGGGGCACTTAATGCGGCATTAAGAGCAGCGCATTAGGGAAGGTATCCCAGCATTCAGCTGGGTGCAACGTGCTTTTTAAACGAGGGGGGTGAGGGGGGACGCGTTGTGTGCATGCGGAGGGAGAGAGAGAGTGATTTTTCTGTTCTTCTGGAAGCCTGTCAGTGAGCCTCCGTTCACAGAAGGCTTTGTTTTCACACAGGCTCCCTCCTTAAACATTTGCATTGCTTATCTGCCGAGTTAAGAGAGAAACTCTAAAGAGGTACTTCCGCATTCCTCCAGCCGAGTTCAAAAGAAAGGGAAGAGACGGCAGTTGCCTTAAATGGCTCTAGGCATCTCAAGAGATCACTTGTAGCGCAGTGGGTGTCTACATTCTTGCTGTAGCACTACAGCAGCTGCGCTACAGCCCTTATTCCCCATGCGGAGGTGGATTAACAATAGCGCTATAACTCAGCAGTTATAGCGCTCTACATGCCTCGCCAGTGTGGACGGGGAAGAGGTTATAGCGCTCGTGGGGGCTTTATAGCGCTATAAAGTGCCAGTGTAACCAAGCCCTAAATCATTTGCTCTGCATTCAAGCTTCAGCAGTGGTTGCACGTCACTGTTCTCAGAGCTCCTGCAACAGAGAACACAATGGAAATGTACCAAGCAACCATTCAGACGTCATTACTCACCAACACTCACACGCTGGGTTTCTACTCGGGGTAAACTCCTTTTTCAAATGGATTTCCTCTGCTTTTGTCTCACTAGGCCTGGCTTCTCAGCTCCAAGCTGACTTAATGGGATTTGTCTTGACATAGCCAGGGAAGTTTCCAGCCAATTAAAAATATAATAGGAAGAGGGAAAATAACCATGGCGATTCCTTTGCTGGAGGGGTTTGTTGTCACTCGTTGCCCTGCACTGTGCGGAAGGGATTAAAAATGCGTACGGGAGGTCTGTATCAGATTTACTGTGCCATGCTCCTGGGGGCAGGGAGACAAATAATTCATTACCGGTGAGGACGGAAGAATTACTTCAGTAATTTGCTTATTGACTTTTACTCTCTTTCTCACATGCATGCACGGACCAGCACATGGTGCTGTTCAGTACCACCTCCTGCTGCGGTTGAATGAAATCCGGGATGGGTCGAAAGAACAGTGTCCCAAACAGGTTGAGGGCAAGGAGAAAGGATGGGCAATAGCCTAGATCTTGGGAGACCCACCTTTCATGCTGCTCCACTCATTCCCTGTGAAATGTAGGGCAAGTCACTGAGTCAGTTCCCCATCTGTGCAATGGGGAGAAGAGCTTTGCCCTGCTGGGGTTGGGCGGATGCATTAAAGATTGTGAGGGGCTCAGATACTATGCTGATGGGGAGTCAGAACAGTATCACAGATTGTTCTCCTCGCAGACATGGTACACATGGTCTCTTTCCGCGTACCAGCTATGTCCCTCCCTGGAGCGTAACCAGGTGTGGTCACGCCAATCATTGTAGGGTCCTGTGGGCGGAAGTAGATACAGAGAGCAGAGCATTGGGAGAGCTCAATGCAGCAGCACACTCCAGCCTCATGCCAGCCAATAACATGACAGAAATCAAACGAGACAAAAAGTTTAAAATAGCTCTGCACTGGTGCTGGGAATAGCCCCAGACATGCCAGACTTGTCACAGTGGACAAGACTCTCTTAGGACAGATGGGAGGATCGTTCTGTTCCCATCTTCCCTCCCTTCTTGTCATCCTCTATGCCATATCACTGTGCCTCCTGTCCTTCCCTTCCATTTCCTTCTTTCTCCTCATCACTTCTACTGATTTATCCTCCTCTTCCTAAGACTGTGAGCTTTTTGGGACAAAGATGGCCCCTTACTAGGTGTGTATCCAGCACCTAGAACAATATGGCTATGGTCTCTCCTTTAACATAGGGAGCCGTGAAGGTGGAAAAGGGTTACACAGGAGAACCAGGAAGATGCGCTCTGGACTCATTTTGAACGGTGTTGTTTTAAAAGGCAGCCTCAACTTGTAATATCAGCACTTACTGAATTAATTTGCTGTGTAGCACAAGGAATGTTCAAAGTTCTTTCCGTGAATTCAAGTTTTGAGAAAAATCAAGAAAGTAATTACTTGGCTCAGTCATTAATTACTCACTACTGGACATTTTGGAACGTGTAGGATGAAAAGCCCGAGGCAGCTATTAAGAGCAGCTCTAATGCTATTGATCTATTTGTGTTTATCGTGAAATTTCTCTGCTTTTATGATATTTTATTGAACTGGTGGGGCCAGGTGTACGTAGCCAGGAAGTGCAATACATCCTCTCTCTTTCAGAGCCAGGCTTTCCACACTGCCCAGTGCTCTGCCCACAGCCAGCGTGCTTAAAAGAGAAAATCTTCCTCTAGCTCTACATTTGCCCATTCTCCCATGGCATCCAAACACTGGATCTTTTGTGAAGACTCAGGAAAGTCTGATATAAGTCCCTCTATCTCCCTCTCAGGGTGGCCTCTTGACTCCTATGCTCTCTTGTCATCCAGCGTGCCCTCTTTCTGCTAGTAACAATTCTCGGAGGAGGTGAGGGAGGTGGCGAGATGGCTCCCGCTTCACCAGTATAACCAGGAATTGTTTTCTAGTGACAACGGCCCATTACCCCAGTCAGACCCACTCAGGTCACAATCTAATCCATTTCTTTGGCCCTATCAGCACAGGAACCTTTGCAGGTGCCCACAGCTCTGGAACGGTCACATTAACAGAGGCTATGGGACCTACAGGGACCACTATTCCAATGGCTCCCTGAGAATGCACCAATACCTCATGGTATTCTTGGGTCTGCAGTCCAGGGTCCTGTACACATTTCAAATATAAATAAGGCTGGAGGAAAGTAGCAAGTTAGCTCAACCCTCCCCCAAAAGATAACATAACATAGAGAGAGTGAACTGAGACCTGTTTGAGGGAAGGGGATTTGTGTGGGATGGCGGATCCCGATCATTGACTTATTTTCCATGTACGGGCAGTGCTTCGAGGCCCCAGCTGAGAGCAGGGCCCTATTGTGTTAGGGATGAAGATACATCTAGTAGGAGACAGATCCTGCCCTGAAGAACTTACAGTCTCAATAGTCAGGGACTCCAGAGGAAGGGAGGGGAAATTGAAGTACAAAAAGGTGATGTGATTTGACCAGTCACAGCAGGTCAGTGTCAGAGCCTCTGATCAGTGGCTGAGCCTTAATCAGGGGGCGGGGCTAATCAGGAAGGCCAGGGCTATATTAAGCAGTGAGCATGCGACCATGGAGCTTGCAAACAGGGGCTGCTAACAGGGAATTTTGAGAGAGAGTTCTCCAGGTGAAAGAGCAAATACAGGACCCTTGGGGTAAGTGGCTGTCTGTAGTGTGTGTGTGTGTGTGTGTGTTTGGGGGTACTTTCTGTGTGCTGAGCTTGTGTCTGTTTGTGTGTTTGTTTTTATGAAGGACCATGTGCTGTGGCTGGCAGTTGGAAGCTGTGACATCTAGAAGCCTCTGTTCATTGTCCGATCCTTAAAGCTCTGATCAGTGGCTGAGCCTTAATCAGGGGGCGGGGCTAATGAGGAAGGCCAGGACTATATAAAGCAGTGAGCAAGTGACCAGGGAGCTTGCGAACAGGGAGTTTCGAGAGGGAGTGTGATGGGGGTGAGGTATATTTGGCAGTCTGTAAATCCTTTAACTTGAACTGTACTCCAAACTTCTTGATTTAAACAAAACCTTGTTGTTAGCTTAGGTAGCTGTAAAAGATAATGCAGGCAGAAGCCCAGCAGCAGAGTGGGGCAATCCAGTTTATTGCACTCAGTGTAGCATGTATGATTACCAGCCCTCTGGGTGGGCAGCATATGTGTGCATTTGGTGCAAGGAGCTCCTGGCCCTCAGAGACCACGTACGGGCTTTGGAGGTCAGGGTGGCAGAACTGGAGGAGCTAAGGGAGGCAGAGAAGTATATTGATGAGGCTTTCAGGGACACTGTAGACTTGTCCCACCTCCAGTTAGACAGCACCTGTGCTGTTGAGGAGGATGAAAGGCTCAGGGAAGGAGAGCAGTCAATGGGAATAGAGGGAAACCTTCCCATAGTTGGGACCCTCCTTCCAGGTGGTGTTGAGGTATCCTCTCGCACTGAGGTGACCTCTCTGGGGGAGGGAACTCCAGTCATTAGGAAAAGGCAGTTGTTAGTAATGGGAGATTTGATCATTAGAAACATAGACAGCTGGGTTTGTGATGACCGGGAGAACCGTATGGTGACTTGCCTGCCTGGTGCGAAGGTCGCGGATCTCTTGAGACATCTAGGTAGACTTATGAGTAGCGCTGGGGAGGAGCCGATGGTCGTGGTACATGTAGGTACCAATGACATAGGGAAGGGCAGGAGAGATGTCCTGTAGGCCAAATTTAGGCTGCTAGGAAACAGATGCATGCATCCGACAAAGTGGGTATTAACCCACGAAAGCTTATGCTCTAAAGTTTTAGTTAGTCTTTAAGGTGCCACAGGACTCTTTGTCACTTCTGCAATTCCAGACTAACATGGCTACCCCTCTGATTGTAGGAAACGGATTGAAATCCAGGACGTCTATGGTGGCATTCTCAGAAATGCTTCCAGTTCCACGTGCAGGGCCAGCTAGGCAGGCAGAGCTTCAGAGTATCAATGTGTGGATGAGACGATGGTGTAGAGAGGAGGGGTTTAGATTTATTAGGAACTGGGGAAACTTTTGGGATAGGGGGAGCCTATACAGGAAGGATGGGCTCCACCTAAACCAAAGTGGAACCAGACTGCTGGCACTTAACGTTAAAAAGGTTGCAGAGCAGTTTTTAAACTAAGAGATGGTGGGAAAGCCAATTGCTACAGAGGAGCACGTGGATCGGATTGAGACTTCTCATACAGGAGCGTCTACTGATAGAGATTCTCTAGGTTTTAGTTAGGAGAAGAGGATGGAAAAGAATAAAGGAGAGGCCAGATCAGATGACAAACTACCGAATAAAGAATCTGACACATCAGAAAAAGGCAGACAAATAAACAGTGACCAGTTTTTAAAATGCTTGTACACAAATGCCAGAAGTCTAAATAATAAGATGGGTGAACTAGAGTGCCTCGTGTTAAAGGAGGTTATTGACATAATAGGCATCACTGAAACATGGTGGAGTGAGGACAATCAATGGGGCACAATCATTCTGGGGTATAAAATATATCGGAAGGACAGAACAGATCGTGGGGGTGGGGGAGTGGCACTATATGTGAAAGAAAATGTAGAGTCAAATGAAGTAAAAATCTTTAATGAATCCACATGTTCCATAGAATCTCTATGGATAGTAATTCCATGCTCTAATAAGAATATAACAATAGGGATCTATTATCGACCACCTGATCAGGACAGTGATAGTGACGATGAAATGCTAAGGGAGATTAGAGAGGCTGTCAAAGTAAATAACTCAATAATAATGGGGGATTTCAGTTATTGACTGAGTACATGTCACCTCAGGACGAAATGTAGAGACAAAATTCCTCAATACTTTAAATGACTGCTTCTTGGAGCAGCTAGTACGGGAACCCACAAGGGGAGAGGCAACTCTTGATTTAGTCCTGAGTGGAGCACAAGAATTGATCCAAGAGGTAACTATAACAGGACCGCTTGGAAATAGTGATCATAATAACATTTAACATTCCTGTGGTGGGAACAAAACCTCAGCAGCCCAACACTGTGGCATTTAATTTCAGAAAGGGGAACTATGCAAAAATGAGAGGGTTAGTTAAATGGAAATTAATAGCTAAAGTGAAATCCCTGCAAGCTGCATGGACACTTTTTTCAAAGACACCATAATAGAGGCCCAACTTAAATGTATACCCCAAATTAAAAAAAGTCAAAGAACTAAAAAAGAGCCACTGTGGCTTAAAAAGCATGTAAAAGAAGCAGTGAGAGATAAAAAGGCATCTTTTAAGAAGTGGAAGTCAAATCCTACTGAGGTAACTAGAGAGGAGCATAAACACTGCCAAATTAAGTGTAAAAATGTAATAAGAAAAGCCACAATGGAATTTGAAGAACAGCTAGCCAGAAACTCAAAAGGTAATAATAAAATGTTTTTTAAATACGTCAAAAGCAGGAAGCCTGCTAAACAACCAGTGGGGCCCCTGGATGATAGAGATACAAAAGAAGCACTTAAAGATGATAAAGTCATTGCAGAGAAACTAAATGAATTCTTTGCTTCGGTCTTCACGGCTGAGGACGTTAGGGAGATTCCCAAACCTGAGCTGTCTTTTGTAGGTGACAAATCTGAGGAATAGTCACAGATTGAAGTGTCACTAGAGGAGGTTTTGAACTCAGGCCATGGTTACACTGGCACTTTATAGCGCTATAAAGCCCCCACGAGTGCTATAACCTACTCTCCGTCCACACTGGCAAGGCACTAATAAGTGCTATAACCGCGGAGTTATAGCGCTATTATTAATCCAACTCCTCATGGGGAATAAGGGCTGTAGCGCACCTGCTGTAGCGCTACAGGAAGAATGTGGACACCCACTGTGTATTAATTGGCCTCCAGCCTGTCCCATAATTCCCGTTCGAGCCACTCTGGTCATCACTTGCAAACTCTTTTGTCTGTCCTCAGGTGACCACACGTCAGACCCGCCCTTTAAAGTTCCAGGGAAATTTGAAAATCCCCTTCCTGTTTGCTCCAGCCAAGCGTGGCGTGCTCTCAGGGAATCCTTGCAGGTGATCATTCTCATTGATCTGATTGATTGCGTGGCGTGGTCTCAGGGAATCGTTGCAGGTGATCATTCTGATTGATCATCATGACTCCATGTGCCATGCCTCCTCGCAATAGGTGATCCCCAGCATGGAGCAATAGTGAGGTGCTGGACCTCATCAGCTGCTGGGGGGAAGAGGCTGTTCAGTCTCAGCTGCGGTCTAGCCGCAGGAATTTTGACACCTCTGGACAGATATCACGGGCCTTGGCAGAAAAAGGCCATGAGCGGGACACTCTGCAGTGCCGTGTTAAGGTAAAGGAGCTTAGGAATGCGTATCGCAAAGCCCGCGAGGCAAACGGCCGCTCAGGGGCAGCCCCGGTGACTTGCAGATTTTATAAGGAGCTGCACGCGATACTTGGTGGTGATCCCACGGTCACTCCATCGACCACCACGGACACTTCCCAGCCCACCAGTGAAGGGGGGGGGGGTGAGGAGGAGGACGAAGAGCAGGAGGATGAAGAAGAGGAGGAGGATGAGGACGAGGCAGCAGCGATCCAGGGCACGGAGTCGTCCCTGGACGCATGCAGCCAGGAGCTCTTCTCAACCCAGGAGGGCAGCCAGCCACAGTGTCCGGCGGTTGCAGGGGCCAGCTCAGCAGCGGATTGCGGAGGTAAAGCTGCTTTTCTATGGGAAAGGCAGGCAGCTTGGGGTGGAAGGGGATGCTTGCATGCTTGCCTACATGTGGAATAGTGCATTGATGTAGTCTATCACCTCGCGGTAGTCATCATCAGTAATCTCTTCAAAGGTCTCGATAAGAGCACTTGCAATGCGCCTGCGCAGGTTTCCCGGGAGAGCCAGCGTGGTCCCCGTCCCGGTCACGGTCACTAGTCCCTGCCACTGTGCTACAATGGGTGGGGGGAGCATTGCTGCACATAGGCACGCTGCATATGGCCCTGGGCGGAAGCCGCATCTTAATAAAATCCCTTCCCTTTGCTCCTCAGTGACTCGAAGCAACGAGATATCTTCCAGGACAAACACCTACGGAGAATGTTGGAACAGTGTTCAGAGTAGGGCTCTTGCCACTTACCGGCACTCCCCACCCCCTCCCCCGCCACAGCTTTTCAGGGCAGGGAA
>ML677482.1:1627285-1806852 GCA_007922305.1 Dermatemys mawii
TCCCCACCCCCTCCCCCGCCACAGCTTTTCAGGGCAGGGAAAAAATCATTTCCCTTGCCTCTGGAGTCCACTCACCATGGCAGGGGCTCCGTTGCTGTATCTGTGCTGTCTGCGGGACAGGCAAACGGGGAATGCGGGGGAATGATAGGCATGTCTGCTCTTTACAAGGGAACCACTGTGCAATGTATCTTTTTATTTTAGAAGGGTCGTCCTTCACCCCTTCGCCATCGCTCTTATCAACAGCTGAGAGGCTCAGGCGACTGAGGAAGCGGCCACGAAGGAGCAAAGAGGATCTTGTACAGCAAGTAATGCAACAGGCTGTAACGGAGAATCAAGTTGCACAGAGGTGGAGGGAGAATGAGAGCAAGTTGAGGGAGAAGGCGCGGAAGGAAAACGCGATTCACCGCCGGAAAAGCACCGACAAGCTGCTCTCATTACTGCAGCTTCAATTGCAGACTATGCAGCGGCTTGTCACCCTTCAGGAGGAGAAGCTCCGCACCCACCACCCCAATTATCGTTTGCCCCAACTCCCTTCCCCTTCTTTGCCTCTGTACCCTCCAGGCCACTATCATCAGCCAAATGGTTATCACCATCCACAGCTGCCTCCAACCCCTCTGTCTTCACCGAACAACCCCCAGACCCCAGACCATTATCCACTGCAGTCTACCCCTAATAACATGCCTTACTGCCCTCCGCAAATGGGGTTCGGGGGACATGGCCACTGTGAGAGCACTGGAGACTCAGAGACCCGGACATACTCCGATCTCTGACTGACCCCACGACACCCCCATTGCACCTCCCCTGCCTTCCCCCTCGCATGCATCACAATATTTTCTTTCAGCAACCAAAGTACCTGTTCAATAAATGAATTGTCTTCTTAATAAATGGGTTTCTTTATTAAGTGTACATACATTATTACAGGCTACAGAAAAGCAAATGCCTGTTCCTGTTAAAAGAATGCTCCCTCCCTCCCTCCTTCCCTCCATCTGCACCTCACTTTAGAACTGGCTTTCAGCCTCAAAATGCTCCCTCAAGGCTTCCCTGATCCTAACAGCCTCGCGCTGGTCCCCTCCATGAACCCTGCTCTCTGGCTGGGCATATGTGGCCTCCAGGCATTGAACCTCAGAGGACCATGCCTGAGTGAAGCCTTCGCCCTTCTGCTCACAAAGATTATGTAGGGCACAGCATGCGGAAATAACCGCGGAGATACTACCCTCGGCCAAGTCTAGCCTCCCATAAAGACAGCGCCAGAGCGCCTTGAGACGCCCAAAAGCACACTCCACAGTCATTCGACAACGGCTAAGCCTGTAGTTGAACCTTTCCTGACTGCTGTCCAGGCTCCCTGTGTACGGTTTCATGAGCCAGGGCATTAAAGGGTAAGCGGGGTCACCAAGAATCACTCTGGGCATTTCCACTTCCCCCACGGGGATCCTCTGGTCTGGGAAAAAAGTCCCGGCTTGCAGCTTCATGAACAGGCCGGTGTTGCGGAAGATGCGTGCGTCATGCACCTTTCCAGACCAGCCAGCGTTAATGTCAGTAAAACGCCCACGGTGATCCACAAGCACCTGGAGAACCATGGAGAAGTACCCCTTTCGGTTAATGTACTCCTCAGCTAGGTGGGCGGGCGCCAGAATGGGTATATGGGTCCCATCTATCGCCCCTCCACAGTTAGGGAAACCCATTTCTTCAAAGCCAGCCACGATGTCATGCACGTTATCCAGAGTCACGATTTTTCGTAGCAGGATGCGATTAATGGCCCTGCACACTTGCATCAGTACAACTCCAATGGTCGACTTTCCAACCCCAAACTGGTTGGCCACCGATCGGTAGCTGTCTGGTGTAGCCAGCTTCCAGATCGCGATAGCCACCCGCTTCTCCACCGGGAGGGCAGCTCTCAGTCTGGTGTCCTTGCGCCGCAGGGCAGGGGCGAGTTCAGCACACAGTCCCATGAAAGTGGCTTTTCTCATTCGAAAGTTTTGCAGCCACTGCTCGTCGTCCCAGACTTGCATGACGATGCGATCCCACCACTCTGTGCTCGTTTCCCATGCCCAGAAGCGGCGTTCAACAGCCATGAGCATGTCCGTTAATGAGACAAGAAGCTTTGCGTCGAATGCATTCACCGCTTCGATCTCGTCTTCAGAATCATCACTGTCATCCTGCATGTCAAGGAATAACTCCACTGCACACAGAGATGTGCTGGCGACAGTCGTCAGCATGTCCCTCAGCAGTTCTGGATTCATTGCAGCACTCAACAATGGAAGACGGAGCGTGCCTTGCTGAAACCCTTGAAAGATGGCGCCGGAGGTGGAAGGAAACACAGGGATTGCTGGGATATGCCAAAAAGCATCATGGGTAGTTCAAACAGGATATAGAATGCCCCGCAAGTGACGCCCCCCCCCTACCACAAGGCATTGCGCCAGATCAGGAAGAGGTGTACTGTGGGATACATGCCCTAATGCGCTGCTCTTAATGCCGTATTAAGTGCCGCAAATGTGGCCATGCTATAGCGCTGGAGCATCTCAGTGTGGACATACAATAGCGCTAATATTATTGCTGTATAAGGCGAGCGCTATAAGCAATAGCGCTATAATTTTGTAAGTGTAACCATACCCTAATTGATAAACTTAACTGTAACAAGTCACCGGGACCAGACGGCATTCACACAAGAGTTCTGAAAGAACTCAAATGTGAAATTGTGGTACTATTAACTAGGGTTTGTAACCCGTCCTTTAAATCGGCTTCTGTACCCAATGACTGGAAGATAGCTAATGTAACGCCAATATTTAAAAAGGGCTCTAGAGGTGGTCCTGGCAATTACAGACCAGTAAGTCTGACGTCTGTACCGGGCAAATTAGTTGAAACAATGGTAAAGAGTAAAATTGTTAGGCACATAGAAGAACATAAATTGTTGGGCAAAAGTCAACATGGTTTCTGTAAAGGGAAATCATGTCTTACTAATCTATTAGAGTTCTTTGAAGGGGTCAACAAACATGTTGACAAGGGGGATCCAGTGGACATAGTGTACTTAGATTTCCAGAAAGTCTTTGACAAGGTTCCTCACCAAAGGCTCTTACATAAATTAAGTTGCCATGGGATAAGAGGGAAGATCCTTTCATGGATTGAGAACTGGTTAAAAGACAGGGAACAAAGGGTAGGAATAAATGGTAAATTTTCAGAATGGAGAGGGGTAACTAATGGTGGTTCCCCAAGGGTCACTCTTAGGACAAATCCTATTCAATTTATTCATAAATGATTTGGAGGAAGGGGTAAACAGTGAGGTGGCAAAGTTTGCAGATGATACTAAACTGCTCAAAAAAGTTAAGACCCAAGCAGACTGTGAAGAACTTCAAAAAGATCTCACGAAACTAAATGATTGGGCAACAAAATGGCAAATGAAATTTAATGTGGATAAATGTAAAGTAATGCACATTGGGGAAAAAATAATCCCAACTATACATACAATATGATGGGGGCTAATTTAGCTACAACTACTCAGGAAAAAGATCTTAGAGTCATCATGGATAGTTCTCTGAAGATGTCCACGCAGTGTGTAGCGGCAGTCAAAAAAGCAAACAGGATGTTAGGAATCATTAAAAAAGGATAGAAAATAAGATGGAGAATATCTTATTGCCCTTGTACAAATCCATGGTGCGCCCACATCTTGAATACTGTGTACAAATGTGGTCTCCTCATCTCAAAAAAGATAATACTGGCATTAGAAAAGGTTCAGAGAAGGGCAACTAAAATGATTAGGGGTTTGGAATGGGTCCCTTATGAGGAGAGATTAAAGAGGATAGGACTTTTCAGCTTGGAAAAGAGGAGACTAAGTGGGGATATGATAGAGGTATATAAAATTATGAGTGGTGTCCCTAGCCTCTGTTTGTCAGAGGGGGGTGATGGATGGCAGGAGAGAGATCACTTGATCATTATCTGTTAGGTTCACTCACTCCGGGGCACCTGGCATTGGCCACTGTCGGTAGACAGGATACTGGGCTAGATGGACCTTTGGTCTGACCCAGTATGGCCTTTCTTATGTTATGTAGAGGAGGGAATAGTACCCATGTCTCCTGGCAATTAGTTCTGTAACTTTCTAGGCCACTTTGACTCTCTGATCATTTTTGATTAAGCATTCATACTTTTGTGGGTAAGTCCATTCAGATACTTCAGAATTTACCCACAACTGCCTTTTCTATTACATCACTACCTTTTGTTAGTTCACACCAGTGCCAGTCAGTGCCCAGAGACAGCCTTTGTTCCCTGGAGTTAGACACTGTGCACCGGGAATGAGATTAGCTGCCGAGGAACCAGCTGGCACAAGAAAACCAGTGAAAGCAGCTCTGCCTGGTAGTACATGCTGTGCTATGCATCCTTGGTCTACATAGGCCGTGAGAATCCCTCTCCAGCTTCCTCGTGATTCTGGATGCAGTAGTGCTGGTTGTGGCCCCATCATCATAGGAGAGCATGGTGAGCCGGCAACAGCAGCAGAGTGCTAAAACAGAAGACTTGGGCTTGATCCTGCTGACATCATCAATGACACAAGAAAGGAATAAACCAAAGGGAGCCATGTTGGCTTTTAGTGCTCAGGAAAGCCAGCAGAACCCTGCGCTTAGCTTGGAAAACCCCTGCCACGTATTAAAAAGAAATAGAAAATAACAAACACCGTGTCCCTTTGACATTAGCCTAGCTTCAGTCAGGATTCATCTTTGCCAGTTCCCCTCATTCTGCTGCCTGTGCAAGTAGTGCTCCTGCCAGCAAGTGAGCTCAGAGGTAGCTGGTCGCCGCTAGTCCAGGGGGTCAAATGACAACATCTTCCTCCTGAACTCTGACAACCCAGGAAAAAGAAAACACATTTAAGGGGGTATAACGGACACAGCTGTTTGATAACTCTCCCCTCTGTCCCTCCTCCCACCCCCACCCCTTTCTGTCCTCTGCCTGCTCCCGTCATAGCTGGCAGGCAAAATGCTAGCACTCACTTCTCAACCATGATGTTGGTCGGGAATGGCGGTCTTTAGATCACGATAATACAATTACAGCTTAGGTTCAAACCAAACTCCCCTGAAAAGACAGGTTTAGTCACACCTTCTCTGATCCCTGCTTAGTTTTATGTGGAGCAGCTGTACTAGAAAGACAGAGTGGAAGTGATTTGTAGGGACTATCTATTCATCATCTGGCCTGATCGTGTCCTTCCTTCATCGGGTTGAATCGGAAATCAGAGAAGATATTTAATGTTCTCTGCTCACCAGGATGCAGCGTTTACATGGAGTCGTGGCACAAAAAAAGTGGTCTGAAAGGGAGGAATGCATTGGAAGAGGGAGTCAGAGTGCAAGAATCTCCACTGCAGAAATAATGGGAGGTCCTTGCTGAAGTATGATGAATGGAACTTGCTCAGGTTTCAGGAGGGGTCAAGACTAGTGAGGGACAGAGCTGGCTGTAAAAGGCCAACTATTTTTTTTCTTTCTTTCTTTCTGGTGGGAAATTTTGAAAAATGTTCCATTTTTTCAAAATTACTCATGAAAATTGTTACATTTTTTCAATGAAAAACAGAAATGAGAGCCCAATTCTTCTGTTGTTTCTCCCAGATTGATGGTTTTTGGAAGAAATTGTGTTTTTCTCTAAGAAAGAGAAAAGTTTGATTAAAGCAAACAATCCTGTGACCATCTTCTCCCTCTTAGCTGTTTCTTTATGCTGTTACCCTGCCCTCTTGCTCTCACAAGGCATGTCTGTGCTGCAATAAAAACCCCCCGGCACAGAGACTGACTCGGGCTTGCGGGGTCAAGTTGCAGGGCTACAAATAGCAATGTAGATGTTCACGCTTGGGCTGGTGCCTGGAGTCTGAGACCTTCCCGCTGTGGTGAGTCTCAGAGCCCATGTTCCTGCCGGAGCCCTGAGTGGCTACACTGTAGTTTTTACCCCCAGAGTCTGGGCCAGCTGACCTGGGCCAGTAATGTTTTATCACAGTGTAAACATACCCTTAGGGGCTGTTGGTCCAGGAGAGATTTGGCATTGCTCTTGCTGCTCCAGCACCCACAGTGCTTGACAAACACTGGCAAGAGCCAGCTCTTCAGCTAGCTTAAGTCATCCTGCAATGGCCCCAGACCGGTTTGCACCAGCTGAAGATCTAGCCCTTTGTGTTGACTTGCAAGCCACAACTCTCGCTAAAAGACACTCTCTAGTTGATGGCCCCTGGGCAGGAAGCACTGTGATGAAGTTCTATGACTTGTGTTTATGCAGGAGGTCAGACTAGATGATCAGAATGGCTCCTTCTTGCCTTGAAATCTATGAATTCATTTACAGCAATATAAACCTGCCTTGTATTTAACTGCAGCCTGCCAATGCCTAGTTATGTTCTATTAAAAAATCAACAAATGAACAACAAAACCAAGGCTCCCGTTTTCCATTAGACATGCACATGGAACCCCAGGAAACATGCCAAAGGGCGGCATTAATAGTGCGAGATTAATAGTGCAAATCAAACCTGCAGTTTAGCCCCACTCTGAACACTAGATTCTGTGCTCATCTCCCATCTGCGCTTTGGGGCCTGAGTGGTGAATGTGGTTGAGCTCCACTTAGCGCAGAATCCAAGAAGCAGTGACCATGGCTTTATGCTGCATTTTACCCCGGTCTAGGTTGGCCCCAGTATTGTTTGTAACACGCCAGGAGATTCTCTAAGATCGTGCCCGGGTACTATAGCTCTGGGGGCTGATCTTGTAATGGGGCATGACAGTGCCCCACACTCATGGGCACTGTCATGGCACAGCTGAACTCCTGCCATATCCTCTTTTGCCAGGCAACAACTAACCGGGGGTCACATGGAACCAGCCACCTCAGGGATTTCCCTACAACAGGCAGGCTGTGGTGGCTTTCTGGCCCCTTTGCACCATTAGGGCAGGGACAGTTGCCAGTTGTGAGCTGCTCACCTGAGCCCTGGCTTTCTAGATTGGAGGGTGACACACCACCCAAGGCAGCTGTCCATGCATTTCGAAAACATGGAAAATACGAAAAGCCCTTGGAAGGAAAATGTCCAGCCAACCTTCCCAGAAATGTGTGGACTGATGTGGGCTCTGCTACCCGCGCCTAGCAATGCTTTTCAGTGCAGATACCTGATGGCCAGGCCCAAAGCCAGCAGGGCAGAGTGAGAAGAAGTGTGCACTGGCATCCCTCTGTCATTGCTCTGCCTGGAGCTGTGCGTGGGCACAGCCTGCTCGGATCCTGAATTGAGGCAGAACAAACTTGGGACTGAACCAGCAAGGCTGCAAGCTACAAACCAAAGCAACGGGAGCCATGCGTTGCAGGACGACAGCAGTGTAGTGACGTGACCAGAAAGGAAAATGATGTAGTGGGTTTGCCTCATTCCTTTGGATTTCCTGTTATCTGCTGTATGCATCTCTTCTGAGGGACTGGGCAAGGAAGTGTGGGATACGGGGAGGATGTGGGAGGGAGTGGAACTGGCTGGGCAGGGGAGACTAGTGTCCCCACAATGGAAATATTGTGGGGTCTGGTCTATGTTTCCATCCCCACAATTTTTCCTCTGTACCCAGGGAAGGCATGAGACGGAGGACCTCAGCCCCCTCGGCACTGGGAAGAGGGGCTGCATGAAGGTGGGTGCTGGAGCTGGGTTGGGTGGGGAAGGGGTGACCAGGTAGAGCAGGGACACCACACCACCACAGTTGCCCTGCTGTGCATCTTCAAGGCTAAGTTGAGTGCTTTCCCTGCCACCCTTCCCCACCGCCACGGGCACTGCCTGCACTCACTGGGATCCTTGAGGCACACTGCCTACCTCAAAGCTCAGTCTCCCTATTCAGGGCGATCGTCCTCTGGTGGGGTAGGGGCTTCAGTGCCCAGATAGAGCAGCAGCTGGGGCAAAAGCTGCGTTTGGCTGTCCTGCATGATGGAGGTTGGCTAAGGCCCAATTTCAAAGCTCAGCCCTAACTCAAGTAGACCACAGCCTACCTGAACCTCCTCATGAGTCTGAGAGGTTCGTTTTCAGACCTGATCCGATCTGAACTCCACATTACTCTGACAACGCTGTGTCAGGGCTGCCACTACAGCCTTGTCCTGTGGGGGCTTGACCTGGTGGAGGCTTCCCATTCCCCAGGCCCCGTGCTGGCAATCCTCTCTGGCCATAGGGTCAGTTCAGCACTGACTGCATTCCCCACTCCTGCTGCCCTGCCCCTTGTTGCGCTGTGTTGACCATTGACCCCTGACCTAATCTCGAAGGCATATGTTTTGAGGTAAAATATAATCTATTTGCTAAGCATGTGTATAGAAATAATGGTGAATGTTACTGAAGCTGTAATAGCAAGTAGAAGGACCAAAATATATGTATTAAAATAGGTGTGGCTATATGTCTTAAGTATTAAGTGTTAAGGGCATTGATTGGGTTCAGTAGAAATTGGCAGTTGGCATAAACCAGTGTGAGTATTATGTGCTTGACCTAAGTTTATAAAATTCAGCAAGATGTATCATGTGATAGATTAGCAATGTGCTGTGTGATAAATAGGTAATTCATACAGGAACATATGGTAGCATCTTAGAGTATTTTTGCAATATGGTAGCTATAGAAATAACCACATTAATGTACATGATTTATTGATGCAAATGGCTTGTGTCAGAGATGGGAAGTTTAACTATGGGTAGCTGGAATAGCACACATTGTCATTGGTGATTCCTCAGCATCGGGGATGATCTCTTCCACAGGTTTTATTTTTTGTGGGTCCTTTGGTGACTGAGGAATTTGATCCTTGAGTCACAGGCTCACTGGCAGACATTGCAGGTGTTGAAAAGCAGGGTTTGGCCATGATTGCTGTACAACAGTCGTCTTCTCCTTTCTTTTCTGGCGTTTTTCAGCGACTAGGGCAAGGCAATTTTCCTCAAAAGCAATTGTTTCTTCTCTGACAAGTCTTTGCCAGTTAGCCCTGTCCTAGGCTATTGTCTCCCAGTGTGTGGTATCGATGCCACATTCTTGATGTTTATCTTGAGGGTGTCTTTGAAGTGTTTGTTTTGACCTCCAGGTTTGCTTTCTCCTTTGAGTTGGGTGTACAGCAGTTGTTTTGACAGGTGTGCATCAGACATGCGCACACAGTGCCTGCTCCACTTCAGCTGGGGCTGGATAATCGGGGCCTCAACAATGAAGACGTTGGCCTTTGTGAGGACACTGACATTAGTGCAGTGATCGTCCCACGTTATGTTGAGAAAGTGCTGGTTCCAGGTTTTCGGGTGTTGTCTGTTGGTCACCCAAGTCTCGCAGCCTTAGAGGAGAACTGGATTACAACTGCTTTGTAAACTAAAAGTCTAGTGTGTGTTCTGATCTTGTGGTGGTTGAACACCTGACGAGACAGTCTGCCAAAAGCAAGGCTGGCACAGCGGATTCCGTGCTGAATCTCGACATCTATGGTTGCCGTCTGCGAGAGATAGCTGCCGAGGTAGGCTACACCGCCACACTTGGGCAGGGGCTGAAACCTTCTCACATATGGTCCCAGATGTGAATGGGTGGAATAGGAAAAGGCGTGTAAAAGATGTGCTTACCCAACCTAGTATTGGGACACTGGGGGATGACAGAGTGTATGCTGGTGGCCCTAGCCAGTCAGCCACTCTGTCCCTTTCTTCATGACTCTGCTTATTGTCTTCACAAATAAGAAAGAAAAGTTTGCAAAAAGTGACACAAGCAGCAGGCTGGTAGGGATTGAGACAGGGTCGTCTAGGCTCCGGTAGCTACCAGGTAGGGCCCTCCCCTCCCTACAGCAGGGGTTCCATGGGGTCTGCTTTCCTGCAGCCTCCTGCTCAGGTTACCGGAGCCACCTCTCCTGGGTTTTGCCTTTTGTATTGTCCAGTGGGGGGTGGGCCAAATCTCATGCAGTGCTGATCAGCTGTGTCAGCTGATTCCCAGCTCCTGCCTGGTGTGCTTCTCTCTAGGGCAGGGTCGGCTGCTCCCTGTCCCATCCCCCGCTCCACCTCCAACCCAGTTATTAAACCGGGAAGTTGGCCTGTCACACATTGGTAGGAAGTCTGGCCCAGAGCCTTCATCTCAGGGTGATCTCCACCTACTGTTCTTTCTATATTTGTTTCTAATGGTTTCCATTAGGTTATAAGTGTGCACAATTCATAGATTTGTAGATTGATCCTCTAGTCTGACTTCCTGTGTAACCAAGGTCAGAAAACTGTCCCAAAATAATTCCCAGAGCAGATCTTTTAGAAAAACGTCCAACCTTGCTTTGAAAATGGTCAGTGATGGAGAATCCACCGTGACCCTTGGTAAGTTGTTCCAATGGTAATTACTCTCACCGTTGAGTGAGATTACTGCTATAATGTAATACTGTAAGTATGAACAATGAAGGAAACCACTTTACTGTACTTACTGTATTGTTATACTTATGTTTATTGATTTTTTTATATGATTTCAGCTATATTTGTCTGTATTAACTAGTGCTCATAAAGTTTTCGTGTGCTTCACCAACTTTATCTTCTTAATTAGCTCTCAGTTGCCACCTGGCAAGTAACCTGTTATCTGTGATAAAGACATGTTGCCCCCTCAATAAATAATTTTATAACGGCAATCGCTGACCAGACTCCAGCCGTGTGTGCTGTGGAGCAAGAGGTGCTGTAAAGATGTAAAGCGCTGCCACGGCAAAGGACCCTGCTTAAAGCGCTGCTGCGGCAATGCTTTAACATTGTTGCCCCTCCCCATGGGCCACTGCGAGGGGTGGGGAGGCAAAAGGAGCTGACCACAGGGCTCCAGATGCCCGGGGCCCTTTACATTGCTGCTGGAGGCCTGGGCAGCGTGAGCCAGGCAGCACAGATGGACTGGCTGGGGGACCCTGAACCCCCCCAGCCCCGCCCCTTCCACCTAAGGCCCTCCCCTTCTGGGGGCTGGAGCCGCCCCTCCCCATACCAGTAAGTGTTGTATGTTCTTTCACCCCTGTAGACAGAGCTCTTCTTCAGGTCCTGGAAGGCAAGTGGAGTGTCTATAAGGCTGCCACAGATTTCTCATTCGCTCTTCCCCCGGGGGTGAACAGGGATCTCCATGCCTTTCTGAGGGTGACTGCTTCCCGGTGCTCTCCTAGCAGTGCTGTGAAGCCAAGCTGCCTTCATACAGGGCTGTAACTGGTGGCATGCCTCAGCCTTTGACCTGCTAGCTGGCACTGCCAAGTTGTGTATGATCCCCTGTCAGAGGAATCGCAAGGCCCCTAAGAACCCTGGGGCAAGAATAGGTTAAGCCCCCCATTCCTGATCCAAACTCTAAAATGATGCTTACCTTTACCATCGTGGAACATCAGAACCTATCCCCCTTCTCCATAAATACACAAGCACGACAGGCAGGCTGTCTACATGTGTAATGCTAATTTTTATACTGCAGTAGCCACATAGAAATGATCTTAAGGTGGTAATTCTGTCACGCCTGAGATAGTCTAGCCTTTGTGTGATGAAGCACCTCTATTCAACTTTAAACCTAACTAAGATTTTACCAGTGCATTTTTATGTAATTGAAAATCTGCACAACAGGACTTATGAGCTGTCCCACACTAGTAATAAATACACATATTGTATCAACATAAAACACTCAGCTTTTATATGTCAAACTTTAAATAATGAGGCACATCCAAAGCACATGTGAGGTCATAAAGTCCGAGGGGTTCGGCCACTGTTTATTACTCCTGTTTCAAGCTGGGGCAACTTTACAGGAACTAAATGAATGGCGTGACACCACTGTAAGAAGAGAGAAATGTAAGGGGGAATGAAACCCAAAATCTTTGTATTATTATCCATGGGAAAATGTGGAGTTTGAACACAAACAGTATTTGCTTTTCAGTCTCCTGTCACATGGCTGGGCACCAAATGCAAAGAAGTGTTTTCACAAATATACAGGCCACTCTTGAGAATGCATTAGCAGTTTGCTGGTGCGCTTTGATCTAGTCCTGTTTGAATCCAGACTAGCTCCAAGCACATTAGCGGACTGTTTGTTAATGCATATCGGTGGGGTAGATTCACACTTCCGCTTGCTGCAAGCTATCAATTTGAGTAGACAAGCCCTAAATCTGGCATTTATGGTCTGTCTGCTTCCATATGATAGAATTGCTCCCTGACCTAGGTAAAAGGCCAGTTCTCACCTACAAATGTGCCATCTTTAGGTACCGCTGAGATACACACACTATTCACAGGTGCTCCAGCCACTTTGGGGTCACTCCTTGAATCCATTTAAACTGGCAGATCAGACCCGGTTGCCAAAGATTTTCCATTGTCAAAATGTTGCATCGGTGTGAGAGTGCACCAGTAAATGTAGCCTAATTAGGAGAAACACATTCTAACACAGAAAAGAGTTTAATTCTGATCAGGGACCACCCTCCATCCACCCCCCCGCCCCCCGCAACCTTCTCCAGACTTCCTCATCCTACACCTCCAAGGGTCAGGGAGGTGTGTCCTATTGCTCCCCCAAACCCTCTGCTGGCTTCCTACAACCCTGGGGACTGCATTCCTGCTCCCCATCCACCCCTGCCACTTTTGTCCAGCCTCCTCCGCCCCCAGGGTTGAGGACCTGCTCTCCATCAGTCCCTTGCAACCTTCCCCTGGCATCCCCCACCCCTATGGCCATGGACCTGCTCCCCATCCACCCTTCCCTGGCCACCTCCTGCCCTCTGGGTCTGGGGACTTTCTCCCCACCTGCCTCCCTCAACTCTCCCTCTGGAGCCACTCAGCTCAACCACAACAGGACCCAGGCAGCCCTGCCTAACCCCTGCACGCCTCATCCCCAGCCCATCCTAGCCTGCATGCCCAGACACACACCCCCATCTATCGCCTGACCTCCAACAACTCCCCTTCCCCGAGTCCACCCCCTCCTGCACCTTTCCAGATGAGTTAGGGGTTGCGTGGGCAGCAGCGCTCATGGGGGCCAAGTGTGGAGCGGTGGGTGTAGCCTGGGTGGCGACCTGGAGCCAGATGGCTTGCTGCACTTGTGGCCAAAGCCCTGGAGTGCTCGTTGTGTTGCAGGAGCAGTTCTGATTGGCTGAACTGTGGCTGGGATCTTTCCCATGACTGGGCAGGGAGAGGTTGGGGAAGGGGTGGGAGCGCTTCACCACATCCCAGCTGGGTGGCGCTTCAGGCTCCTCATTGCCCCCGGGGCGGGAGGCAGCTGCCTGGTTTGCCGTTAGGTGAAGTGTGGTATAATCACAAAGGGGCCGGACGCAGAGTGGCATCTGCTGGTTCACTTCCCATGACCTCATGGGCCCTGGGGCGTGCACCATTTTAGCCACACCCCTGTCACATGAAAACCAACTGCTCAACAACCATTTGCTGCTTCTTTTTCCTGGCAGGCCCCATGACGGGAATGGGGTAGTTGGAAGGGTGGTATGAAGAATAGGATCAAGTTCAGGCTCAGTTATAGAGATTGTCACCATGGCTGAGGTATTTGGGTACCATAGTCAGACAGGTGTACACTCTCCCCCCACACCCCGATTATATTATTGTATTACACATGATATTGCTTTCTTCCACTCCTCTGGTAGATTTGGCTGGACAGCGTGATGAGGGAGAAAAGCAACAATGTGAGAGAGAGAGAGAGAGAGAGAGAGACATGGTCAGTCTTCATTCCTCCTCACAAAAGAATGGATCTGCGCCCGGTGACAGGGATCTGGTGATTGAAATGGCTTCCTAGTGCTGACAGCTCACTCCTTACTGCTGAATGGGATACGGCCAGGAAGGACTGGCTCTGGAGAGTAGAGTGACCAGATGTCCTGATTTTGTAGGGACAGTCCTGATTTTGGGGGCTTTTCCTCCATATATAGGAGAATATTTAATATAGGCTCCTATTACCCCCCACTGCCTGTCCTGATTTTTTACAATTGCTGTCTGGTCACCCTGTTGGAGAGTCTCCTAGCTAACTCACCATGGCCTCAGCTCCATGCATCCCCAGTGTGATGCTGCACCCCATAAGGCTGTAATGGAAATATGCTATATGTATATGATATAACTGGAATTATGTTTTATGTTACATATGCCATGTCACATATTTCTGTAAAGGTTATGATCTACTGAATATATTCATGCATCATTTTTGTATTCAAAGTTATGAATATTGGCTGTTCACTGGTTTGATTTTAAGTAGCCTTAGTAAGGCATTTGGGCAGCCTCTTTAGAAAGGAATTTGCAAGTTAAGTGCCCAATCAAGAAACACTTACTGGACAATGGATCTTGGAAGGCTCCAATCCACACAAGAAGTCTACTTGAGGAGGTTCAAGGTAGCATATGAACCATGGCTGCTACCTGTAAGTTCTGAGTCATGCACGGGCATGTGACTTGCCCATGTGACTCCAAAACTCCATCTTGTAGCTGGGATTCTACAGGAGGGAGGGAGGGGTGTCTACCCACAAAAGAAAGTCTATTTAAATCCCTGGGAAACCCCTCCATTTTGTCTTCAGCTGGCTCAAGAGATAGCCTCTCCATCCCCAAAGGATACCTGAAAGAAACTGGAACAAAGGTTAGTAAATACAGGGCGATGTGAGTGATTGCTGGACCCAGACTAGAAGGAGACTAGTCTGTAAAGGGAAACTTACTGGAACACCTCTGAGGATGAAGTTTTATCTGTAGTTAGTTTTCTTACTATATTAGGCATAGAATTGTGTGTTCTGTTTTATTTTGCTTGCTATAATTCATTTTGTTCTGTCTGTACTACTTGGAACCACTCAAATCCTATTTTCTGTATTTAATAAAATCACTTTTTACTTATTAATAAACCCAGAGTATGTATTAATACTTGGGGTGGCAGGTGGTGGGGATGAGAACAGCTGTGCATATCTCTATCAATGTTATAGAGGGCAAACAACTTATGGGTTTACCCTGTATAAGTTTATACAGAGTAAAATTGATTTATTTGGCGTTTGGACCCCACTGGAAGTTGGGCATCTAAGTGTTAAAGACAGGAACACTTCTTAAGCTACTTTCAGTTAAGCCTGCAGTTTGTGGGATGTGGTTCAGATCTGGGTTTGTGTTTGTAGTCCGCATGTGTGTCTTGCACAACCAGGCAGGGTTCTGGAGTCCAAAGCTGGCAGGGAAGGTAGGGCAGAAGTAGTCTTCACACATCAGTTGGCAGCCCCAAGGGGTTTTCTGTGATCCAACCCATCACAGCCAGATTCCCCGCACTGTTACTGCAGCAGGGTGCTACCTTCTAGCTTTTCCTGTAGTCTACAGTGGATGCCCTAGGAGTCTGATCAGCTTGGTAATGACACTACATCTATCTGGGGTCCAATTCTCACACTGAGTAGGCTTGATTCTGAAAATAGTCTCACTGAGGCCAAGGACTGCTCTTGGAGTGAGGTTCTACTCAGTGTAGGGGTTGAGGAAGCAGAATTGGTCCCAGAATGTTTTAAGGGTGTTTTAGCCTTGTTTTGTTTTAGGGAAATAAGGGGAGGAAACTGTCTTGGAGATTCTAGGCATCCAATTCAGGACTACAGTGAGCGGGGGTAAAAGGCACAGGCTTGTAAGCTGGTTTCAGGATCCGAAAGTCAATGCATGTTTTATTAGAGACAGACAAAAGTCTGAGAGGATAGCTTTGTGGAAAGTTTGGACAGAAAATGAACAGTTTTCATTTTGCCAAAATCTATCTATCTTTGTGGGGGAAAAGAGTTGAAGCAACATTTTTCAAAATTAAATGAACATTTTAGTTTTATTTAAAACCCCTTAATTTCACTAAAAAGAGATCCAGTTCCCCCTTCGATCACTCTTTTATTCTCCCACTCCATCCCTCATTTTTTCCAGTTAAAAGTTTTAAACATTTTTATTTACCTTTTTTCACCCATTTCTAGACTGGAGGAGCAAGGGGGTGAAAGTGACATGAAATGGGGAAAAATCCACTTATTTGCACTTTTAAAAACTTTTTTTAAGTGTTTTTCCCCTATCACTTGTTGTAACTTTTTACTTCCCTCTGCCCCCTTTTTTCTTTTTTCCTTTTTTCCCTCTTCAAACATTTTCAATTTGGGAAAAGTTACAAAGTTGCAAAGTCACAGTTTCCGTTTTCCTTCTTCCATTCTGTATCTTTTCCAAAGCTGAGAAAGGATTAAAAAGTTACTGAGGGGAAACCACGGGAGAAAAAAGAAAACAATGGAACCTCCTCAAACAAACATGGACATCATTCATTCTGTTGCATTCTGTGGCAAAAATGGTGGGCAAAGGGGAAAAAAAACTAACTGTAGTGATCCCGAGTTGTCGCCCTCCGATCTGGAGGGCGAGGGAGCCGGGGATACCCCTTGGAGGGTGGAGCCAAGACCACCCTGCCCCCGTCGCCGGAAGTACAAGGGCGAGACTATAAAAAGCCAGCCCTGCAGCCCAAAAGGGGGAGAAGCAGGGAAGGAGAAGGACGCTCCGCCGGACCTGCTGCTGCCGGGAGGTGACTCGAGCTTGCACTGCGCTCCAACTCCTGACGCCGAGGACGACTGGCCTGGATTACCTGCCGCCGTGTACCCGGAGGAACCGGACTCTGACTGAACGACCGAGGTACCCCCTCCCTGAGTCCGCTGCCCCTACCCTGACCACGAAAATCCCCTAAAGACTGTTTATTGTTTGCTGGTTGCCTGAGCCTGAAGCCCAGGCCCCCAGCCCTCTGAGACTGTTTGCCTTGCTGGCTGCCTGTGCCACGCCCAGGCTATAGCCAGCCCTCTCAAGACTGTTGTTTGCCTGCTGGCTGCCTGAGCCTGAAGCCCAGGCCCCAGCTCTAAAGACTGCTGTTTGGCTGCCGCCCGCTACCTGAGCCCCGGCAAGTCCAGGCTCCGGCGGCATCGCGGGACTGAGTTGCTCGCCAGTCCCTTTCCAGAGCCTGAACCCAGCTGGTTCAGACCAGCCCGAGGGATCTCCCTCCAATCTGGAGGGCGAGGGAAGCCTACACTAACATTTTGAAAATATTTTGACTTTTGAAAAATAAAACAGCCACAATGGTGGGTTGGCTATGACCAGGTCCTGGTTACCTGCCACCAAGCTTCTCACTTGGACACTGTTCCTCACACCTCAGTTCAGGTTTCCTTTTCATAAGCCAGAGTCCGATGTTCTCCCTGCCCCTCTCTGAGGAGCCTCAACTTCTGTAATCCCTGATGGCCCCATCTCTGGAGTTGGACTCTGCATGGGGACTTCAGCCAATCTGGAGCAAACCACCTCTAGCCAGCACGGTTCTCCTCACACTGCTGACTTTGGAACACGTGTTCAGCACGCCTGAGTCATGTTGGTTGGCTCTTAGCAATCCAATGGGCCCTCACGGATTCTTGAGGTTTCAAACCACTATCTTATTTCTACCCAACTGCTTTTACGTCCCTCAGAGCTAAAATAATAAAAAGGTGATGTTCTCCACCAAAACAAAGCCAAAATCTAGACTGGAAAGACAACAGAAGATTTTAACTTTGTTTTGTTTAGCATTTCTTTGTCAACAGAGGGACAGAATTCAGTCACAAATGACATTTCCTCCCCCCCCCAATGTTTTCTGATGAAATCCAAGTTTTTGGCAGGAAAATTTTTCAGCTGAAAATTTTTTACCAACTCCAGTTTCTCCACCATCCCGTGCTTGGTTACAAGTCCTCGATAATACAAGATGCTTTCTTGAAATATCAGTGTAGCCCAGCAATCAAACTGAGAGATCACAGGTCAAGAGGGGAGAGACTGGAAGCTTCCATTACAGAGAGCACCTCTGTCTGGGTCCTCAAAGGAAGTGAAGGGATTGAGATGCCTAGATCCCACTGATGATAGGTGCCTAAATCACTTGTGTTCCTGTGAAAATCCCAACCGCTCCATCTGTGACACTGTGGTGCTAAGACAAGGGCCAGAACCTGTCAGTCTGATGAAGACCCCCTGAATGCTAGGGCATGAGTATAGGCTTTACCTAAACCAGGGTAGTGTGAAGACTTTAGCCTATCAAGCCAGGCTATTATCCTGCAGTCCTTAGACCACATATGATTTTGTGCTGCTTGCCTTTGATTTCCTACTGATTTGCTAACAAACATTGCTTTCTTCAAGGTATTAATTCAACTGTTACTGGGATAACCCCTCTGGGCTTAAGGAGCTAGCCAGCTGACCATGTGGAAAAACAGGAACAAAGGACCTCAGGGCACACACATGAACTGAATTCTATGTCTATTTGGGGCCTTGTCTGGTCACTCACAGTAACTTTCATTAGCGTAGTCTCAAACGGCTGCTGTTGCTCTTAATTCCTTCTGGGTCAATAAGTTACTCATCAGGACCACGGGCGGTGGGAGGGGGAAGTAAATCACACTCCGCATCCGGGTTAATGATCAGAGCAGCAATTATAGTACGGACATATTTCTCACATTATCTAAAACTGTAAAACAACAACAACCACCACCACCAGTTCCCATCCCTAACCTTAAACTGATTTGCATATTCCCCCCCATGGTGTGTAACCCTGCAGTACATGCTCTTTTGCAAAAGCATTTACAGTGACGAGTGCATTTTTTCCTTTGCTAGCTGTGTGCGCTATCTTGTGCCTTTGTAAAAGCCCCTCCCCAGCAGTTTAGGAAAAGTCTCTTGTTTCCCTGGGAGAACGGCAGTTCAAACAGAACAATTAATTCAACAAACCATACAATTAAGCCATGATCCCACCCTAGTTTCCAGCCTGAAACAAAATAAACAGCCCTGGCAACATGGATAAATAATGTCACAGATGGATGGATTTCACCAGCAGCTAACTTTTCCTACACAGACTTTTTGAAAGCACAAAAATGTGGAGCATAAATGTCTGTATCCAAATCCTCTTGGATTATAACTGGGGAGCTGTGTGCCCGCTGTGAGACAACATATTAGATTGAGACTCAGTGATCAGACCCTCAGCCTGTCAAATCCAAGGAGGTAATTGTGCAATGCAATTGCATGCAAGCAATTGGCCTGACAGGAGAATTCTCAGCCTCTCCCTTCATGCGGGCCCTTGTCACCATTTCGACACAAAACAGGAGCCAATGAAGCTGTGAAGGAGAAGAGAAATCTACTGCATGCTTGGCTAGACTCGCTACTTCATAAATTTATAGAAATTCCAGTTTCTGTCCAAATATTGAGCATATCTGATAGTTTGCCAGAAAATGAAATGTCTAGAATCCAGAGGTAACCTATGAGGAAACCAAAAACCATAGAAGTTAGAGTGGAAAGTGGGTGTGATATCTCCCAAACCGAAACTGGAATGATATCTCCTGCGTTAGGGACAGGCACTGGCTGTTGTTGGCTCCTTTCTGTGGAGAGGAGGAGAAACCTTTAGAGGCAGTCTTCCTAAATGGGATCTCTGCTGAATGTCCTCGGACTGCTCCTAGACAGGTATAGCCACAAGATACACCTTTTGGAGAGGGATTCTCAATAGCACTACATGTTGGCCTAAATCTGAAACCATCAGAGTTGCTAGGAATTTTACTATCCTTTAAGTCTAATGGACTGTAGGTTGGAATGAGGGTAAAAACATCTTTATGGCAGTCCTGTGGGAAAAGAAAGTAGCGGGGGAAGCTGATTTCCAGCTTTGAATCAGGTAGACTCAGGAGTGTGCTGGCTGTGGAGAACAATGCCAGAGGTTGCTTAGATCTGCTGTACTGCCCATGAGTGACACACACATTTCAGTCTAAAGGAGACTCTAGGCTGCAGAAAACTAGCAAGCACCGTGGAAACCCTATAAATGTGTGTGAACTCTCCCTATAAGTCCGAGCATGTTTGCATTAAGCAGTGCGCTTTTGAGCTGGAGAATTTAGCCTGTCTGTTTTTGAACTGCCTAATATACAAACTGGTATCACTGTTCAGACATCTCATCCCTCCATGCTATGTAGTACCCTTCAGATCCCAGACCCAGAGAAGTTCCGGGTGGAGAGGGAGCAGCCATTTTATTCCCAGCCAATGTCAAATGCAAGTGAAGTTCCTTAAAAGTAAAATCATTCCACTTAAACTGTGAGTCCAGAGACTACAGCAGTACGGATATCATGCTGACCTATAGACCTCCAACCCAGCAGGGATTCCATACAGGGTCTGAGGTGTGTTTGAAATAGTGATTTATTGTCCTAGGAGGCTTCAATATGCATTCTGACAATGGCTCTGATCTGATGGTTTGAAGTCTATCTTCAGTGTCCTCACGAGGACTCTGACAGAATTTCTGGGCTGCCACACACCACTAGTCACACATTAGATCTGGACTTTGATTGTCAGGAACACAAGAATAACCCTCCTTTGCTGCTCGGATGACTGACTCACTCAGTCTGAAATCAGAATATTCCCAGTTTCCAGGAGGGAAGAAGCTGTCATCATGGGCCACCTCTAAAGCTCATGGAATTAGTCAAATTCCAAAACGCTCCTAAAAGTTCTACTGAACCAGGAGAGCAAAAACTATACAAGATCATGAGATGCTACAGCCACTCACTGCGCACTGCCAGTAATTCTGCTATGTCCCATCATCTCCCACAGAGCTCTAAGGTTCTCAGACAACCTGTAACAGAAGAAGGAATAATTAAAAATCTCAAGTTTCAGAGGCAAAAACCACAAGCAGACAGAGACTTTGGCACAGCAGTTCTTTCTAACTCACACCCCTCTCCTAAATGAAGCCAAGAGACTTAGTCCTCCAACACCATAAAGTCTGCTAAACTATGCCTTGCTACATGATTCAAATTCATGAATTGCTTTCTTGACCTGGAATACACCTGCTTCTCTCCAGAATCCCTCATGGCAAGGAGTTGCTTCCCTGAAACGGTCCTGTAAAAGAGATGGCTCTTCTCCAAGCTCAGGCCGAGGGACATGACATCATTTTCTTCGGAGAATCTGGCCCATGTACACAACAAGAAATCCTAGAAGCATTGCAGGAAATCTGAGTCCCCACTTGTCATTCTGATGCTTGCCTCTCCTGGCTGGTGACTAGAGGTAAGAACATCTGGGAGCCCAGCTTCCTGAAATTGGCAACTGCTCTCCTGAGGAAGGAACTCTTCCAGTCACACTAAAATGCATAATGTTCTGGCCAGTATTTCAGAAACCATGGTGCAGTGCAAATGACCTTGCTCACTAGTGTCTTGCTATCCTTCCCTTAGCAAGGAGTGAGCAAGAATTGACTTCAATTCCAGCTGCCCAGCACTGATATCCCGGGTCCTTTGCATTCAGGAATCATGCTGGAACATGGGACACAGCCTGCACTGATGGGTCACCTCCGTTTGTATAAAGGAGCATTCTTCCAGTCTCATAGTGCTGGATTTCTGTTTGACAGTCATCCTCACCAATCATCATGTTCTTCTGCCCCAGTTTAGAGACGCAGCAGAGGTCAATAAGAGGAATGCACTGAGAAGACACAAATTTTTCACCTCTGCTTCTATCCGTGAACTGACATGCTGCTGATTTCATTATATACAGCTTTTCACTGGCTCAGGCCTAGTCTGTAGATTTTGCATGAGCGATTTGTTGCATGGGTGCAAGGTCTGAAATTTGAGCTGTGCTGGTTAGTTTCAATTGAACACATGATCACATGGTGTGTTTCAATCTCTGCCTGGATGCACATAACTCCTGTAATGAAGTATCCGGTGTAAAGAGCCTCATTTGCAAATTCAACATTCCTTTTCAGCCAATACTCTCCACTTTCCCATTACAGTTTGCAGTTTCCTTATTTACTTCCCTGCCCGAAACCCCATCAGAGAGAATCTTTCCACACACCAACCCCAAACTCAGTTGAAGTGAATTTGTTTTTAAAAGCCAGCATATTTTTAAATATACCTAGCCATTCCTTGCAGTGTTTGGCTAAGGGTAAGTAGCACTGACCCGAAAGGGGACACAATGATATTGTCTTCTCTCTCCATTTCCATCCAATCAATTCCTCCTTTCTTCCTGTTTTTCTTTCCTTGCCCACTTTGTCTGTTTTCTTTTCTCTTTCTATAGTTATTTCTTTCCCCGTTGCCTCTCTTTTCCCTTCTTTGTTGTCACATTCCCTCTGTTTCTTTGTTGTTCCCTTGTCTCGTATTCTTTTTTCCTCACCTTTCCTCTTCTTTTCTCTCTCTATATTTAAACCCAGGCAGTAACAAATTATTTATGAAGGGCTGTAATTTACAATGCGTTCTTAATGTCTTGGAAGACACAGATAATTTATTTAATGAGTAAAGACTCGATATTTCACAGAAGATAATTCCAGTCAGAAAATTAGTTTCATTAATTCACTGTAAATTCTCTGCCTTGCTTTAGTGCAGC
The DNA here is from genome assembly GCA_007922305.1 of Dermatemys mawii. NCBI lineage: Eukaryota > Metazoa > Chordata > Testudines > Dermatemydidae > Dermatemys > Dermatemys mawii. The sequence continues at coordinate 1,649,453 of ML677482.1, forward strand.
AGGAACTCCTGAAGCCAATGCAAATCTTTGCTATCGTATATATTTTTTTCATCCCTGAATCAGTGTGCAGGTGTTCTTTTTATCATCTTTGGGCTCCCCCCCAGCCTTTCTATGAAAATATGTTATTGCTTTGACACTGTCTGTTTCGGTCCCACCATCAGTATTTTCCAGGCTGCAGAGAAACTCCCCGCGCCCCTCGGTGTGATAGGATGTATATTATTCATCAGGGCATCAGATTGGCAATCTAGATCTGTGGACTAAGGTCCCTAAAGAAGAGTTAAATTGCAAAGTTACTGCACCTTCTCAAAACATTAGTGTTGTGAAAATGCGTACAGTTCCATAAGCTTTTGCAGAATAAGGTCAGATCCAGGAGAGAATAAAAAAAAAGTTTTATAAATCTCAAGCCACACAATTTTACAAGGGAGTATTTCTTATATCTGCTCTCTGCATAACTATTACAGAAAACTATGGAAATGATATATGGTGTGCTACCTTTCTAATCAAAGCGACTATATTTGGTTTGAGACTATTGTGGACAAAATCTGAGTTTCTTTGGGCCAGAGTTTACCTTTCTTCCTCATACTGAGTAGTACCTTACTTTGTAAGTAGCCCACTGATTTCAGTGAAACAGGTCGTGGAGTAAGGTATTACTTAATGTGAGTAACAGTGGAAGAATCTATTCTTTACTCACGGGAGTTTTGCCTCAGTAAGTCCCCAAGGGCGGGTTTCACAGTTATTTAGGTGCCTAATTCCTGGGAGTTAGGCACTTGTGAATGCCATCCCCACATGCCTAATTTTTGGAGCAGCTACTGCATCATCTTGACCCCTGAGCATCTGCATTTACTGAAACCTTGCCCAGCAGAGGAAGATTCGGAGAGACCCATTTCTCTCCCAGAGACGATCTCAGGATTTGCATCATTTAGACTCCGCAGCTTCGGGACACCTTCTGCAAGTCAGAGAGGGGTCTGAGAGCACCTCCTTGTTAGTACTCCCCTAGAACCTCTTATGGGCAACCAATGTAATACAGTTAAGTGCCAGTTATGTGCCAAATAAGAGCAAGAATGTTTCTAGTGTGGCATACCTCTAAAGTGTTGACATGACACTATCTATGGCTGATCTGCTACCCCCTACTAAGTTGCTTTAGCTCTAGTGATAGAAGCCAGCCATGTAGTGCTAAAGGTGCTGGGTTCAAAACTTGCTAACAGGCCAGTAGGGATGACGGTATAATACCTTGATGCTCAGTGTCAGGCTGTTAATAAGCCACTGTTACACTACAACCTTATTTTTCCAGAGGATCAAGAGCTAGAGATCTCTGCATAATGATGTTTTCATTCCATTCTTGGCAGATGATGCCTCCCCAGTTGCTGTATTGAGTGGACACTTACTGTGTGTGTCAGGCCATTGCTGGAAACTAGACAGATAAAACATGAAAATCCCCCACAAAAACATCATTCCCCACAATTAATTGTTTTAGCAGCATGTTGGGAACAACGATGTAAACAAAGGGTTGTGGTTCTACAATTGCACCAATCCTGACCATGCAAGTATAACCTACATGCTTGCATTGCAGCATTTAGTGGTGTGAATAAAGGAAGACACAGTGGGGAGGATACACAGCTCTTGTTTCTGTTTCGGAGGACTCTGGGCATGCAGTTGCATTGCCACCGTTGAGGCACAAAACTCCCAGGATATCTGGGATGATTCTGAGCCTATAAAACAGGACAATTAGCAGGGTGAATGAAGCCCCTTGACAGATTTCCCTGGATGGATACCTCAAAAAAGGGATGATCCTGGGAAAACCTGGACAAGTGGCAACCCTACTCTGCAGACCTGCTGGAGCTTGGTGGAATGACTCTGCTAAACGGGACAGAATCATTCAGAAAGTGAGTGTGGTGGGCACTGGGCATGTTCATTAGCTGTTTGAAGCTAATTGGATGCTTTCCCTTGTGAGCAAGCAGCCTGGCAGGACACACCCACAGTCTCTGTCTGAGGCTGGAACCAACAGGAATTCAAGGGAAGGGGAAGGAGTTTATAAATAGAAGGAGTGGTTGGGTGCTACACCGAAGAACTGGATGGTGGAGTAGCACAAGTACACAAAGGTCTGCTGTAAGGATTGTGTTCCAGTATCTTTGTCAGTTTTGCTGATATAAGCAGTGTCAGGATGAGCTCTACCCTGACATCTGGTGGTGAATTGTGGTGAGTTGTGGAAAAGAACTTCAGGGGCTGCTCTTATTTGCATAGGCATACTCACAGCAGCTCAAATGATTACTTTGGCTGTTGCGGGATCCCCAGTTTCTCTGTTATTGGGGCAGGAACAATAAAAGTTGTTACCCTGATTATTTGAATCATGGACTGTGGACATGTATTTGGCCTTTGTTATGATGAAGGGACTCACCATCATTTAGGTGGCACTCACTGGGCAAGGGACAGGGGTTCCAAAACCCAATGAATGGAGAGAGGTTGTTTGTAGGTATTTGTGTCCTGTGGTATAAGTCTTGTCTGAGGGCCCTAGATGTTTGTCGCAGTTTCCTTTGTACTAAGGCTTCTCTACTATAAGCTGAAGTCACTTAAGAGCTGAAATTGTTAAGCACTGGGTTAAGTAGGTGGGCTTGAAGATATATTACTGAGCAGCTGGCAGAACAGAGCAGTTTGTGGGATGGCTGGTGGGGCAGAGCAGCGAGCGAAATGGCTTGTGGGACAGCTGGTGGAGTGGTTCATGGTGAGGACTGCAGCAGAATGCCACAGAGAAGCGGGGCAGTTGGCCTTGGACCAGTAAGGTGCCTCTTAACCTGCTCCCCATTTCCATGCAGGCTGGGAGGTAAAACTCTGCAGATGAACTTTTGAACTATGCATTGACCAGGAACAGAGGCTTTTGGGCTGTGGGACTTTTGGGACTTTGAGTCATTTTTGGGTTGCTGGACTCATGAACCAAAGGGAAAGGACATGGCCCAATTTACTGGGGTGGGTTTTGCTCATGGGTTGGTTTATGAATCCTTGTTGTGGTGTTTTCCCAATTTATCGTTGATGTCGTTTACCTCGTTATTAAAGATTTTCTGATACACTGATCTGTGCTTGCGAGAGGGAAGTATTGCCTCTTTGAGGCAGCCAGGGGTGTGTGTAGGATTTTCCTAGGTCACTGGGTGGGGGCTTGAGTCAGTTTTGCATTGCGTTGTTGAGAGAGAACCCCTATGTACTGAACCCAGCCCTTGCTGCTATCAACTCGGCTGGCAGAAGGGTTACACTGGATTAGACTGCAGGCTCCCTCACCCTATTGGAGAAGAAGAGAACTGCAGTTTGGTGCAGGCTGTGCAAATTGTAGCGGTAGCTTTTCTCCTGGTAAATATATGAACTGGTGTGTCACTGTGAACTCACTCCTTCTAGTATGTGTGGCTGGGAGGGGGTGGGTATACCATGCCAGGAATCAACCGGGGCCAGTCCATCATTCTTATTAAACCCCAAGCTCTGAGGAAAGAGAGACGTGAAATTTCAGTAGGAACATACTAGAGGAAAATGGGGGGTACATAGCACAGTGTGGTGGAGCTATAGGTAGTGCCTATCTAGATCTAGTATTCAGTGCTGGCAGTCACTCCCTCTCCTCAGAGTGTATTTACCCCTGATAGCCCTTGTTCCCCAATTGCAGATTCATGGCAGATAATCCGTGTCAGCAAACCCAAACCCATTTCTGTGTACTCTGGCATGTTTGCTCACATATCTGACGCCCTCTTTGTTCAGCCAGCAACAGGCCCTGGCAAACTCCAATGATTCATTGCTCCAGACATAATGAGGTAAAATGAAAACAACTTCTCCCACCCCAGCTCTGTGAACTGGGAACTCATAAAGGCTAAACAGCTTTTAATTATGAACTTGTTCTGATTATGCCCAGCCTTTCTGTTTCCTCTCAAAGAGCAGGCCAGTGCAAGAGGTCAAGATGAACTTCAATTACAGAGCTTCTGGCACACATGGTTAGGAAAACTGGCGCGTTTTCCCTTCCTAAAACCAGACACCTGCATTGTGTGATCTGTCGCTCTCCAGGGGCCCATTCTCCTGGCTACAATGTTGCTGAAAGCAGAACAAACACTTTTTTTTTTCTGGACAAGAATGAGACTTTTCTTTTTTCCCCTCCTGTTTTGCAGCACACCGCCCCCTGACTCCCACCGCAGCTGTGAAATCGCAAGGTCTCACGAAGGAGGGGGCCCTGCTATGCTGAAATCCAACTTCCCATGCACAGGATCAGCTTTTGCATTTGCTAAGTTTTAGTCCAATTTCTTTAAATGTCGGGGTCAAGGTTCAGGTCTGTAAACTGTCCTCATTCATCTTTCCATGGAGAGGAAAGAGTGTCCAGCTTCTAGTGTACAAGCTTGGAAGACTTGGGGTTCAATGCCCAGTGTGACCCTGGGCATGTTCCTTAGCTTTTCTGTACCTCCATTTCTCCCTTTGTAAAATGGGGATAATACTGGTATCATGCCTGTTGTGAGTTTTGTGAGATGCTTGGTTATCATGGCCATGGGGGCATTTGAAGCACTGTGGACGAGAAGATTTTAACATGATGAGAGAGACGTGAGTTACTAAGGGCTGGTTGGTGGCTTTGTTACAAACCCTGTGTAGGGGTCAGTATGCAGTTTAGTAGCCCATGAGTAATGTTCTCCCATTGCTGCTGGGGGAGGGAGAGAGGTAGTACTTTGCAGATGTCTCTGGACCCCTTTGTATTGCTCTGGGGGCAAAAAGGGGATGGACTGGTGCCCTAACAGGGAAGTGTGGGGTTATGCTGCTATAGAAGAATGGCTGGGGTACTTGTAGCCAGCTGTATGTCTCCTGCACTCCACTGGCTCTCCACGTGTAGGTGTGTACCTAGGCGGGGCAAGATGGGGGCTTGCTACAGCATGCTGTGCTCCAGCCATCTGAAATTGTTGGATTGATCCCTAGTGAGCCATTCTGGTTGGCGTAGCTTAGAGCAACCAAAGAAGCTGGGGGACCAGAACGTGGCTTAGAGCCTCCTGCCCCGAACCCAGTGCTCAGCATAGCTCGGCCAACCCTGAACAAAACATTTAGTGAGTAGAAGTGAGATCCAGAAGAGAGCCCAGATCAGCGTCTCAATGCCTGTCTTCACTGGAGAGTTAACTCAGGCTCTTCCTCATGGAGCTGCCCCAACCTGGCTCCTGTCCACACACAAAACAAAACACTCTTGCCCAAACTCAGTGGTGCTTTCATCCTGAGTTGGCTGGCTTGTCTGAGGCTATAGGCTAAACCCTGAAGGAAGCGTTCACTCAGACTGGTGCCTACCCATTTTGCAGTGAGGATGCAAGCTACATTGTTTGCATGGCTGACAGTCCTCCAATGTCTTTCCACAATTCCCAGGGTGACTGACCATTTCTCCCACAAGTTACTGGGGAAGAACTATAAAGCGGCTCAGCTCACCCCAGCACTACGAACCATGGTGTGTGCGCTCAGACATCCTAGCGACACACATGAATGAGCACAGCACCAGTGAGGCCTTGAACCCAGGGAGGGCTTTGCAGTATGGCTACTTACACCTAAGCAAGGATATCCTGGGTGCTCGCCCTTGGCGAGGAGTAGGGAACTGGGAGATCAGTGGTTACAACTGCAAGAGGGCACAAGATAGTTTGGGTACATACATGTGTCTGGTTCCTTTTAAAACAGATGCTGTTACTAAGCCATAATGCATGTACAACTGTATCTATATGTCCAACATATGGGAAATATACATTGATTTCTTCCTGGTTTGAAGCAGAGGTGGCAGAAATTTGAAACAGTGCTACATCTGTGTATAGACATCATTGCCCTGTGTTTTCCATCATGTGCTAGTACAGCTGTAACAGTTATGCCCAATTAATTAGAATTGCCTCCGCTTGTTTTTCCTTTATAAATCACTTGCTTTTTAGCCAATCCACTGAAAAAGCGGCAAAGAGAGTAAAACAAAATATGAATTCCCCTTTCATTCTATAATTCAGGCCACAATAGACCATGGGGTTTTCTGAGCCAGTGCTCTGCAAATTCATGTGCTTTATCAGCCTTTTCGGCACACAAAGTGAAGGTTTTAATGGCTGTGGCAGTACCCTCGGAATGGTTGCGAAATCCATGTCATCACAGATCAGGTTAGGTACCCCCCTTCCTCATTGGTTGTTCCAAACAATGAAGTATGATGCAAGAGGGCCTTATTGGTGCTCTGCCATGCTAAGGATCTGAGCCTGCATTTGTGCCATCGGCGGCACTTCAGAGCCAGCATGCCCGGCCCTGCAGGGGAGGAAGATAGTGCTTTTTGTGCCAAATTCAAGCAACACGCTGCCCCCTGTCCGCCTGTCAGTTGATGAGAAATAATAACCATACACTAGGGTGACCAGACAGCAAATGTGAAAAATCGGGATGAGGGTGGGGGGTAATACGAATCTATATAAGAAAAAGACCCCAAAATCAGGATTGTCCATATAAATCTGGTCACCCTACCATATTCTCACTCTTTCAGGTCCTCTCTGTGTTCCTTCCTCCTGCTTTGGCTCTCATTCCTGAATTCACTCAGAAGAGGAGGGAGGAGTCCTGCCAGCCAGAGAGGGGTGGTGAGGATGAGCCATCATGGTGTCAGGGAAGGATTTCTGAAGCTGAGGATGCAGGCCGGACTGTTGAAAGGAGTGTTGCAGACAGGAAATATAAGAACGTGAGAGAGAGGTGATTTTTCCTACCCATTGAGGAGAGCAGTGTTATTATGATAGTGGTTTCAAAGGACCAGTTCTCTGATGGATGTGCAAAGGAGAAGCTGATGGGAGAGCAGGTGCTCACAGCCAGGTAGAGGAATTTCAAGAGAACCACATTTTGTCAGAACAGGCGGTTTTGTCAACATCAGAATGCTTCATGAAATCAGATTCATTTTTGCCAGAATTATGTTTTGAAAGAAAACTGGGTATGCGTAGGGGAATCTGACTATCTATTTTGTCAGTTTCAGAACTCAAAATGGTGCTTTCATCCTCTGTGCAGTTCCCCCAGAGGTGGACTGAAGTGCTGGAATCAGAGGACAACCCTCAGTATCGCATATCCTCTATGGCTTTGAAAACTTTACCTCCTCTGCTACGTCCTCCATGATTGAGAGCATCTGCTGTTAGAGCCAGGGCTCTGACATAGACTTCCTGTGAGCTTGCGCCACTCTGTGTCTCTTAACCTTTGCATGCCTTAGTTTTTCCCTTTGGCATAATATTACTTCCCTACCTCACTGGGAATTGTAAGACTTAATTCTCATTACATTTTGGAGGCATTCTAGTTGTGCAGCAATGAGGATCAGAGAAAAGCCTATGAATAAAAACAGCAGAGTAACCTTCTATTTCATCAGAAGAGAAAATGCAACTATAGACCCTTATCTGCTAAAACAGTAGATCTTTTAAATAAAGATACTTCCTGTACAGTGAACCAAAATGCATGTCAAAACAGCAGAACTCTCCCCGAGCTATTTAAGTAAGAACATTTTTGTGCAACAAGGTTAACCATTTCACAAGTTCCTCCTGTACAATAATAGAAATTGCATAGTAATTACCAGCTCCTGGAGATTAAATGACACTTCATGGTTTCCATAGCTATTGTTCTGTAACCTGCATTCTGGGGCAAAGAACTCAAATAACCACAGTTATTTTGTAATTCTCCTGCTCCATTATAGAAGGTCCAATCTTCGGAGAGATTTCAGCTGCCATGTGAAAGCGGAGTCTTGTTTACCATAGCCTATTTGGTGTCCGTTTGGTATGTTCCGAAAAGGAGGTGACTTAGGTTGACTCTTGTCTTTGAGGTGAATCTAAAAGTGATTAGTCCAATATCCCAGCCAGATCACCAGCTCGTTGAAACTGAGAGCCAAGGCATCCAAATATAATCTAGAAATAACCTTGATTCCTGACTTTATCTTTTCAACATCTGTATCTCCAAAAGTGCTGCCAGAAGTGGTGGTGGAGGCGTTCTAATGGGTGAAGGCAAGGGAGTGCTTATTTTGCAGTGAGTTCACTTTCAGATAGTGCCATTCCAGTGATACTATGTTCAAGAGGTGCATAAGCAGTGAGAAGACATGGGTTCTATTCCCTTGTAATCTTGGCAAGTCCCTTTGCCTCTTTATTGACCAAATTCACACCAAATTCAGGCCTGCATGCAGACACATCTCTCTTGAGGACCCCGAGTCTGAAGTTGGCTCCATTTGTCAGCTTCCCTATCCGTACAATGACCATAATAACACTCGCTTTCCTTTGTAAAGTGCTTTGAGATCCTAGTAGGTACCATGTGATGCAGAAGCATGCTGGGTATTTGAACATGTACTAATTAATGCTAACATAAGTTCTGGAAGGGATATTAAGCCTCCTGCTTCAGGGCTTAAGCCAATTTCTAACTCTTAAAGACCAGGCTGAGACCTGTCCGCTGCAGGGTTCTTACATCTTCCTCTGAAGCATCTGGTGCTGGCCACTGGCAAAGACAGGAGACTGGGCTAAATGGACCATGGCTCAAATCTGCTTTGGCAATTTCTATATTTCTATGTTCAAACAGTTGCGACTATGACAATTAACATCAGTCCAGTTAACCTTAGGGACTGCCCATAGACTATCCTCATTGTAATCACAAATTCATACAGGAGTTAAACTCTTCCATACCAAGGTCTTTCCCAGTACAGTGTATCTCTGTGGCATCCTTTGAGGTAAGATGCCTCCATGATAGTATTAATAGGGCTCTCAATTAATCACAGTTAACTCAAACCAAATTAACTTGATTTAAAAAATTGCATTGTTAATAATAGAATACCAACTTACATTTATTATAAATATTTTTGATGTTTTTCTATATTTTCAAATATATTGATTTGAATTACAACACAAAGTACAAAGTATACAGTGCTCATTTTATATTATTTTTTATTACAAATATTTGCACTGTTAAAAAGATACACAAAAATAGTATTTTTCAGTTCATCTCATATAAGTATTGTAGTGCAATCTCTTTATTGTCAAAGTGCAACTTACAAATATAGAATTATTTTTTACATAACTGTTTTTATTGTTCAGTGCAATGTAAACCTTTAGAGCCTACAAGTCCACTCAGTCCTACTTTTTGTTGAGCCAATGGCTAAGACAGATAAGTTTATATACTTTTATGGGTGAAAATGCGGCCTGCTACTTATTTACAGTGTCACCTGAAAGTGAGAACAGGTATTTGCATGGCACTGTTTGGTTTTTTACGATGCAAATATTTATAGTAAAAAATAATATAAAGCAAGCACACTATACTTGTATTTTGAATTGTAATTGAAATGAATATATTTGAAAATGAAGAAAAACATCCAAAATATTTATAATAAATGTAAATTGGTATTCTTTTATTGTTTAACAGTGTGGTTAAAATGCCAATGAATCGCAATTCCTTTTTTTAAATCATTGACAGTCCTAAGTATTAATTTCCATAGGTTTTAAAGGCAGAAGGAACTAGTGTGACCATCTGACCTGGTCTCCTGGATAAGACAGGCCACACAATTACCCTCAGTGGTTCCTGCATTTACTCCCAACAGCTTGTGTTTGCACTAGAGCAAATTTTTTAGAACAACATTCTAGTCTGGATTTAAAGACTACCAAGCAGGGGAGAACTTGCTACATCCCTTGGTTAGGAAGTGTCCACTTCCCAAGAGAGCAGCCTGGAGAACGTGGGCATTAGTCCTGCTACTTCTCACGTTTATAGTGTGTTCTGTCACTTGCACAATTTCCCTCACGTCTGTTATGGAGCTCTTTTAGAGTGCACGGTTGAGAGGGACAATAGCGTTCCTACTACTACTCTTTTATTCATGAGCCTTGTTGCCTTTTGTTTTTCCTAAAGTATGTTTCTGATCATATTTTGTTAGGTTTCCAGGGGCCTTTGCCCATTGGTCACCCTACAACTAATTTAATACAAAAAACAACCCTACTTTCCAAGTCTCTCATAAAAAAAATCCATGATTCCAGGCACTTCTTTTACTACTGTCAGGTTCTTTTTCTATCTAAAATTCAGAGTCTTCAACAAAACAGCCCCTGGACATTGTTCCCGAGAAGACACTCACTGGTTAGTCTATAAGTAATCATGCAGACAATTTACCTGTAAGGTGCGATTATGCTCGCTTTAGTCATTGTTTTGTATTTCAAAGGAAATCATAAAGAGTGGTGACATTACTGCCCATTGAGCTAGACCCTGGGGGGCCATAATGTTAATTCTGAGTTTGATTGCTTTTGAACTATAAGGGGAAATATAATTTTTTAAAAAGAGGAAGAAACAGCAATCTGTAAGCAAATTCTGTTCTTTTTTTATTTAAAATATGTGAGTGGGTATTTCTTAGTAAAAATGTCCAAAGGCTACTTAGTAAGCATTCAAACTAGAAATTATGTTAGAATCCTTCTGTTTTGAAGAAGATACAACAAGGAAGTTAGGAAAGACAGGAAATAGAACTGGAATTTGGCTGTCATCCTCTGACTGCTACACTCTCCCCCGTCTATCTGCCCAAGTTTTCATCTTCCAAAACTACAGATTAAATTAGAAAAAGAGGGGGGAAAATTCTTGGCCTTTCAGTTCCATGAAACATGCAGACAAATAAATTAAAAAGTGGGAGAAGTGGAACTAACCCAATAATCCGTGAAAACTTAATTTCCCTCACAAGCGTTGCTGACGCAAGTGTGTCCCCTCTCCTTTCCCGTTCTGCAGTTCAGGGGCAGTGATTGGAGAAATTGGCTAACAAGATCAGAAAATTTAATTACCGTTCTGCCTCCTCTTCCCAAGAAATTGGATGTCACACTTCCTTGTAGCCTGCTTTGAGACGTGCTGTAGCTGATTTTCACGTGACTTGATCCCTACTCTTTCCCCAAACCCTTCCCCGCTGGCCAAAAAATATTCACCCAGTGCTGCTAAGCCTTCAGCACTCAGACTGAGTCTTGGGGTGGAATCTACTAAAATTGGTGTCACAACTTCCATTGACTTCAGCGGGGCAAGGATTTTGCTTCTGATGCCTTTGGGGTGCCAGAGCATGGAGATGAAAGACATAAGCCTTTCTATGGGACCTCTTTGCTGCTTGATCCCTGGTTTGAACAGGGGTGAGCTGGAGCTGTCAAATTGGCTTTGCAGATCATTTCCATTAGTGTGTTAAGGCGTTAAACAAGATCAGGTCCCAGTTGTGCTTGGCAGTGTAAACACACTTGGTAAAAAGACAGTCTCTCACCTAGAGATCTTACAGTCTAAGCAGAGAAGACAGACACCAGATGGGAGAGGAAACAGTCACATGCCCAAGGTCACACTGTAGGTTAGCGGCAGAGCCAAGAATGGGTCCCAGTTCAGTGCCCTAGCCACTAGGTTACACTGTCACTCTACAGGAAAAGTCATTGGTCACACAAATGGAATGAGCCAACAATCCCTGGGGATACTGCCCAGGCCACTCCTGTAGGGTATATCTACACTACAATTAGACACCCATGGCTGGCCCATGCCAGTTAACTCGGGCTTGGGCTAAGCGGCTGTTTAACTGCAGTATAGACGTTCAGGCTAGGGCTGGAGTACGAGCTCTAGGACACTGTGAGGTGGGAGGGTCCCAGTGTTCGGGCTGCGGCCTGAGTCCCGACAGCTACACTACAATAAACAGCCCGTTAGTCTGAGCTCCATGAGCCCAAGTCAGCTGGCACAGGCCAGCAGGGAATGTCTAATTACAGCGTAGACACACCCTTAGTCTTAGAAATCTTTAACATACAGTACAGGTCCCAAAGGGCTGCCTGCTCTCACACCAGGGACTTGTCTGCGCTGGTGATTTGTCCCAGTGCAGCCAGCGGTGGCCACTTACTGGGCGTAACTTTAGTACAGTCAGAGGAGTTGCTAGAAACAGAGGCTGTATGGCTACACTAGAGAGCTTACAACGGCTTAGCTGCATCAACGTAAGCTCTCTAGTGTAGCCGCTCTAGGATGACCAGAGAGAGCAATCCCGTCGACTTAATTAATCCATCCCCCAAAGAGCAGTGGCAGCTATGATGGCAGGAGAAGCTCTCCTGCTGACATGACCAGTGCTTAGGTTTAGGTACTTACATCGCTCGGGAGTTTGGGGGAATGGCATCTTCATATCCCTTTGCAACTTAACTTATACTGCCATATGTGGTACTGTAGATGTAGCCAGAGGTTTTCATTGTGGTGGTTTATCTTGGGTTGTCTGCAGCACTAAGTTGTACTTGTCCAGATAGCGCCTTTACCCTTCCAGGTTTATACAAAGGGTTTGCCCTAGGGTGGCTAGGCCACCAGCTGGAATCAGGACAAATGCCAGCCCAGAGAGGCCAAGACTTTTGCCTCCCCATTTCGAGGTGCAGATAGTTAGACCCTGGCTGAGGCTGAGTGGATGTGGAAGAGCACAGGGTGGTACTGCCTGTGGCAGCGATGCTCACAGTCAGGTGCACATTATGCATAGCACATACAGTTGGCAGGGATGCAACTTGGATGCGGGGAGTCCAGGGTTACCTGGGGTGTATGTGTGTGGAGAAAGGGGCAGTTTGCGCCTCCCTTAGAAAGGACCTCAGGATAAGTGGTATTTGGGAGTTTGTAGCACTACTCATGGACCTTTTGGTTTTGTAATTGCCTGTTTTGCCGCCAAGTGTGAGATAAAACTGCATCCGTGTAGATGCCCTGCTGAGGTAATGTGAGAGTGCTTCTGTGGTACATCCCCTGTGAAAAATGTCTGGGGGCATCCCTGGTCTGTGTCTTGGTGGGGATTTAAGGGGGAAGCCAGCACAGGAGAGGCTGTGTGATTTGTTTCATAATGTCTCATCGCCTTTTCTACTCATTAAGGATGATGTAATTAACAAAAGAAGAGGCAACGTGACATAGCGTAGGGGTCCCCCCAGTGATCTGAGCTTTGCTTCTGGTTTGTATTGCTGTTTGTGATGTCACAAGTATCCCATGGCAGAACAGCAGGCTCGCTAGACACAGCTGCTCTATTTATTATTCCATCAGTATTCCCCTCCTGTACCATTCCCTGCTAACGGTAAGCTTCGCTTAGAATGCAGAGCAAGCAGCATATCAGATAAAGAATAATGATTTATTGAACATATTGGTAAACAGCATAGATAAGATAAAAATGCACTTTGAAAACTCAGCAGCGTGTATAAGAACATATTCTGAACCATTCACAATCAGCCTTTGGCATTCAGCTTTTCTTAACAATATGAATGCAGCTTTTGCACTAGCACAAACACCCATCTCAGGAGATACCTACAAACACACACCCACACCCACACCCACACCCCCCTGCACAAGAAGACACCTAAACACGTTCATTCAGGAGCATATTTGTGTGTATGTTTGGAGTTGTCTGCAGACAGATATGCACGATTTTGTGCTTATACAGCAGATTCATTCATATTAGCTGTGTAAATGCTGTGTTTGTGGATTAATAGTGGTTTGCAGTGCAGTGTACTCCCATAACAATGACTGCTGATGGGAATACTCATACACTGAAGCATGCGTGTGATCACATGTACACATCCACACATTTAAACTCCTACACACAAAAGTCTGCATGTCACAGACTCATGCATTTAGACACGTGTCAGTCAGATTCTCAGTTGCTGTAAATTAATTTAGCGCCACTGAAACTATTCTGATTTATACCAGCTGAGGAGTTGGCTCATCTGTGAGTTCGCATATATGCATGCAATTAAATTGCTGTGGAGACCAAAATATATAGAACAGCAAGCCAGATTTGCCCCATAGGGTGTAGCATAAGCTTTCTTAATTCCAGCACTGAACTTTCTGTTACTCTCAATAAGAGGAAGATGAAAAATGTCATGATTATGAGAACTAAGAGAGGAAATGAAGATGCGAGATTCCCTGAGTTCTGGCTCAACTAATGGAGGGTCCTTGTTACAAACACTACCATTGCACATGAATAAGAGGTCCTTCCTTTGAAACAGGTAATTGTGTTTGTGCATTCCCTCTCAAACCTGGCCTCTTTCTTGACCAATACAAACTCTAATGTCACATATTAGATGTCACTCTAATGTCACACATGTGCCATTGGCTGAGGATGCCCTGTGGCAGTTTGATTTACAGCCACTGTGGAAGTGGGTCTTGCTGGAGATGAAGAATGTTGTCATTCCATTAAGAAACGTTTTATTGTGTCACTCGCGACCAATGCCTTGAACACCCACTTGTCTGCCTCCCCCACAAATGTCTGCACCCTCTTCCATGCTTCCCTTATGCATGGAACACCCTCCATGAACTGATCCATAAGTCTGCTATGCTCCTCCTTCAAATCCCTCCTCAAACCCAACTCGGTGGTGATGCATCCAAAAAATCAACAATCACCAGACGTCCCTGGATAGGTACAAAGCATGTCAGATAACATCGTTATGTGCAGAATCAGAGGGGTAGCCGTGTTAGTCTGGAATTGCAGAAGTGACAAAGAGTCCTGTGGCTTTAAGGTGCCACAGGACTCGTCATCGTTATGTGCATTCACTAATCAGTGTGACCACCTTATCTTCTTCCTCCTCTTCCCTCTGTTATCCCACTCCCATGTTGCTCTTTGTTTCAAACAGTATCACAGATTCTGTGTCTACCTTTGCTGATGTTAAGGGCCAAACACCTGCTCCAGATGGGGGATTGAGGTTGCACTGTGATGAAAATAACAATTTCTCTTCATGCTTTTTCTACCCTCTTTGCCATGGTGCAAAGTGCTTGATCAGGCAACACAAATTGCATCCCCTCAAAGTCATGTCTGAATAATGGGGCTTATTCCCTTCTGCTTTGCACCAATGCAATTCATTCATTGATCTTTAGTCACTGAAGACAATGAGATTGCTATAGTGTAAGATCACCCCTTATGAATTCAGGTGCCCAACACTTGAACCATGCATTTATGGGTACTAAGAAGAGCTAGGTGAGTATTTTAGTGCTTGCCTTGCAGCTCTGTCTATTTTGATATCAATTCACAGAGTTCGTGGGAAGTACCTAGTGGGAGTTTATTTAGCTAACATGTAGGAGTCTTCAAACAAATCCAAGAATAACAGCAAGAACTGCACTTAGACAGTGGAGATTGGTAGCACTGAGTATCCCAGACCTTTATTCCAGGCATTCACAGCATTATTATTGATCATCTGTACCACTGTCAGTCCATGGCTGGGCAAGTGGTCCCTCCTCACCTCAGATCTGATTTTCAGAACTCAGCATGCAGGGACTTTGTCTCCAAGGCAATCCACATAACCAACAAAGGCCAGCTGGCCCTTCATACAAGGGAATGAAGAGTGTCAAGTTTTTAGCTCCTTCTCCCTGTAGGCATTTTAGGGTTTTAGATTTAATCTAAGCAGATTTTGTGGGCCTTGCAGCATGGTCCTTTCAACTTAGTGTCATAATACCTTACTTTGCCTCCTCCATCCGTCTATAAATAAAACAATATTTATTTCTCTTATTCCATATACCGAGTGGTTAGTTTGGCATAACCTTTCTCCCAGGCACTATGACAATACTGGAAAATCGTCTCTACCCTGACCTCTCTGTGTGGAGCACCTAATAACCCTCCTAGCCATTTGAATCTCACCCATGATTGAATTCAGGCTGCCCTGATATCTCCTCCCGCAGCCTGGTTCCTGTGTGTGGGGTGCAGTGAAGGGGGAAGCAGTAAATGGCATGGTAAAGGGACATTTTTCCTATGGCATGTTCACACTGGTGGGTGGGGAAATGAGTTAATGGACTTGGATGGTTGCCGAAGTTATTTATCATTAGCATAGACAGATGGCTGCTGTGTTTTCCCAAGTTAATGCTATGTTCCCTTTTCCCCAAATAGAGTTTTCCTTATTTCATATACATAGACATGGTGCTTGAGATTTGGGGAGTACTGTCTATTAAAGGCACCCAGAAAAAATGTTTCAGTGACCCCAGAAATTCTGGGTGGGAGTTTGTATTGGTGGGATTTGGTTAATTTTAAGAGGGGCCCCTTAGACATTTGAGTCCAGCCCTTGTTGCTGCTGACAATGCCGGGCAGAAGGGTTACACTGATCACAGGTGAGGCTGAACCCAGAATGCCCTTAAAGGGCTAGCTGCCCAGGGGACACTACTTAAGTTGGAGAAGATTGTCCTCAGATTTCCCTTCTTGTCTAGCTGCCCTGATAACTGATAATCTCAATGATCTTCCCTTGCTTCCTGGTGCAGAATGCATTGAGTTAAACTGCAAGAGCGGTGACTAGAACAGTGATCCTGACTGCCAGGCTTACATCTGAAAGATTAAGGCACAATCTAATGAGCTCATTAATTTCATTTCATTAACCAAACAGCGCTGTGGAGAACTGCAAATATTTAAAGAAGCCCAGCGGGTCAGAAATGCATTTAATTAGTATTGTCACGTGATGCTGAGATTGGAAAAAAATAATCCATTGCTATCAACGAATGCCCATGGTGATGTCTCCTTTGTTGTTAGTGTGTTTTCCTCAGATCTATGTTAGGACTTCTGTGGCCTGAAAAAGCATAGTATCTGAGACCCTCACAATCTTTAATCTATTTATCCCAGGGTGGGCAAACTTTTTGGCCTGAGGGCCACTTCAGGCCCCCCGCCCCCTATCTGCTCCCTCCCATTTCCTGCTCCCTGACTGCCCCCCTCAGAACCTCCGACCCATCCAACCACTCCCCTCCTTTACCCTGACCCCCCCCCCCCCTCCTGGGTTCCCACCCTCTATCCAACCCCCACTGCTCCCTGTCCCCTGACTACTCCAATCCCTATCCACAGCCCCACCCCCTGATAGGCCTCTTGGGATTTCCACACCTATCCAACCCACCCTATTCTTCATCCCCTGACCGCCCCCACCCCCCGCAGAATCTCACCTCATCCAACCCAAGACCCCCTGCCCCTTATCCAACCCTCCAGAGTCAAACATGCTGCCGCGATGCCCTGCAAGAGCGCGCAGCCCCACCCCCCAGAGTGTTGCCAGTGCAGGATGGTCCCATGGGCTGTATGTGGCCCACGGGTTGTAGTTTGCCCACTGCTGATTTATTCTCAGAGCACCCCACTGACACAGGGAACTATTGCTCGTCCCAATCTCTAGGTGGGGAACCAAGGCACAGAGAGGCCAATTGACTTGCCCAAGACCCTTTGTGGCAGGGCAGGGGTAAAACCCCTTGAATGTCCTGCCCCTGCTGGCTAAGCCCTGCTTTCTGGCAGGAGGGCGAGGGGCAGGGGCTTTAAGCAGCCAGCAGGGAGCCCAGCTCTGGGCCCTAACGAGGGCTGGCTCACCGCAGTAGGCTAGGCTAAGTGGTCACAGCTGGGGCTGCAGACTGAGAGGGCTAGAAAAGCCCTGAGCTGAACTCAGTGAGGGGGTGAGCCAGGAAGGGGACAGGAGTCTACTGCTTTTCTGTCTCCTCACCACAGGCAGGGTGCCTCAGGGGTCTGGAGACCCTGGAACCAGGTAGATGGAGGGTAACTGTTGGGGGATAAAGGGAAGGACTTTCTTGCACTGAAGCCACTGTTATGCACTGTAAATAAAAGGCACTAGAGGGAAACACCAGAGGAAAATATTAATAATTTATATTGTGATAGTGCCTGTGGGGCCCCAATCTGGAATCAGGACCCCTGATTTAAGGTGCTGTATGCGCACAAATAAAAGATGCTTCCCTGGGAGTTTATACTGTAATGCTGGGGGGAGCGCATGGTCCTGGGGAGGTCTGAATAAGTGCTATAAGCTGTGATCACAGCCCACCATCTGCTCAGATGTTTGGAAGTGAGCATCGTGGTAAAAGTAGGTTTTAAGGAGCAGGAGAAAATCTCCAACCATCTGAAGCGGAACAGGACCCTCAGCTCAATGGCCTGCATGGCAAAAGGGGTTGGACGTTGTGCCACTTTGCATCATCACTGCAATTCACTGAGTGAGGTGCCTGATCTCCTGTACAATGCATGGGGAGAGAGAGATGCCTTCAACGCACTGCACACAACCAGGGGGATAGGCACCTATCTCTGCTAGTGAACCTTAGCTGTGAACCCTCTCTTGGCCTTTGGTGTCATATGAGCATGAAGCTGGAGGGCAGAGTGGGTGGGAGGGAAGAAAGAGGACTACCTCCCTCACTATAGCCCAATGCTGAGGGTACTCAGCTCGAATCAGCAGGCTAGAGTCATTCTCTTGCTTGTGTAATCGCTCTCGTGCTCCTTATTTGGACCAGAGCACGAGAGATCAGGTACTAGCATCTGATGATTAGCCCCCTTGCCCAGGAGGTAGAAGGCCAGAATCCAATCCCCTTGCTCCAATAATGCTTTAATTATTTATCCGGCTTGCAGCAGCTTCAATGGGGGAGACCAAGGGCACCCCTTGGCAACTGATCCTGTAGCCCAGTGGTTGAAGCACTCACCAGAGACGTGGCAGACCTCTGTTCAAACTTCTTCTCCCCCTCAGATTGGGGGAGGGCTCACACATCCCAGGGGAGTCACCTAACCAAGGAATGGGCTCCCTCTCAGTTGTTTTGTGTGACCTCACCTGAAGGGGCCTGATCTGGTAAGCACCCTCTGAGCACGCCTACCACACAGGGCCTTAGGTGGATAAACACCTGTCTGCCCCTGGTTTGCGAGTATCTCTGGGGTTTTAGGTGGGAACTGGGTGCCTAGAGGGAAGCCTCAGAATGCCTGTCCAGAGGAAGAAACATAAGCACTTAGGGAACTTTTACTGGAAAAACCTAGGTGCTGGGTGTGTTTAGGCACCTACAAGGCTCAACAAGAGTTGTGTGCATCGGAGGGACACAGGTGGCTAAAACAGGAACTTAGGTGCAGAGTTGATCCATGCCAGCGGATAGTGGGGAGGGAGGGCAGAGTGAGGGCATCTGGCTTCAGCAGTGTTCCTGAGAGTGCCCAGTCTGTGTGAGCATGCTCAGCACAAGCCAAGAAGCAAATCTGGGGGTCAAGTGACCCCTGCATGCCTCTGTTGCCTCTGCTTAGGAGCCGAATGTCTTTTGTTCATTCAGGCTCATGTTTGCAGCTAGCTCGTTTCCAAGGTTCAGCTGCAAGGGGCAGAGGCAGATTAAGATTTATTGGGGTCCTGGGCACAAAGAACATTTGGGCCCCCCCCCACCCAGAATGCCCAGGGGCACCAGAATGGGTGGGACATGACCCCCTCACACAGGGGTGTAGGCTTGAGTGGAGTGGTGGTGGGAGCAGGGGCTGCGCTTTGCAGCATGGGAGCTGATAAGATGATCCCTGCTAGCAGCACCAGCCTTTTCCCAGTGAGGGACTGAGGTGGGCCTGAGCCTCCCCCCACCACAAGGCCCCACCCCCTACTCTTCCTTTTCCCCCCTGAGGCTCCTAAGAGTCGCCCAGGGAGTCTGGGCCACTGTGGCAGCCCTGGATTCTCCACCTGACCTGGCAGTGCACACTAGGGGGCAGGGACATGGGTGGAAGTGCCCTGGAGGAAAGAGGAGGAGCAGAGGTGGGGCCATGGTTCTGGGGCTGGTGGTCCTCCCCACTTCTACATGTCTGGGCCCCCCCCATATTGGTTGGGTCCCATGGGCTAATCTATGTGATGGGGTGGACCAGGCCCTGAGGGTCCCTGCTGAAGGCCTCATAGCCCCACCATACCCTGCCCCATAAAAGGGCAGTAGAGCGGTCCTCCAGGCTGCCTAGAATGTTTGTGTGGGAAGCAGGCAATCTCTGAGGCTGCATGGAGCAGACAATAGGGGCCCAACATGCTAGTATAAGAAGAGCTGCAGGGCCAGGGCAGAATTCAGTTCCTTGCTAGAGTTGGAGGAGTGTGGATGTTACATCTGGCTTGTTGAGGGAACTACAGGACCTTGGACAGTGCAGTGCTGGCAGAGGCCCATGGGAATGTGAAGATGCTCCAGACTGGGATTCAACCAGGTCCAGGCCCTGAGTTAAGGGTGAAGATTAGGCTGGGGCCATAGGAAAATGGCCCAGGGAATTGTAGCTGTGCCATAGGTTAGTTAAAGGGACATGGATGATGGCTGCTATCTATAGTGTCCCTGGGCACCGACCTGGAGTAGAGGGTGGGCCCAGATCCCCCCTCCCCCACCAGCCATTGGGAAAGTGATCTGACTCCTGTACACTCGAGAAGGAGCACTGGACTCTTTTAGTGGCCCGACTGAAGAACAGGGGCCAGAAAGGCTCAGAGAGGCAAAGCGTGTCCAGGGAGGGAGCCCAGGGGGACATGGCCCCACACCAGGGCTGAGATTGCTTGAAGAGCAGGAACAATTTGAGAGAGTCTACAAGGGGCTGAGAGAAAGGCCAGCTTAGGGATACTGGGATTGGCTGTTTCCCTGGAAGGATTTTTTATTTGATGTATAGACTGTGTGTGAGTTGGCCGGAGGGCTGAGTCACCAAGGACCCACCACAGACAGAGAGAGTGGGCTGGCACATGCTCTGAGATGGGGCACTCATGAGAGGTGAGTGGACCCCTTTATGAGCTGCTGTGGGTGAGGGGTATTTGTCTAGCACTGGGGTTTTGTGTGGCCCATTACAGAGGCTGGGGCTCAGCCGCACAGTTCAGAAGTGGATCCAGATCTGAATTTTCCCCAAGCCTAAGAGATATGGGAGTTGAGGTTTTGGTTTGTGCCAGTGTCTAGTTGTGAATTTATTTTAATCCCTGTATTTTCTGCAGTGGGTCATAGCCTCCTTTGTTGAGGAAATATGATGATTTGGGAGGCAGTGATCATTGGTAGCTGTGTAGTGTTGGCTGCTTTGTGCTATCCTAGGAAAACTGTCTTTTGGTTTTCTTGTTGTCCCAGCAGACTACAGTTCATAGTGGAAATCAAGTACTATCGCTACCCAGAATACAGTCAAATAGAAGGTTTTCCCCACGGTCATTTCTGTGGCTTCAGGATCCAGAAGCATCCTGGGTAAACCCTTTTAAGGGGTTGAGTTGGATTGTGTGTTCTGGAGATGCTCCTCGTATGGTATTTCCAAGCTTGTGCCTTCCTGCTGAGACATTCCTTGCCCTGCAGAAGGTTACCACTCATCCAGAGATCAGACTCCAAGTTAGAAAGCAGCCGAGATTACTAGTGGAATCCAGGCCTTTCAACAGGCATGCACATCTGAGACTATTGTGATCAAGGCATCCTAGGAAATATAAAACCACGTCCACTGTTACATTAAGGGGTAATTTGACAGAGTGCTGGAAAGAAGTCCTGGCCTGACCTGAACTGCCAGTATGGCTTTGTTTAAATCAATAGGTCAGCTACTTCAAAGAGCAGAGCAGCCAGGTGTGAACAGCTGTTAGCTAAGAGTCAGAGAGGAAGGGAGATGGATGGGAGCTGAGGATTGCTGAAAAAGTCCTTGAGAGGCGGTGGGCACCTCAAGAAACTCTCTCTCTCTCCAGTCTCCCTCTGTAGTGCGTTGGGAAAACAAAAGGTACATGTAAACTGGCCTGAAGCACAGTCACTGCAGCAGGGCAGGTGATTCAAGGATGTCTGTTCTCCAAGCACCTAATTTAATTGCAGATGTGCTTTACTTAGTGCAATAACCACTAACGAGTACTGCCGACAGGAAAGCAGAGTGGACTATTAATGCACTATTGATAAGGTGGTGAGTTCAAAGGAACGAAGCCCTCTGTAATGGCCAGGCAAATAGCTGACAGCTGCGGGAGTGGGAGGGGGTGAATGTTATTAACTGTATTGGCCTTTGGAAGGGACTAGCTGAAAGGCCAAGCATCCATTCTGAAAAGCTAGTGAATTAATACTTGGGTGACACCTTTCAGCAGACCTGTCTGGCCCTTCCGTTTGGAGTCATAAGGGGGATAAGAGTGGAAGAAAGGGAGAGAGTGAGAAGGAAGAAATGTGGAAGAGGGTCCTATTTCAATTTGCCTTCCGTAGTCAGTTCTGTGTCCAACAGCCCAGTCCTGGGTGTTGCACAATCCGTTGATGACAATGAGGCTGTGTAGGATTCCTTGAGTTAGTCCTACATCTCTGACCATTAAACATGTGGGATTGGGTGACTGAGGGCTGGGTTCTGTCCTGCTCAGTCAGGTGGAGCAGCGCATTACTCCATCCAGAAATCCACTGGTTTCAGTGGGACTTCTCTTGGTGATGGGGAGAAAGTCACCAATGCCGTGGGAGAAAAAGGGTCCTCAGTCTGGCTCTACAGTGGTTCAGCTGGAGCTGATGGATGCCAGCACAGCTCTGGAAGTGCTGAAAGGGTCATTAGAAGGAACATGCAAAGTTGTGGCATGCAATGCCAGGGTGCGGTGGCCCCAGCTGAATTCTGGAAGGCAGGAAGCTGGCTCCTTGCTCTGATATCACCTAAAACAGGAAAGAGCAATAAAGAAAGCCTTGGCAAACTAGGAAATATGTAACAGCTGCTCTCTGGTAGCTGGGGGGAGGAAGGGAGAGTGGAACTCCATGCCTCTCCCCCTTCCTATCCGCTGGAGGATTGCATGTTAGTCTGTGCTTCTGTTGATGTAAATACCTGCTGTTTGTTTGGTTACAATCTGTGCCTGCATTTTGTTCATGTTTCTCAGACAGCAAGGGAGATTTTTAAAGGGGATCCTTAAGGCCAGGTCCTCAGCTGGTGCCACCTTGTTGTCAGTGGCGTGCGGCGATTCACACGAGCTGAGGATCTGGTCCTTAGAATCCAAAAGACTTGTTCAACTGATCGTAACAACTTCCTGGCTGGTCCGTTGAAAGCATCCCTCCTGCTGATGACAGAGGGGCAGGAGAAACAAGCTGTGGGTGTCAAACACTTCCAGCTGGGATAATGTCTCTGCATGGCTGAGCCTGGCCTCTTGCTACCTGCCCAGGAGCCATAATGATTGGGGTTTTCACTTGTCCTGCTCCACAGGGAGCAAACCCCATTGCCTTACGGGTAGGAGACACTCCATAGTGGGAGTCTTGCTGAGATTTCCTGCCCCAGGGGACCTGCCATGGAAGGTGTGGGATCCTGCTCCCCCTTTTCTGAGCCATAATGCAGGTTGGCTCCTGGGAGCATTTCCTTGAGCTCACTTGCTGCCTTAGGCTGAAAGGTCTTGGTTCAAGCCTGTGTTGTGAAAGAATACAGCTGGGCTGTGCATTCATTGCTGGATTCTGCCAGCTGTGTGATGTGAACATCTGCCAGATGTTTAGGCAGGTCAGAGACATATGTCTTCTCCTACTCTAACACTTGATCATATCCAAACAGTCAGTTTTAACAGGCCCATTGGTTGGGAGGCTCCCTCCTGCCCTCAGCAGAATGGACTTGATGACATTGGTCTCTTACATCACTGGCTACGTGATCCTGTATGCGCAGAGCAAGCTGAGGGTTGTGAGGGTGCGCACCGCTTTCTCCACCCAGTCTTTCGGAATAGCCATGCTCAGGTAGCCTGGGGAGATGTGTTCAGATGTCACATTGCTCCACCTGTGAAAATGAACCCGGCTGCATGTCTGTGGATGAAAGCACAGGGCCTTTAATTGCAGTGGCTAGGGAGAAAGCTGTGCTTTTAGCTTCAGAGTGACACTGCCTGGGGGATCACGGTCACTTTTCTAAGGTTTCACAGATTAATGTAGCACCTCCCTGCAGCCTTATGTCTCCCTAAAAAGCCAGTTCACACCAGGGAAGTGAAATATTAATCAGTGACCTGGAAGTTCTTGTGATGGTACTTGTGGAGAATACAGGAGAGGGATGGGGCTTGAAACAAAAAACTTTCAAATTCCAGTGCAGCCCTTTGATTTAGTTTCTTTGCTTCAAGAGAAAAGGGCACATGAGGCCAGAATGCTCCCCCCGCACCTGCAATTATCCCACCTAACTGCCATTAGCACACACCAACTAGTTAGAGTAAGTGTTCCAGTAGCCTCAAGGGGAAGCACTTTCCAGTTGATGGGTGGCCTTGCTAATGATGTTTTCTGTCATGCTCACTGAAATTCAGACCTGCTCCAACACCTCTGCCCCATCCCCCTTTGTCGCTTCAGCTACTGGCATGTGGATCTGCCCAAATCGTTTTGCCCTTGAAAGTGAAACAGATGGCTTTGACCTTTCCACCAGTGTTGGGGGTGTGATGAGGGGGATGATAAAAATGAAACCGCCAAGAGATAATGTGAAGGGAAGTTTTGCCAGCAAAAAACTCTCACGATGGGATTGAAATGACAAAGACAAATTGGTGGATTTCAACAAAATTCAGAATAACAAAATTACATTTTTCATCTGGGTGGATCTGTTTCACGTCTCTTGAACCAAAAAGCCAAGATTCCCTTGCAGCTCCAATAGCAGCCCCTTCTGCTGTTGGAACTGATGGCTTGGGGTCTCAAGATACTTCAAGCCTCAGTAACTATGTTCCCTTAATTGGAGGTATTACAGATACCATGGATTTTCTTAGCACGTCCTTTACTTTTCATTGTTTTCCATGGTTCAGTGGCTGCCTCCCTGGATGCACTTGGAGTTCTACCCAAAACGTAAACAGAAATCCTTTAAAAAAACCCCCCTAAAATGAGGCTAAATATAAATCTGTCAGAATCCGGTTCTCTCCGGCAGCGGTGAAGAACAATTGATTGCTGTGCTGCTTGTCTGAAAAGCTGAGCAAAGATGCTGAGCTGAATATTCTCAATGTATTTTTAAGATGAGAACTGTCAGCAATGCCACCCAATGTTCATCATTTAACTGGCGCCTACTCCAGGGTTTACCTGACCTCAGTGGGGGACAGGATTTCACTGCAGAAGAATACGAAGCACATACAAACCTACTAAAAGTTTGGGCCAAGACTGGTTACTCATCTTACACACTTTGAAGGTGTCTGGTTTTCAGAAAGTGCTGAGTACTCACTTCTCCCCACCCTTTCAAAACTTTGGTCTCAAGTTGGGCTCCCAAGCCTTGTGGCACTCAAAATCAATTTAGAAAATCTTGACCTTGGAGAAATCCCAGAAATCTAACTCTCCACCTCAGATCTTTGTTCTGCACACCTTTTCTTACATCCAAACCCATAGCACTGGATCCAGAAATGCTTATTTCTGCAGCATTTCCCACTCTAACTGCTCTATGCTAACAGCATTTCCCACTCTAACTGCTGCTATGGTTCACTCTCTTTTCCCTCAGTGACCTCTGTCTACAGTGTTAGTGACTAAGCTGCTAATCTTGGGTGTTAGCTCTGTGCAGACCCATTTTGTATGGGGCTCTTTCACTGGAGGGAGTTTCTTGAGTGGTCCCTTTTTGGACACATTCCCACTTTCAGGGAAGAGTCTCTTGCCCTGACTCCAACTGGAGTTTGATCGGGCCCTCTATAGTCAAGTTGCTGCTGCTCATTTGTCAGACCTAGATATCCTGGTTACATCTGAAACTTTTTTCTGCAGTATGGACACTGGCTCCCTTTTTAAGGCTTAGAACAGAGCTGGTCAGAATATAAAGAAATGAAACTATATTTTTTTGGCCAAGCGTTAAAAAATTTCAGCTAAAAATAAAAAAAGGTCAACTTGGAAATGCTGCTGTGCTGCCTCATGAAGTTGTAGTGAAAGTGCCTCATGCCCCTTTCTTTTCTAGAGGTTGGTCTCTTGATATACCATGTTCTCCCCTTTCTGAGTCGCTATGGTTCATCCGTGAGTCCCCAGCCACAGTGCATCATGGGAGATGTCTGGCTGGCATAAGGCACCCAAGCAATTCCCATGAGGCATTGTGGCAGCAATTCATCAATCTCAATGGAAAATTTTCATCCAGAGAACTAACAATCTGATTTGTTCTGTGAAGCTGAAAGAACCTGGTCTTGTAAAAGGGTGATTACTGTCACCAACTGGAGTAGTGTTACCTTGATGGTTCCTGTGCTACCCAGACCTGACTTAATCCAGATGGTGCTGTCACCAAGGAAAGATGTTGACTTTCTTGGTGACTGGAAGCTTAGCAGAGTCGTTAGTTCCAGTCACACTCCATGGTCCGATCTCTCCTGGAGTGGATGGGGTGTCAGGTATTTCTGTAGCACGCTTCTGTTAGCCCATGGAGGCCCCTCTGGAGTAGGCTGTACAGAGGTTAGGGGATGGGACATGGGGGGTAGAGGAATAGAGGGCAGGAGTGAGAGAGACATGGGAGAACACACACTGTGTCTCCTCTAGCCCCCCTGGTAGGGTTGGCAACTAATCACACAAACCCAAACACTCCTGCCTTGTCCCTTCTCTGAGGCCCACCCTGCTCATGCCATCCTCCCTTTCCCTGTCACTCGGTCTCCCCAACCCTCACTCACTTTCACTGGGCTGGGGCAGGGGGTTGGGGTGCAGGAGCGGGTGTGGGGTGCAAGCTCTGGGAGAGAGGGGGCTCAGGGCTGGGGTAGGGTATTGGGGTTCAGGAGGGAGTGTGGGCTTGGAGGGGGGCTGGGGTGAGGAGTGTGGGCTCTTGAAGGGAATTTGAGTGCTGGAGGGGGCTCAGGGCTGGGACAGAGGGTTGGGGTGCAGGAGGGGGTGCAGACTCTGGGAGGGAGTTTTGGTGCTGGACGGGGCCCAGGGCTGGAGCAGGGGGTTGGGGCCAATGGGAGCTGTGGAGTCAGCACTAGGGTTGGGGGGCAATGCACAGAGCCCCTCTTGGATCCCTCCCTCCAGGGGCTGCAGGGACATGTCAGCCACTTCTGGGAATGGCGTGGAGCCAGGGCAGACAGGGAGCCTTCCTAAGCCCTGCTGTGCTGCCGGAGTTTTAGCCTGTTTTCTGACCCCTCTAGTTACAGCTACCGTAGCAAACTCTGTCTTTTAGGCCATATGTTAACGAACAGTATCCATGCAAACTGAGAATGTGTCCTGTGTATAATAAAAAGTGTTAGGCCATCTTAATAGAGGTGTCGCTATTGCTTCATCTCTCCTCATAATACTAATACTTTGCACTTACACAAGGCCTCCGGGCAAAGTTTCCATATTCAGAAGGCAACAGCTTTATCGGAAATGGAGGCATTTTGGGGAAATGTCAACATACATATTACAGGAGCTTTGCTCGTTGTATAGTCCCCTAAATTGTCAGAAAAATTTTCAGCGATAACGTGCAATTAATCTGTATCTAAAGTTTGCGAAATAATTTAGACTTGTTTCCAGAGAGATCCTCCCAGGCAATATGGTTCCACACAGTTTATTCTTTCCTTTCTCTGCTGCACTTTAAAATTGCATCTACATTTTATTTGACTGCTGTTCTGCGGGAAAATACTGGCTGATGTTTTAGAGGAGGTCATTCTCTCTGTTCTCTTTTGAAAAGGCAGAAAACAGAGGGATTCGTGAGGCATACTATGTACTGGCAGTGGGCACACAGGAGACTGGAGTAGCTACACTGCAGTGGTATGGCAGTAGAAGCTATAGGCACCAATTACGCACTGCAGGTTAAGCCTGGGATCTTCAGGTGCCTAAAGGGATTAGGCACTCACTCCAATTGAATTTAATGGAATCTGGGTGCCTAACTCCCTTAGGTTCTATTAAAAATCTCAGCCTCTGACTTGAAGAGAACAGGTACTATCACAGGAGCATAACATAATGCCTGCTCTGACCATTTCTCTTCACAAATAATATTGGGCCAATTCCTCGCCTGGGATAAATTGGTCCTACTCTGCTGACTTCCACCAGTGGGAGTTGTTTGAATGCCTCATGTCCTCATCTGCCAGCGAGGCATCTCCTGGGCCACGCTGAGTGAAAACCCTGGGTCAGCTTCTCACCTTGTCACAACATGTGTAAAATCATTGATTAAAATGGGACGTCCGAGTAAGGTGAATGGGGAGAGCAGGACCTGGAGGGAGTTGAGTCTCCTTACACAATGCTCTCCCTCTGCCTCATCCAGTGTGCAATTTTAGAGAGGTTTTTTCCAGCCATCCTAGGCCAGCACGGCATGTGTCAAAGTGGCGCTCTTCACAGACAGAGCCCTGTCTATTAGAGAACTCCTTTGGCCTCTGCTGGTGCCTCCTTGGCAGAAGTTTCTGCTCTCCTCTTCCTGCACTGGATGGGGAGCAGTCTTTAAGAAAAGGATGTAGTTTACATGGAAAAGCTACTCAAAGAGCCTGCTGCCCTTTCTATAGGGACCAGCCTGTGCTCCTTTGCATTTGTGACTGACCCCACTTGTGTCCCCAGCAGGGTTTGAATCCATGAGATCTGCAGAGCGAAATTCATGAATTTTTAATGAACAAAGACCCCACATTCTTCCAGCCTGGGTTACATCAGTGCACATTGTGGTGTGGGCACTAATGAATAAATCATACCTAGCCCTTATCTAGCACTTTTCATCCATAGATCTCAAAGCACTTGTGATGGGGCAAGGCCAGATGGCTACAGGAAAGTAGTGAGAAACAGGTATGTTGGTTCCAGCTAAACAAATCCCTGGTACCATTGGAACCAAATGGCAGTTGCTCTGGGTTAATCAAGACACTTGGGGCCAGTTAAGAACCTTCTAGTAAGCAGTAGAAATAGCTAGCCTGATTGAGACACCTGAAGCCAATCAGGGGCTGGCTGAAACCAGTTAAAAACGCTCCCAGTTAGTCAGGTGGGTTGTGGGTGTCAGGAGCTGTGGAAGGAAGTTGTGCTGTTGGTGAGACTGAGTGGTGGACATCATATCATACAGAAGGAAGGAGGCCCTGAGGTAAGGGTGAAGTGGAGTTTGAAGAAGCAGGGACTGCTGTGGGGAAGTAGCCCAGGGAATTGTATTGTGTTTTGTGGCTAAAAGGTCAGCCATCTTAGCTGATACTATTAGGGTACCTGGGCTGGAGCCCGGAGTAGAGGGCGGGCCTGGGCTCCCCGCTTTCTGCCTCCCCTAATTAATTACTGAGATTAGGAGACAACAGAGACTGGGCAATGAAGGATAGCTTCTCCTCACCTCCCTCGCTGGCTTATGATGAAAATGGCTCAATAGGCTGTGACCCTTGTCTCTAGAGAGAGAAGGGCTACGTGGAGTGTCACAGTGAGCCTCTAAGGCTAGTGAACTCCGCCAGGAAACATAGAATCCATGGAGACAAGGACAGAGCTTTGTCACACACTTTACACAGGAGGTTGGTATTATTACCCCCATGTTACAGATACATGGGTAATGATGTGACTTGCCCATGGTTTCCCTACAGCAATAATAATAATGGCTAATCTAATGCACCTCTCTAACAATCTCCATGCCAGTCCCCCTGCCTTTTGTTGTGGGGAAGATGGAACTCTTTATTACAATATAGATAGGCTTGGAAGGATCAGATTTTTATTGATAAATATTGATTTCACTGTACATAGAAACCTATGAATTTTTTTTTTCCATCACAGCTAATTGAAATTTTCAGCTAGGCAAAAAATGCTGTTAGAGAGCTAGTAGAGTTTGATTTAAGGATTTTTACTTTGTCAACATCATTTCACAATATACAATTTTTTTTTTAACAGTTATCAAGCTTTAACTTTGAAAATCTGAACATCTACTGTCATTAATTATTGTCTGACCCATTAAATAATTGTCTGACCCATCCATAATTTCCTGCACATGTGAAAATGTAAATCAATATCCATTTTTAAGCATTTTATTTTGTCAGTCCAAATTGCCAAAAAATAAATTATAATAAAAAAACTCTAATTTTGCCTGGTCTGTTTGTGGCAGAAAAGACAACAGAACTCCCATGTCCTAGAGTAAATTGGGTCCTAGCCGCAACTGTCTGTGCATAGGTAACACAGTGGGAACTGCCATTGTTTGTGCTGACCTAGGCCACAGATGTGAGAACTTACACATATTCTCTGTCAATGCATATTTCTTCCAGGCAGTCGTTCCTTACAGCACAGAGACCTGGCTTCTCCTACCACTTCTGTTCTCGTAAGGGATGTCTTCATTTAGCAATACATAATATTTTTCATTCTATTTATTATTTATTTGCTCTTTAATATTTAAACTTGTTAAATCTTTAAATCAAAAGGTTTGTAAGGACGGGCTCTGGAGCCCCAGAGTTAGCATCAATAAAACACAACATAGCCTCAGGCCGTGAGGCTGAACATGCACAAGAGTCAGTGGGTTAACCCTTTCATTGCTGCTAGGGCAGGCCCTGGTCCCGGCGTATTCTTGAATGAATGATGCGTTAGGGCCCTGTTCTAGCAAGTCCCTGTCTGTGAGGCAGATGAAAGGGAAAGTGCTGAGTGCTTGGCAAGGAGCTCATGATGTGGTTAAGGGACGCCAGTTTAAAAGTGAGAGACCAGTTTATAGTGAATCTGCATATAGGGTTTAGTTCAGTTTAGCAATAATGTATCTGCCTGAGGTAGGGTTGCCAGGTATTCAGCTTTGGACCGGAACGCCAGGTCAAAAAGGGATCCTGGTGGCTCCATTCAGCACCACTGACCGGGCTCTTAAAAGTCCAGTTGGTGATGCAGTGGGGCCAAGGCAGGGTCCCTGCCTGCGGTGGCTCCGCATGGTTCCCGGAAGCAGCGGCATGTCCCCTCTCCAGCTCCAACACATAGAGGGAGCTAGGGGGCTCCTCACACTGCCCCGTCCCAAGTGTCACCCCTGCGGCTCCCATTGGCTGGGAACTGCGGCGAATGGGAGCTGTGCAGGTGGCACCTGCAGACAGGGCAGCACACAGAGCCACCTGGATGTGCCTCCATGTAAGAGCTGGAGGGAGGGACAGGCAGCTGCTCCCAGGAGTGGCTTCAGGTAAGTGCTGCCCAGAGTCTGCACCCCTCAGCTCCAGCCTGGAGCCCCCTTCTGCACCCCAAATGCCTCATCCCTGGTCCCACCCAAGAATCCTCACCCTCAGCCCAGGGCCCGTACCTCCTCCCACACCCCAACCGCCTGCCTCAGCCCAGAGCCCCCTCCCATACTCTGAACCCCTTGGCTCCACCCACAAGCCCTCTCCTGCACCCCAAACCACTCATCCCTGGCCCCACCCCAGAGCCCATGCCCCCAGCTAGAGCCCTCACCTTCATCTGCATTCCAACCCACTGCGTCTGCCCGGAGCCCCCCTCCTGCACCCTGAATCCCTCATTTCTGGCCCCACCTCTGAGCCCTCACCCCGTCCTACGCTCCAACCCCCTGAGCCAGCCCACTGAAAATGAGCAAGTGAGAGTGACGGGGAGAGGGTATGGAGTGAGCAGGGGGCGGGGCCAGGGTGTTTGTTTTTTTGTGAGTAGAAAGTTGGCAACCCTAGCCCAAGGTTATACTGGTGGTGCAGTGCTAGGTAACCCCAAAGCAACCTAGAAGATGTATGCTTTGCTGTCAGGCCAGGTGCTCACCCTCCAGCCTCTAGGCTGGAAGGCGAACCCTGGGCCATTGTCTTCCTCAGCCAACCAGGAGAGTAGGCCTTCCTGACTCTGAGGCCAGGGGAACACAGCCCTTGTTCTACAGACACTGCCCTCTGCCAGCAAGTGGGAGGGGAAGTGGAGGGAGTGATGAACCCTTGACTCTGCCCTCTGCAGCACTTGCTAGAAGAAGCAGGTGGTGTTGGGGAGGGAGCAAGGTGGGCATGGTCAAACTGTAAACTTTCAAAGGCTGCAGTAATTTAGTTTCCTCAGGGAATGCATTGGAACTAAGACGGGCATCTCTGAAGCACAGGAGCTACTCAGGGCTACTCCTGGGTTGGTGAAGCTGCTCAGGGCTGCACCTAAGGATGCAATCCAGCCCTTAAGCAGCAGCATGAGTGGCTGCAATAAACAGTCTCAAATATGCTGGGGGAAATGAAGGCCCCTGGTCAGAGGATCCTTGGGCAGGAGAGCCCAGCATTGTCAACCTCCTGCAGTTTTTATTGTGAGTCTTGCGAATGTTGGTGTTTTCTTAGAGCTCTAGGCCTTGGAGTCATGGGATTCAACTGTCATTTCTTTTTTAAATGTACATTTCTAGCCCTCCTGAATGCATGGAAATGGTGGAAGATGTGACCCATGAAGATGCAAAAGATAGAAGGCTAATAAATAGCTTCTCATATACACTACTTTAAAAATATCATTTTTAAACCAATTTCTTGACTTTGGAGGGAGGGTCTCACTCATGATTTCTGACTGCCCGGGATCAGCAACACAGAACATCTATCCTCAGTTTTTCATGGCTTGTGCGCGCTACTTCTGTGGCCCCCATAGGCTGGGACTGAATGTATCTCTTAATGGAGTTGATCTGAATCTTTGCTTTGTTTTAATTTATGCTCTTTATTCTAGTATTTTAGATATTCTCCATTTAAAACACACCCGTGCTAACCCAGCACATATTAGGGGAGGGATTGCACAGGCACTGATCAAACTGGCTAATGAATCCAGAGACTTGGTTTTCAGTGATGGCACTCAGTCAAGTTTTATTTTTGACAAAGCACAGTGCTAACGCCCTGGCTCAATGGTTACAGGTACACTAATACATGTATGTTCACGACAATGGACCAGCTTAGTTAATGGTAGGACTTTCCACTATCCTCTCAGCCAGACTCCGACACTCCCTTAGAGATATCTCTTTATACCCCAATACAAACAAATTATGAATTACCCTTCTGATGTGGTTTGGTGCCACGGTCCTAGGGTTGCCAGTTTTGGTTGGATGTATTCCTGGAGATTTCATCACCTGATTAATCTTTAATTAAAGATTATATCTTTTATTCCTGGAGACTCCAGGCCAATCCTGGAGGGTTGGCAATCCTAGTTACCACCCATCACCTTGTACCTGTTGGTTCGATCAAAACATCTTTGTTTTATGCCAGCCAAACATTGATCACTACTTTAACCCAGGCCTCAGGCCTCAAGACAGGCCTCTGATACAAGGACTTATGTTTCAGGCTGTCTTCCTACTATATAGACAGCATGTCAGGCCATTCCAGTTTCGGGGACTTGGCATCCTGGAAATGGGGGATGCATTTTTTGGGGAGGGTGTGGGAGTGAGTTGGTGAGTGTGGAATTGCTGCTTGAACACAGGAAAAGGCCTTCTACCAAAAATACAAAGGCTCTGCTCTCCTAGCTGCCTTTTCCCCCATTTAAAATAATGAAATCAGAGGTTGGAGGTGGGGTGGGGGGGAGATCTGATGAGGGAGGGGTGTCAGACAGCTCTCCCTGGGTGGGCTCCTTGCTACCATTTTCTCTGCACACAACACCCCTTTGAAAAATCACTCTTTTTTTGTTTTATTTATGAATAAATAATTGCCTTTGTGGAGAATCAATCAGCGGGCTCTCACTGAGCTGACACTTTAAGTGCGCTTGTTACTTTCCCTTTATCCAGCTCTGATTGATACTTGGCAGAGTTTGCCACTACAGTCTGTGTTTCCCTCCCCACCCCACCCCACCCCACCGTTCTTCTCCTTAGCCCCCGGCTATAGTCTTTATTTTCGCTTAATTCTCTCCCCTGAGTAGGGTGACCAGGCAGCAAATGTGAAAAATCAGGACAGGGAATTGTGGGTAATAGGAGCCAATATAAGAATAAGACCCAAAAATCGGGACTGTTCCTATAAAATCGGGACAGCTGGTCACGCTATCCCTGAGCCAGGGTCCAGATCTCACTTGTAAAGAATGTTTGTAAACATCAGCCAGGGACTGGACAGTAAGTCCGTGGGGCGGGGGCAGATAAAATCCACTTTTAGGGCCATGTCAACTATTTGCAGCATTATTTGGAACCCTTGCTATGTGAGATTGTCATGTTTTATTTTAAATGAATGAACATGATCACATTTTGAGCAAAAAATCCTTGTGACATTTTGTGGGTTCTGGCTTAAAACTGGAACTGTGTGTAAGTGACAAGGGGAACCCATTTCATTCTGAAGTGAAAATATACATTTTTCACATTTCATATAGATGATGCTCCCATTTGAATTTTTAGGTGTGTTGATGCAAAACGGATGGGCCACTGTCAAAAAGGTGACAAGGCTTGACACAGCTGATCTGTAAAATAATCCAGAGGGGAACTGTAAATATGTGGTTTTGAATATTTTGTTGTCATTGGAACACACCACCTTCCTTCATTATGAACTCAAAGGTTTGGTATATATTGGTGTAACCCTTCTGCCCATTAGAGTTGGCAGCAACAAGGGCCGGGTTCAGTATCCAGGGGTTCCATTCCAATAGCACAATACAAAAACCGGCTCGAGCCCCCACCCAGTGACCTGGGACAACCATATACCACCCCTCTGGGCGTCTGTAAGAGACAATACTTCCCCTCTCGCAAGCACTGAGTTTGAGTGTACCAAAGCCTTTTAATAACAAGGAGAAACAATGTGGCATTATATTGGGGAAACACCACAAAAAAAGGTTAATAAACCAAACCATGAACCAGAAGCCCCCCTCCCAGCAAACAGGCCGTGGCCTTCCCTTTGGCTCTTGAGTTCCGCAACCCCAAAAAGTCACTCAATAGTCCCAAAGTCCAGCAGCCCAAGAGTCTCTGTTCTGGGTCAGTGCAGAGCTCGAAAGTCAATTGGCAGAGTCTTACCTCCCAGCCTGGGTGGAAATGGAGGGTAGGGCACGGAGCACCTTACATGGTCCGAGGCCGACTGCGCCGCCTCTCCGTGAGGTTCCGCTGCAGCTCTCCCTGCAATTGGCTCTGCTCCGCTCCGCTCCGCTGGCTGTCCCACGAACCGCTCTGCCCGTTGATCCGCTAGCTGCTCTGCTAGCCGACACACAGACAGCCGTGCCGTGCCAGTCACTCTGCCCGCAGCACCAACGCCTCCGGTAGTTAACACACAGACAGCTGTGCCACACCGGTCACTCTGCCCGCAGCACCAACGCCTTCGGTAGTTGACACACAGACAGCTGTGCCGCGCCGGTCACTCTGCCCGCAGCACCAATGCCTCCGCTAGTCGACAGACAGCTCTGCTGCACCCGTCACTCTGCCCGTAGCACCAATGGCTCATACAGACAGCTCTGCCACACCAGCCACTCCACAGCACCAACAACTCCGCTAGCCGTCCTGCTAGCCGACACACAGACTGCTCTGCTGCACCAGCCACTCTGCACTTTTTTCAGGCCCACCTACTTAAGACAGTGCTCAGTGATTTCAGCATACAGTAGGGGAGCCTTAGTGCAGGTGCACCAGGGAGCCCAAAGCAATTGTCAGCTCAGCAGCCTGAAACCAGGCTTCTAATAGAAGCAAAATTCACTTCTAACATTCCACAGTGGAGAGAGGCAGGGTGCAATAGGCCTGGGAGGCCCTCAGACACAGCCCTCACCAAAAGGTATAGGTGCTTGTCCACCACCTCTCTCAATCTCAAAGTGTTCTAAAACGCATGGCCCTTGCCCAGTAAGTGCTACCTAGATGATGGCAAGTCCCTCCATCCTAACAAGGGCCAAGTACATGTCCATAGTCCTTCATTCACATAATCACAGTAACATCACTTTATCATTCCTGCCCCAATAACATAAAAACTGGGGCTCCCTCATCAGCCGAAGTGGCCATGTGGGCTGCTGTGGGCTCAGGCTAGGCGCAGTGGGTGTGTCTATGCAAATTAATCAGCCCCAAAATTATTTTCCAAGACTCACTGCAATTCCCATAGTTCACCACCAGATGTCAGAATATATCTCATTCCTGACACTGCTTACATTGGAAAAGATATTCCTTTGCAACTATGCCAGCTAAGAGGATAATTTCTTAGTAATGCTATATATAAAGGTGTCTTACCCCAGTATACCTTATTTCATTTCCCAAACCAGAGGAGGCTGCCTCAAAGACTTTCCACTGTGCCTTTGAGTATGTTAACATTAGAAAGTGTGGTTGCTTTAACTATACCAGTACAACTGTGTTCTCACTATGATTTTTTTGCTAGTTAAAGCAACCACATTTTCTAGTACTGATAATTTTCTAGTACTGATAACTGATACAGACCTTCCAGACTACCTTTGGTAGTCTGGAAGGTCTGTATTTGGCACTGGTGTGACCGCTGTTGGAATAGTGTGTCCAGTTCTGATGTCAACAATTGAAGAAGGGTGTTGGTAAATTGGACAGGGTGCAGAGAAGAGCTCTGAGAATGA
The DNA here is from genome assembly GCA_007922305.1 of Dermatemys mawii. Classification (NCBI taxonomy): domain Eukaryota; kingdom Metazoa; phylum Chordata; order Testudines; family Dermatemydidae; genus Dermatemys; species Dermatemys mawii. The sequence goes on from ML677482.1 coordinate 1,685,219, forward strand.
TTAAAGGATTAGGAAACCTGCCTTATAGTGATAGATTGCGCTCCTTGAATCTATTTAGCATCATAAAGAGAAGGTTAAGGGATCCCAGTCTATAAGTACCTATGTGGGGAACAAATATTTAATAATGGGCTCTTCAGTCTAGCAGAGAAAGGTAGAATATGAACCAATAGCTGGAAGTTGAAGCTAGACAAATTCAGACTGAGAATAAGACATAATTTATGAACAGTGAGTGTAATTAACCACTGGAACAATTTGCCAAGGGTCACAGTGGAGTCTCCATCTCTGACCTTTTTTAAATCAGGACTGGATGTTTTTCTGAAACATTTTTGGCTGCATTACACAGAGGTCAGAGAAGATGATCACAGTGGTCCCTTCTGGCCCTGGGGTTTAGGACAAATTTGCATTTTCTAATGAAAAAACAAATTGTTGAAAAATTCCTAACCAGTTCTGCTCACAACCGAGGCACTACTGTCCACACAGTGCAATGCAACCCAGGCAGTAGGGTGCTGACACACACCCCTCAAAACAGCAGAGGGAGGAGAGGAGCACGCTCTGCTGGATACACAACAGCAACTGTAGGTCAGGGCCTGGTGCACATAAAGTTGGGGTTCAGAAACCGTGGTGGACTTGACTTCGATGGGAACTGCTGGTGAGTGAGCAGCTGGAAATCAGGCTGCTTATTATATACCCAAATATAGATTTAAGAATTTTTAAAATTGTGGCTGTTATAAATATAAAATTATTATTCTTAATACAATTAATAATAATCATACACTACAAACTGGAACTTCTAGCGGTCATTAGAAAGTTGTAGCTTTGATTCTGGCCTGGACTACTTTGACAAAGGTTCTGCTTGCTCAGATTAGAGGAGGGCAAAATGATTTCACACTCAGGTGAATCTTCTTAGAGAAAAATCTTCCATTGTAAAATATGATCATGCAGAAAAATATAAGATGGATTTAGCACAGTGGCTTGCTAAGAGTTAATCAATAAAATAACAGCTACCTCCTTATTACAAGGAAAAAGCTGATTAGAAACTTGATTAATGAGGTAATTTTTCATGGCTATAATTAAAACACTACATGGCTTCTCGTCTAATTGATATTTAATGCTTTCATGGAAAGCTAGTCGTCTATAAGAAATTGATTTTTTTTCAATTATTCACCTGTCGGTTGACTGGGTTTCATATGCCAAGAGGTTCATCTTACAATTAGAGAGAGGAAGAAGAGCGAATAGGTAAGAGAAAGATAGTGATCAAAGCATGGACTGTTCGTTACCAAGGAAGTCCCTTAAGAAGATCAATCTATTAGTTGTATCCAGGAGATGTTCAAGCCATCCCTTAACCATGGCACATGAACAGAGAGAAGATTTCTGATAAGAGAGGGCTCTTTAATCTAGCACTGTGGTTTTCCAATGGGGATCCATAGATCATGTCTAAGTGGTCTGCAAAAGGTTGCCATTACCATAGAACAGTGGTTTTCACCCTGTATTCCGCAGACCACAAGGTCTAAGATTTCCAAAGGTGTCTACACCTCCATTCAAAAATTTTTTAGAGGTCTGCAAATGAAAAAAGGTTGAAAACCACTGACCCAGCAGTGCAGCTTCCCCATGGCAACTACCCTCCCATCCTGGCACAGTACTTCGGGGCGGCTGACACACATTTCCACTTGGTTGAGGATGCTGGATTTCTTCCCTGTATCCATCTGTACGTCACCCTCATAAAGTGTGGTGGTGTGGGGTACATGGGGGTGAAATGAATGTCACACTCCACAGCTCAGCGAACCTGATAACAATCAAAATTGTCACTTTTACATTATTAAAATATATTGCTCTTCGGCAAGCAAGAAGTGGTGCAGTCACAGGGGAGTGCAAGGCGTTCTATTGTTTTTATGGCATGTCTATTGAATGTACGTCTGCTCTGCTTTCCTGAAAAATTAGAAAAGCCTATGCGCAATATTCTAAAAACTCCCAAACACAAATACATCTGCATGCTAATAGCTGAGACACAAATAAAATTAGAAGTGATACCCACGGTGCTGGAGAGGACTGCTGGGATCATAGGGCTAAGGCCATCCAGTTCCAAATAAATGACATCTGTGTGGAGTGCCATTAGAGTAGCAGCAGCATAAGACACATTTCTGAGCGGCGGCTGCTGCTAGTGCTTCAGATGTATTTGCTTAAAATTTGGGACTCTGTATTAATCTGGGAGCCACTGCATTGCCCCTTGCACAGCCAGTACACCTGGGTCACATTTGTAGTGTGGCAAGTTTTCCTGCTGAAAAATACTTTAATCAAACCCACAGGTTTTGGAGGGAAAATGTCAATTCTGGTGAAGAATTTGTTTTTCCAGCAGGAAAAGTCAACATGAAATTGTGAAGGCGTATACTACCCTTTTAAGGGACAGGCTGGTGCCTATAGCTGGGACAACTTGCCATGTAATCAAGGAAGCCCTGCCCGCCCCTAAGGCTGAGCTACATAAACAGGAAGAGGAAGCAGAGCGAGAGAGGGGAGTAGAAGCTGTGCAGGCTGCAGTGGATGGTGGTGGTGTTCTCTCAGGATATGCCTGCACTACAGTGAGGGGTCATGGGGCTGTCATTTGATCTGCCAGCCTCAGGTGCCAAAATGTTGTGAGCTGGCCCTGATGCCAGATCAAGCTAGCAAAATGACTGTGGTGCTGCAACTGCCCCCCAGGGAGGCTTTGCCACTGGAACAGCTGTGGCACATCCTGGGTCCTTGGCCAGGGAAGCTTTTTGATGACATTTCCGTCTTCCTCGCCCCCCCACCCCATTCCCCAAAGAGCAGCCTGCCACAGAACTGGCAGCAGAAACAAAAGAGACAGAACTTGCCCTGGAGCCTAGCAAGTTTCTGGCTCCATGTTTGTTTTAATTAATATAGGAACAGGAGGGATTATGAGCCAATGCAAAAGTTGTTATGAGCTATGCGCAGCAGTGAGTATCCACTAATGGCAGATGATACACCAGCACCTCAGCATCCCCCAATCCTTTCCACTCCAGCACACACACATCCTGTGGAATTCAAAATGGAGACCAGGAAGCACAAACAGTGAAACCAGCATTTAAAAATGAAGTTTTGCTAGAATTCTTCACGTTCTTGCTAAGATGTACCAGGGTATTCAAAATAAGAATGCTATATTTCCCTGTTGGTATGTCACGCTGCACCAATTCAACAGTGCAACACGCTGCCTGTAAGCCAGGGGTGGACAAACTACGGCCTGCAGGCCACATCTGGCCCACGGAACCATCCTGCCCAGCCCCTGAGGTCCCGGCTGGGGAGGCTAGCCCCTGACCCTTCTCTTGCTGTCCCCTGCAGCCTCAGCATGTTGTTCCACCAGTGCTCTGGCCTGCTGCTCCTGGGCAGTGCTGCAGTGGCATGGCTGGCTCTGGCAGGGTCTGAGCTCCTGCCATCTGAGCGGCATGGTAAGGGGGTGGGGCTGCGAACTCCTGCGGGGCAGTGTGTCTAGCTCCAGTGAGCCTGAGCAGCATGGTAAGGGGGTCGGGGCTGGGCTTGGGCCAGGGCCTTGGATAAGGGTCAGGAAGTCCTGGGGGTGTCTGTCAGGGGACAGAGCTGTGGATAGGGGTCGGGGCAGTCAAGGAACAGGGAGTGATGGGGGTGAGGTCCCTGAGAGTGGTTAGGGCAGGAGGTCCCAGAAGGAGCGGTCAGGGGACAAGGAGCAGGGGGCTTAGATGGGGGTGTGTGGTCCTGGGGTGTGGGGGATTCATGGCGGGGGAGTCTGGGGTGGGGGCAGTCAGGGGACAAGGAGAAGGGGGCATTGGATGGGTTGCAGGTTCTGAGGGGAGCGGGAAGTGGGTGGGGGTTGGATAGGGCTGTTTGGGGAGGCACAGCCTTCCCTACCCAGCCCTCCATACAATTCTGCAACCTCAATGTGACCCTCGGGCCAAAAAGTTTGCCCATGCTTGCTGTAAGTGGTGAGCTGTCCAGGGAGGAAGGTTGAAATATAGTCCATTTACAAATGTAATCCATGGATAACAAAATCATTTGTCTGAAATACAGTTTGGGGTTTGTTGCATACAAAAATGTGCCAGGAGTGGCGGTGTGACTGTAGAATACTTTGCGAATCTGTATCATCATGTGTATATTTGCATGCAGTTGTAAAAGGCTGGATGGGAAGCTGTGGGGAGGCAGTAATCCATGTGGACCCTAATGTAGCATTCTGTTGATTTTCCCCCACCCATGAATTTGGTCCCAATCCCAGCTGCTGATAGCTGCAAATTTTTGCCGTAGCACGAACCCTGGATAGGTGGTCACATTAAGAGGAAGGGTGTATCTTCCAGGGCCACCTTGGTAGTTGACTAGTTCACTCCACTTGCAGATGTGCTGTTCAGTCCCCGTAAGTTTGAATACTTCAGTGGCGCACATGGCTGGCTTGCCACCAGAAGCTTGGAATTAAAATCACTTTGCCATTCAGAAATGACAAGAATTTTTTATGTCCTCCAAAATGTGGAGTGCCTGCAATGACAGAGAACACACAGATAGTACACTGCAGCCAACTCCCTTCCCCTAAAGCCCAAGGTGGGGCTGCAATTTTTAAACAAAACTGTGATTTTTTTACTTATCATCCTCCTACATGCTTTTCACTGCAATTAATTGTGAATCTGTGGTTGCTCATCATTTCACCAAGGAACCTAATTCTAGGGCAACAGGGCATGGCTATTGCAAGTTTCAATAGAAATCCTTTCCGCCACACTGTATCATATGCGCAACTAAGATTGATAAATGCTGTTGCTATTTTAAGTTCAATGAAAAGACTAGGTCATAACAGTTTCTGCCTATTCTGAAGCCAGTTTGTTCTTTGGGGACCAATTCCTCCAGCAATGGTTTCCTGATATTCTATGATTCTGTAAAGTAGAAGCCACTTCAATAGCTTATGGCAGCCACTGTGAAGCACTGTAGGTTGATAGCTTTTCATATTGGTTGCCTCTTTTCCTGGTTTGAGATTGGCTATAGTTTTTGCTGCTTTCTGTTCTTTCAGTATTCTCCCTGCGGAAGCGATGTTGGTGAAAAGAGCAGCAAGCCATTTTCTTTGTCTTGGGCCCAAATGCCTTAGGAACTCAGGGAATACACCACCAAGATCTGCTGCTTTTCCAGGTTGTATTTGTGTGATGCCTCTGTCCACCTACTCCCCTGAGTAGATACAGAAAATTGGGGAAATGGTTGGCATAGTTTAGGGTATTATAGAGTTCTTTATGGACTTTGTACCTGGTACTTTCTTGACTGGGAACTTTCAGTTGGCAATTAGTTCATAGAAAGTTCATCAGTCCATGAGAGGATCTTCATAGAATCATAGAATATCAGGGTTGGAAAGGACCGCAAAAGGTCATCTAGTCCAACCCCCTGCTCAAAGCAGGACCAATCCCCAACGAAATCATCCCAGCCCAGGCTTGATCAAGTCGGGCCTCAAAAACCTCTAAGGAAGGAGATTCTACCACCTCCCTAGGTAATCCATTCCAGTGCTTCACCATCCTACTAGAGAAAAAGTTTTTCCTAATATCCAATCTAAACCTCTCCCTCTGCAACTGGAGACCATTAATCCTTGTTCTGTCATGCACTACCACTGAGAACAGTCTAGATCCATCCTCTTTGGAACCCCCTTTCAGGTAGTTGAAAGCAGCTATCAAATCCCCCTTCAGCTTCTCTTCTGCAGACTAAACAATCCCAGTTCCCTGAGCCTCTCCTCGTAACTCATGAGTTCCTCCTCCCTAATAATTTTTGTTGCCCTCTGCTGGACTCTTTCAAATTTTTCTACATCCTTCTTGTAGTATGGGGCCCAAAACTGCACACAGTACTCCAGATTAGACCTCACCAACACCGAATAGAGGGGAATGATCACGTCCCTCAATCTGCTGGAAATGCCTCTAATTATACAATCCAAAATGCCATTAGCCTTCTTGGCAACAAGGGCACATTGTTGAGTCATATTGAACTTCTCGTCCACTGTAACCCCTAAGTCCTTTTCTGCAGAACTGCTGCTTAGCAATTCGGTCCCTTGTCGGTAGCAGTGCATGGGATTCTTCTATTCTAAGTACATGACTCTGCACTTGTCCTTGTTGAACCTCATCAGATTTCTTTTGGCCCAGTCCTCTAATTTGTCTAGGTCCCTCTGTATCCTATCCCTACCCTGCACTGTATCTACCACTCCTCCCAGTTTAGTGTCATCTTCAAATTTGCTGAGGGTGCAGTCTACGCCATCCTCCAGATCATTAATGAAGATAAAGAACAAAACTGGCCCCAGGACCAACCTTTGGGGCACTCCATTTGATACTGGCTGCCAGTTAGACATGGAGCCATTGATCACTACTCGTTGAGCCTGATGATTTAGCCAGGTTTCTATCCACCTTATAGTTCATTCATCCAGCCCATACATCTTTAACTTGCTGGCAAGAATACTATGGGAGACTGTATCAAAAGCTCTGCTAAAGTCAAGGAATAATATGTCCACTGCTTTCCCTTCATCCACAGAGCCACCTATCTCATCATAGAAGGCAATTAGGTTAGTCAGATATGACTTGTCCTTGGTGAATCCATGCTGACTGTTTCTGATCACTTTCCTCTCCTTTAAGTGCTTCAGAATTGATTCCTTGAGGACCTGCTCCATGATTTTTCCAGGGACTAGGTGAGGCTGACTGGCCTGTAGTTCCCCGGATCTTCCTCCTTCCCCTTTTTAAAGATAGGCATTACATTAGCCTTTTTCCAGTCATCTGGGACCTCTCCTGATTGCCATGAGTTTTCAAAGATAATGTCCAATGGCTCAGCAATCACATCCACCATCTCCTTTAGCACCCTTGGATGCAGTGCATCCAGCCCCATCGACTTGTCCAGCTTTTCTAAATAGTCCTGAACCACTTCTTTCTCCACAGAGGGCTGGTCGCCTCCTCCCCATGCTGCGCTGCGCAGTGTAGTAGTCTGGGAGCTGACCTTGTTCACGAAGACAGAAGCAAAAAAAGCATTGAGTACATTAGCTTTCTCCACATCCTCTGTCACTAGGTTGCCTCCCTCATTCAGCAAGGGGCCCCCACTTTCCTTGACTTTCTTGTCGTTGCTAACATACTTGAAGAAATCCTTCTTGTTACTCCTAACATCTCCTGCTAGCTGCAACTCCAAGTGTGATTTGGCCTTCCTGATTTTACTCCTGCATGCCTGAGCAATATTTTTATACTCCTCCCTGGTCATTTGTCCAATTTTCTACTTCTTGTAAGCTTCTTTTTTTGTGTTTACGATCAGCAAGGATTTCACAGTTAAGCCAAGCTGTCACCTGCCATATTTACTATTCTTTCTACACATCGGGATAGTTTGTTCCTGCAACCTCAGTAAGGATTCTTTAAAACACAGTCAGATCTCCTGGACTCCTTTCCCCCTCATGTTATTCTCCCAGGGGATCTTGTCCATCAGTTTCCTGAGGAAGTCAAAGTCTGCTTTTCTGAAGTCCAGGGTCTGTATTCTGCTGCTCTCCTTTCTTCCTTGTTTCAAGATCCTGAACTTGACCATCTCATGGTCACTGCCTCCCAAGTTCCCATCCACTTTTGCTGCCCCTGCTATTTCTTCCCTGTTTGTGAGTAGCAGGTCAAAAAGAGCCTGCTTCTAGTTGGTTCCTTCAGCACTTGCACCAGGACGTTGTCCCCTACACTTTCCAAAAACTTCCTGGATTGTCTGTGCACTGCAATATTGCTCTCCCAGCAGATATCAGGGTGATTGAAGTCCCCCATGAGAACCAGGGCCTGTGATCTAGTAACTTCTGTTAGTTGCTGTAAGAAAGCCTCATCCTCCTCATCCCCCTGATCTGGTGGTCTGTAGCACACTCCCACCATGACATCACCCTTGTTGCTCACAACTTCTAAACTTAATCCAGAGACTCTTAGGCTTTTGTGAAGTTTCATACTGGAGCTATGAGCAGTCATACCGCTCTCTTACATATAATGCAACTCCCACACCTTTTCTGCCCTGCCTGTCCTTCCTGAATGGTTTATGTCTATCCATGACAGTACTCCAGTCATGTGAGTTATCCCACCAAGTCTCTGTTATTCCAATTACATCATAATTTCTTGACTGTGCCAGGACTTCCAGTTCTCCCTGCTTGTTTCCCAGGCTTCTTGCATTTGTGTATAGGGACAAAAATTCACTTTTCCAAACAGGTTAGTAAGCTGATGTAAATGTACACAGATGACACAGGGCATTCAGCATCAGGCGCCTAAGGTCAAAATTAGGTCAGAACTACAGTTTGGAGAGAATGCAAATATTGATAAATCAAGATTTTACATGAAGAGTGCTTGGGCAAGATAGTTGTAAAAGGTTGATTTTACTGGTGTTATGTAACCGAGTCCACTTTCGCATTACAAGCTTGTGCCTTGACTAATCGTATTAGTGTAGTTGACAGATATGTAGTAGTTTTTAATTACATTTGTGCAGTTTATTAGTGTTAGAGGAATTACAGTGTTAGTAGCTGTGACATTCATATTTTGATAGATCAGGGGGCTTACATGGCTCTATTAAAATGGGTCAGACACTCTCACCGAGACTTCTGCAAAATTCAGCAAATGTTTTCTAAAGTAGTTTAGCAAGAATTCAAGAAAACAAAAGCCAGAAAGCTCATCACAGTTGTGTATAAAGGCGTCATTTATAAATATGTCACACGCTCATGGGAATTTACATGACACTGTTGCATTAGAGCCTGTATTTGTTTAGCATACAAATTCCTTTTCTCTGGTGCTAACTCTCAGAAAGAGTGTATCTCCATTTTGGATGCTATTGATTTGACCCATACCCTTTAGATGTAAGTTAGAGAGACTCTGTCACATTCCGGGGTGCGAACCAGACCAGTGAGAGGTTGTGTCACCCCATTATCCTGGGTGCCTCACAATACTTTTCTGGGCTGCTCACAAACAGCCAAACAACATGCAGGGCCCACCCTGGGTGTCGGTATATAGCTACAGCCCTGATCTCACATCTCCAATGCCAGCCTCTTGTCAGCAACACACCAGTCACACTCTGCCTTTCACCAGCCTTGGTTACCACCTGCTGAGTGACCCCTGCACACCACCAGTCCCAAATTTTCCCCAAAATGTGTGTCCTCTGTTCAGCCCCTTCCTGGGCAGTTCAGGTATTAGAGGTCTGTTGCCCATGTAAGGGATCAATATGCAACTGTTTGCTACTTCATCTGGAATTACCCAAACAGTTCAGTTTAAACACAGCACTGGATTAGTTTTGATTTTGAAAAAAACAGTTTATTTAACTACAAAGAGAGAAATTTTAAGTGAGCATAAATATCCGGGGGGAAGCCTTGTTAGTTTGTATCCACAAAAACAACAAGGAGTCCAGACTCCTTGTTTAAGTGAGTACAAGTATTAAAGTCAGAAATGGTTACAAGAAAAATAAAGATAAAATGCTTTCTAGTAGCTAAAACAAAATAGGCTAGACTTGGTTCAAGGTAAAATCTTCATCACAGATTCTCAGCAACATTTCTGACCAAACTCTCAGGTCAGGGTCCACCCCCAAAAAATCAATGGGCTGCTTCCTTTCTCTTCTTCGGTGAAAGAGAGAGAAAGGGAGAGAGAGCCTGGGGTGTCTTTGCCCTTCACTTTTGCAGTTCAGTCACCATTTAAAATGCATTTTTGAGGGTTATCCCTAGATAAAAATTCCTTCAAGCTGTGAAGACATCTCATGCTGAAAGAGGTTCCATGTTGTCGTTTGCTAAAGTGCTGCTTGATATGTTCCTGCCCTTTTTGGGGCCAAAGAATGGCCACTTGCCAGGTGATTGCCCATCAACTCTGATGACACCTGGCTAGAGGCATCCACTTGTCTTTTGATTTGAGAAACTGGCTGACCCATTCCTCAGACTTTTCTGGTAAATACATTGTAATGACAATTTCAGCTTAGGTTCATAACACTTAATATGCATTTCGTATATACATTACACAAGAACACTGAGGATCAGCATGTTGTTGGTTTTTAAATGATACTCATGAGATATATTTGCACAAAGATTATTACACTGTAGGGTGTGAATATAGGGATACTCTCAGTCACAGACTTCCATTGACTTCATTGGGTATTCTATTCTGTATAGGTTCTTATACTGCCTTTTTCACCGGAGCATCTAATCACCTTCTGGTCATGCATTAAGCAACATGACTAACCTCTGTCATGCGTCCCACATGACTTATCCTAACATATTAGTCTGTACTTTGTCTAAATTCCAGAGACAATAGTCAGTGAACTGAGGCACATGGAAGGTATTGTTACCAACAAATACCCTGGTTATGCTGTTTGAGGTGCCAGAATGTTTGCATGTCACCCATCGTTACTTAAAATGATCTAGCACAGGATAGCCTCACTCTCATTCTGGCAACAAGAGAAAAATTCACACTGATGGTAAGAAGGCTGGGGAGGGAACCCAGCCAGTTTCATTTTCCAAAGTGCCCATTTCCTTAAACATTCCCAAATTATCATCTCATTATATTTATTCCCTTTCTTGAGGTTGTTGTTCTGTTTACCCAACGTCACTCAATGAGCATCTCCAGTCTCTTTCCAGCTAGCTTGCACAATACATTACAATTATATAATTATGCCATTGTAATCAAATAATTAAGATGCACATTAAACACGCATTAGAGCTCACTAAGGAAAAAGAGCTTCAGACATGGGCACTGAATGGGAGGGAGGGAGGCAGTCCGTGCTGGCTCTAATTGCATCTAGCTTTTTAATGAGTCAAGTATTCCAGGTCTCTGGTCTCAGGTGACAAAGCGTGGTTGAGTTCAGACTGCTATGTTTTAAATCAGCAAAGAGGGTTAGCCTGAGGAGCCCCCCTGGACTGGTATGAGGCTGAGCAACCAAACACATAAGTAAAGAAAGAGCAATGATAAAGTACATGGTTTGCAGCATTTTTGAAAGATGCTGCACTGATGAACTTGAAGATCTAATTGTCCCAGGGGAAGAGGGACAGAAGGCCTCCCACCACTGTAAATCTCAGCAGTGTAGCATGAGAAGCCCACCTGTACCTTGATGTAATCCTCGTGTGAGTAGAATGGATAAGCGAGCTTTTTATGGCCAGTGGTTTGGGTTCAATTAATGCTGAGCAAGTCACCTGTGAAATTAATTTGGTGGTCTCCTCCGAATTTGTTCACTATAGAGAGCCACGCTACTTGCCATGGCTGGCATAGATCCAGAAATGAGAAGTGCTGCATATAGTGTTACAAGTCACAATTAATGCACTTTAGCTAAGGTCTTGTGACCCAAAATGGCAGCAAACTTGGCTTGTTGGGACCAAAACTCTGCTGCCAAGATTGATTTAAAGTGAGATTTTCAAAGGAACCAATAGGACTTTGAGGTCCAAATCCCATTCAGTTCTGGATCTCCTAGGCTAGGGATTGATAACCTTTGGCACACAGCCTGTCAGGGAAATCCACTGGCAGGCCTGGGCGGTTTGTTTACCTGCAGCATCCACAGGTTTGGCCGATCGCAGCTCCCACTGGCTGCAGTTTGCTGTTCCAGGCCAATGGGGGCTGTGGAAATGGAGTGGGCTGAGGCCCAAAGCTCTGGCTAGGATGATTTAGTTGGGGACTAGATACTTCTTTGAGCAGGGGGTTGCCCTAGATGACTTCCTGAGGTATCTTACAACCCTGATAGTCTATGATTCACAATAGAGGACTTGAAACTTGATTCATAGCTCTCTCACAAAACTTGTTGCTAATAAACCATCAAGGGCATTGATAATGAGATTCTAAAATTCCCAGACAAAGAAAAGGCCTTAATATTATCCTGGGAAGTGGACTCAATAAGAAACAAAGTGAAAAGGAGAATGTTCTTCTCTGATGCATGTGTAGTGACTCAGAGAAGAAGAATGCTGTTTTTAAAAGAGAAGATTTGAAGGAAAATATAAATTCTTCTGTAAACTAGAGGGAGCAATGTCATTCCTGGATCTCTTGGAAAATCAACTGCTGTGTGCGCCTGGCAGATGTCTGTGGCAAAGGAAGAGCAGACGAGAGAATCAGAGCTGAACTCCTGAAAGCTGTCATATCTCTTTGCTGTTCCCTTGTGATGGTTATTTAAAAGGTGGTAAAATGCAAATCTCAATGCCGATACAGATAGTTGCCATATTAAACTGTGTGTTACATGTTTTATTTACACAATAGCCCTGCTTGCTGGGATGAGTATAAAGTTATGAGAGGAGGATTGGGACCAACTAAAAGAACAATGAGAGAAATAGAGAAAACTAGGATTAAGATGTAAATATACTCAATTTACAGATGTCCCCACTTTACAGATCCTTTTTATACATTCTTCTTCTAGTGGCACCTTGAGGCCCCTGCTGAGATCAGGATCTGATTGTTCTAGGTGCTATAAAAACTTATCGTGAGAGGCAGTGCCTGCTCCAAATTTCTTGTAGTCTAAATGAACAAGACAGACAAGGTGGGGGAAAGAAGCAGTATCCCAGTTTATAGATGATGTGAGTTGGCCATGGTCTCACAACAGTTCTTTTGTAGAACTGGCAATTGAACCTGCTCCTCTGTAGTCTAGCATAGTCCTTTAACCAGACAACCATTTTGTTATGGACTCCATCACTACTACTCCTTTTATAAACCTTTTATGAGGGCTCTACCTTCCTTTCCACTGTTGGGTTCCCTTCTATTTAATATACCTCTTGGATGACTTCCTCTCTGACTTCCCTTCCTCTTCTCTTTCTGTCTATAATTAGAACCTTTATAGTCTCATCTGTGTTCCTCCTCTAATCTCTCCACTTGCCTGGTGACCCCCATGAATCTCCTGATTTCCCTTGAACCCTCCCTTACTCTTCTCTTTAACCTCTCACTTCCTTCTGACTCTTTCCCCTCACAATACAAACATGCTTCAGTCTCTCCCATCTGAATCCCACCCCCCAAACATCTTCAATCCCACTTGCCTCTCCAACTACCTCCCCATCTTCTCTTTCATCTCTAGGTTCTTTGATTATACTGTTTAAAACCACTGTCTGGAGTTCCTCTCCTCCAATTCCATCCTACATCCTGCACTTCAAACATAAACCACTTATTGTCACTTTCAAGGCCCTTCATGGACTATTTCCACCCCACTTATCATCACTCATTCACTATCAAGATACCGACTGCCAGTTGGTGCATGATGCCAGCCTCCATCACTCACTTGTTACATTTTCAAACTAGCTCCTTTTTGCTGTCTCCCCTCCTGCCCCTCACACACAGGATGCACTCCCCAGAAACATATGCAAAGCTACCTCGTTATCCTCTATCAAAACTCTGACATGCCATGAAGCCTCCAAAAAAACTTGGCAATGGTGAAGACGCTGATGTGCCAAGACAACTGCCTATCATGCTGATGAATGTGTCATTGTTTCCTTGTACTCTCCCATCTTGTCTGTATCCATTTGTTGTCACTTGTCTTATAGTTAGCTTTTTGGGTAGGGACTGTCCTTTTGTTTACACGGTACCTAGCACAATGCGGTCCTGGTCTATCACTGGAGTCCTCAGCAACATGGTATATTCTAATATAAACTAATGTTTTCACAGAACATCACCATTTCAGAATGGAAAACATGGTATCAGGGGTAACTGTGGCGGAGAGCACATGTGTGTGGGAAATAAAGGTGAAGATGTGTAAAGAGGGCAATAAACCCCATAATATCCTGGCTTATCTTTCTATATTAGAAGGGAGCTTAGTCTCATTTTACTGTATGTGAAGTAAAACTGAAAGGGGCTATTAAGGGTAGAGTTGTTTCATAAATGTTTTTAGTTCCCATTATAAATTTTGATGAAAAAAAATGGTTCAAAGTTTTCACTGAAAATTTTCTTCAAAGGTTGTTTTGGTTTTCATAGTTTCCTTTCCCCTCTCTTTTCCCCCCAAATCACCCAAAGCCAATGTTTTTCAGGTTTTTAATTTTTTTTACAGAAACCCCAAAATAGTAAAAAACGGTTTTCTCTCAGAAATCTCCATTTTGATGAAAAAGTACATTTTTTGTGGTAAAAACATTTCAACCAAAACTTTCCAGCAGCTCTAGATCAGTGTTCCTACATCTATTCAATCTGATTTACAAGGTTTATATACCAATGTATAGATATAACTTTATGCAAATTCTCCAGAGTAGATAAAATGGCTTTTAATTTAAGCAAATAAGAGATGTGATTTGGTAAGACATATTTTTTTTTTGTTAACTGATACAGATTTTGTCATATTAAAGAGTTAAAAATGTTCAGAAACATTAATAAAAACATATCAGTTCTGATGGCACAAGATTAGACTGTGATGAATGTGTCCTCTCAGATCAGCTGAATATATAAACAAACCACTACTAGTGGCTGGTGCTGGATCAAGTGCATGTCAAAAGGTAAAGAATTGTTAAATTTTAGTGTCTTTATAGTTTTATATCTAGTTGGCTAAGGAATTATTTATGTGTGAGAATTCCTTCATAGGGTAACTAAAAGAGGTGACTGGTTGGTTGGTTGAGCCCTAGTTTGGTAGCTTGGCCACCATCATAGGCTTTTGTAGTCTATAGACCCAGATTCGAAGTGAAAATTTGTGAGGACAATCTTGTACAGTGAGTTTCGTGAGGACACACATTTGAAATTTTTGGACATTATATATATATGTCATCCATTTGACATGGATTCACCATGCTTAAAGTCAACTGTGACATTGCATGAAAGCGAGATTTTTCCTCAATAATTAGTGCTTTGGCATAGAAAAAGGCTAGAAAAGCATTTATTAAATAAAAATTATCAAATTATGTCTCAATCTTTTTTTGGTGGCTTTTTTTGTTTTCATGTGTCATCATTTTTTTATTTTGACTATGGCTAGGGGCCTCAAAAATGGAAAGTGGCCCAGGCCTCTGAGAGGGCCTGTAAAGTTCTAACTAATCTTAACTAACTTAAATCCACAGATGTTGGCATGTTAATATTGACATTCTCTTCCAGAGAGAAAATAAACAAATATATTAAGTAACTCCGGTTCTACTACAAATCTTAGTGCACTGTACTGTTAGCCTCTTGCCAGAAGAAAAGTAAGCATCTATTCCTGAAGGATGAAAAAGCAGATATATGTCAGGTGTTAATCATGTTGCTTAATGCACAGCTGGAAAGCGCACAGGTACTGTGGAGATGGAAACTGTATAGAAACCTTGTGATGGGGTGTATATCGCACACTGGTACTAAATGGGATGGGGCAGCCAGAGAGCTCAGTTAGGGCTCCTGGTGGCAACTACAGGGTGTGGTAGGCCTCATTCAAGATGAAACCCAGCTGTGAAGAAGCTGGGGATTGCTATGAAGGAAAGAAGCATAGATAAGACGGGGAAGAACAAAGAGTAAGGGAGACAGAGAAAAAAAACTCTGCCTCTTTGGGTAGCTGAGAGGCCTGCAAGGAGCAGGAAGACTCTTGCCAGGCTAAGGAAAGATATCAGGGTAGTAGAGGGAATTGAAAGCCCTCTAGTTGGTCTTTTGGATCCTCACTTGACTAGAGAGGTCTGGCGAGAGTGTTTTTGTATCTCCGGGGTGGCAATGCTAGCTTATTGGACTACTACCACCATGATATCATGAGAAGATAAGAGTCAGGGCCTTCTCTTTCAAGGGCCTGTATAGTAGACTATTATGTCTCTTGACAATGGTACGTGCTACCAGTGCTAGGTACAAGACTGTGTTTTTATTGCTGGTTTTGGATGTTGTCTGTCTGTATTGTTTTGCTGTTCTTTAAAATATCCCAGATGTTGGTCCCACTGTGGTACTTACTCTAGGATCTTGTCTCTTTATTGCATATTATGACTTCAGTTTATTTTTTGTTAAAAAGCCCAGAAGCCTTTGGAAATGGATACTGGCAAACAGAAGAATATGAAGAGCCAGATCTAGCTCTGGTGTAAAACAACTTCTCTCTGTTGGCCTTAATGAGCTGATGCTGATTTACACCAGCTGAAAATCTAATCCATTACTTTTATTCTCTGCTTTTTGTCCCTTCCCTCTGCCTCCATGTCCTTCTAGTTCACTTTTTGTTTATTAGCACTTTCTCTCAAATCATCCTCTCCAGTTCCCAGCAGCTACCCAAGGCCGACAACCTGCCCCCGGGCAGGCAGACATGCTCAAAGTATCAGATTAATGAAAGTATGACAAATATATGGGTAATATATATTTTGCTCTGTTTTAGGAAGTCTGGCTAGGGTCTGTGGACAGCATTTTCATGAGAAAGAAGCACTGTTACAGTCTGGAGTGGGTGGAGAGGGAGGGAGTGTATATTGTATTAAAAAGAACCTTGGAGTTTTACAATATAGAGGAATTAAATTGTATGTTGTACCTTTAATAGCCAATGTGCTGTATTTCAAAGTGCTTTACAAAACAATGAGTTGGATATTGGTAGCTTAGTGACTGTATAGGAAAATGCAACAGTCATTGTATGCTTAGCCGTACTTCACAGAGCCTTGGAATTAAGCATTTTGTTTTTATCGAGGTGATATATTGGTCAGGATATCTGCGTCCTCTTTCTTAGAGCTTCACTGCAATGATATTTCTGGGCTGGTGCTCAGATGCTGCAACAGGACTTGAATTCACCAGATATGTCCCCACGAAACAACCTGATCGGGAAAAAATCAGATGGGTTGATATGGTTCCCAAAAGTGGCAAGTCACCTGTATCTCGCTCTTCCCCTGCTATTGCATGCAATGAAGAACAGCTGGATTCCTCTGTGTTATAAATTTGTATCATGCATGTGTTGAATCATGTTTAGAAAGTTTCTCACAATTTTTAAAATGTTATTAATAATGATTATTTTTTTATTTCTGGAAAACTGCAGAGAATTACAAAAAATGGGCAGCCCCACAAATGCTATTAAATGCATTTTCCTTCATTTGTGTCAAGTTATACAGAGGGGATGTTGGTGTTGAAAAAATATTATCATGCAAAAATCTTTCTCTGTTATCTAATTGGTGAATTATCCCGTTAAAGGAAAAACAGCTGTTATCTCCTTTATAAAGGTTAATATGATAATAGGCAGATACTGGCATTTGTTGAGGTGAAAATCAAGATCTATTGAGTGGAGAGGTAAATATTCAGTGAAGCAAAGCCAAGTTCAATATTTACCTCCAGGGAAAATAAATCTTAATATTCACTGAAATGGGAAGGCATTGGAAAGTGGTCTCCATTACAGAATAAGCATTTACCAGCTGCAGTATCTGAGATACTGGAGAGCATTCCTGTTCTAAACATAGGGAAATACTACCACATCACACACACCTCATTATGGTTATAGAGATGGTTGAAAAGTGTCAGTTTTTTTACAGTATTTTTTTGAAATATTTGTTTTTTTTAAGTTCATTTGAACATTTTTTCATTTTTTTTGAAGAGAAACCAATTTTTTTCATAATTTTCCTAAAAATGAATTGTTTTGGGGAGAAACTTTTTTTTTTGGTTTTCTGGGAATAATTACGAAAATACAAAAAAAAATTACTGGAAAAAAATCAGCTTCTGGTTTCCTGTGGAATAGGCTGTTGGGCACCTGATGGAGTGTGAGTGAGGCTGAGGCCATCCTCATGGAGGCCTTGGTCTTCACACCCATTCTGGCTCCTCATGACCCCTCCTAGATCCACCACAACCAGGGAGCTCCACAGGCTTCCCTCTGGGCTCCTGGGAGTGGGGCTGTATAGAAAAGATCATATAGCACCAGGGCATGCTACTTTTAACAAGGGCTTCAGAGAAGTAACGGTGAGTGTCCCCACAGCTGACACCTGTACTGCTCCACCCTAACCCCTCGACAGGTTCTGTGCTCAGTGAGCAATCCACGAGCAGGGGCTCATCTATGTGACATGGTCTCAGACATGATCAGGACCATACTGATTGTAATCCAGATAAATTTCCCCATAATTCATGTCCAGGAATTTTTTTTTAGAACAGTTTCCTTTCCATTTAAAGGAGAGAAAAAGGTGAGGTCCACCAAAATATTGCATTCTTCTCTGGTGACCCACTTAGGAAACTTACATTTGCTAATTGATTAGCTCCTCAGAGTTGCAATCAGAGTGATCAATTTCATCAGAGTGATCAATACAAAGCTTATTGCAGCGCTCAGCCCACCCTTTAAAATATATTACATGTAGCTCTCCAGTGATGTGGATGATAAAAACCATATTCCAAGTGGGTGGTGGAGTGCAAAAGGAATGTACCTAACCTGAGCAAAGTGACATGAACAAGGATATTATTTTAGAGAGTTTATCCCACTTGTATCTGTGGTGACAAGATCCTTATCAAAACCAGACAGGTGTGCGGACCATCTGCTCCTTGTTATCTCGGTGTAGGATGACAGCAAGAGTATCACTGATAGAACTGTTATCTATCCTTTATTATTTCACTGGTGAGAGACTAACAAGAGCATTATCAGGGTGTTTGCAATCACGACAAGTGTGGCTGAAGTGATAAACGGGAGAACAGCCATCTGATCTCCAAGGATCTGAAGACAATGCAGCCTTGAGCAGAAGAAGATGGATTTTTTTACTGAAAATGTTTTGGCGGGCTGGGAATGGTGAAACAAGCCCAGGCAATTGTTCAGATTGTAAGCTCAGGAGGGGTGAGAGAGACCAAATGAAAAGGCGATCAGATCAACAGCACTCTCAGCTGAAAAATAAATTTGTTTCAATAAATCTTTTATGAATTTTTTCCCTAGCACTCAAAGATGAGATGTAGCAACCTGTTAGTGACTGATGAGCAGGGAGGATTTCTGTGAATGAGCAAGAATTTGAAGAACTTCGCACTGCGATTCCTGTTAGGGGAGTACAGATATGCACAGAGGTAATTTAGGAGGTGGGTAGGGTTTTATTATTGTCATTATTCCATATATTACAATAGTGCCCAATCAAAAGCAGGGCCCCATTGGGCTAGATGTTTTTAAGACACAGACAGGTCAGGTTCCCACTCCCAAAATCTTACAGTCTACAAAAGCACTAAGGAGAGACGGTTGCTAAATTTCAGGGTCAGACTCCCTGCCGTGGAGTACCTGTGTGGAAAAGGTATGGCAGCAGACAAAGCATAGTTTAATGTAATCAGCATAGTCCCTTTGGAACTGAGCTGATTTACACCAGTTTAACATCCCAACCCATGGGGTTACTGCTTCTTTCTCCACTGCCTCATCTCTACACCCACCCCCCCAGGGAATCAAACCGTCTTCTTGCTACCAGGCCATTCAGCCTCTGAACCATGATGTTCTTTTCCCAGTATCTGTGCAAAGGCAGATCTATGACATGCATGTAGCCCACATCACAAACAGGACAGATTCTGCCATCCTGACTTACTCTGCAATAGCGACGTTGGTCTCCATGGGGCTAGAGGTATAAGGAGGTTCTATCTTATGCTAGGAGTGATGTCAGGATCTTGGCCTGGGAAAGTGGGCAGCAGTCCCATCCCTGCAAATCACTTGTGCTGCTCCACAGGCTTCGTTGGCACACAAGGGTTACAATTCAGGTAGGTAAACGTTGTGTACAAGGCAGAAAGTGTTAATGAATCTGGAACCAGACTGCGTCTGAGAAACCAGGCAGAGGAAGTGTTAATGAGCTATTCTTATTAGGGAGGGATTTGGTAGATGATGGATTTTGGAGGCTGAGTCCCTTACTTGACCCCCAGAGCAAGCACAGAAAAAGCGGTGTCCCTGCACAGACAGCTGCTGGTCCACTGTCTCTCTTACATACGGGCACTGCTGTCCACTGGCTAAGTTGCTCTGCAGCTGCTTACTAGCAGCCCTGCTAGAGACCCAGATGCAGGTAATGCATCTTAGCACTGTATTACCTCCCACCAGAACCCCTGTAGTGGCTGAACCCAACAGCTGGCCATTTGCTACTTGTAAACCAGCATTAGCTGTATCTTTTTCCTTCCATAATTATTCCCTAACCCCTGCCCATGCCTTTCATTTGCCAGAATTGTCATAAAACCTCATAATTTCCTTATTCTGGCCCATTTGTATCTACCCTAATCTGCATGAGCTATTTATAAACTCGCCAACAATTTAGCATGGGATTTTCCAAAGTGTTCTGCATTGGCCTAATTCTGCTTCCATTAAAGTCAGTGACAAAATTCCCATTAAAGCTCAAAACTCAACTATCTATCCTAAAGCAACCCAGCAGTTTATTATATTTAAATACAATACAAAGGTATCAGCAAGCAATCCCAAAGCCAAATCTGACTGACTTTAATCACAGACAACCATGGTTATGACACCCAAATGATTGGGGAATGGGAGAAATGCAAAAAGCCAGAGTCCATCTATCCAGGGTCTAGTTTTCTATGGTCCTACACTCTGTGTCATCATTTAAAGCAGGTGCAAAGTGGGTGTCTTTAGGCTACCGTTGTGATTTGCTATCACTACACATGACATAGAGCAATGGGGACTCTGGCCCTTTTGCTCTTGCTATTTGAGATGTTTTCATTTTTAAGCAAGGCCTCGAGGCGGTTTTCCCCTCCAGTGCTGAGATCTCCTCTTCTGAGGATAATCAAGTCGTCCATTCAACTGCTTTTATATCGAGGTGTTCAAGGGTGATCAGAAGGTTGGCTTCCCCAACACACTGTCTGCCGTCTTCTAGACCTTGCTGATCTGCCCCTTTAAAAGGTAACTGTCCCTATGAAGGTTATGGACCCAAATGCACTGCAAGAAGCAGTGATCTTCCATCCCGGTAAAGAGTGAGAACCTTCCAGAACAGTAAGCTGTCTGGGAGCAAAGGAATCTTTCCTCTCCCTGCTCACCTCCTGAAAAGGAAATTCTGATACTGGAGAGGGCGTAGAAGTCCTCCAGACCTGTTCTCAGCAGGCGTATCACAGCAGCCAAGGAATGCTGGGTGAGATAGTGGGAAGGAGTAGGGGACCATGTGGGACAGGAGAGATGGAGGGTCATTACCCACAGTTCGCTTTTGAAAAGATTTGGGTTTAGTTTGGCTCTAGGACTGGATGAAGGCTGTTGTGGTGGGAATCAAGGTGTGTGGAGTATCTAGATACTTCACTCCTTACAGATTACTTGAAAATTAACTATTATCTTTTATGCAGCAATAACCACTTCCAACCTGCCTGATTGACTCCATATTCATCTTGCACAAGGTGTCACCCAGCGTGAACTGGCTTCAACCTTCACAGAATTCCTCTTAAATCACTTTCTATCAGCTGTATCCCACTGGTAACCTTCTTCACCTGAGGACCTACTTAGCACATGCCTTTGTCCTTTCGAGAGAAGTAATTTATGGTTATAATGCAAGATGCATCTTTTTTATTTGAACCTGTTAGGACCTCCTGGACCATCACATAAGAACCAGTACACATTTCTCATCGTTCCCCTCTGCCCTTCATTTCTCTCTGTCTCTCACACCTTTAATTGCACTTGTGTTTCTGAAGCATATGGAATTCATTATTCAGCAAACAATGTCCTTTGCAATATCAGCCTTAATTAACTATCCGCTCTGTATTTTCTTTCTCTTATCCTCGCTGAATCTACACGCTCTGAGACAAGCTGACGGCCCCCCACGCACATCAGTGCCAGCCAGTCAGCCAGCCATGACCAGATAAGAAGAAATGGAATTCCTTATCGCTTATACAGAAAAAAAAGAAACCCTGCAAAAGGTCAAGGTTAGTGGGAGGGGAGAAGGCCCTCCAAAACAACGAGAAAACCCTCTTCCAAATCTCCATAGCAACCCAATGGGGCATCATGGGATGCCAGGATGAGAGGCCTATTCTGTTCTTGCAGCATATTTCCACTTCATTAGTCTCTTTATCAAGTATCTCTATACTAGGCTGAGTATATTTTTGTGTCAGAGAGCAGTGCAGATGATTCAAAAGCATGTTGACCTTTTCAGTGGGTCTCAGAGTTTCTTATGGGAGTTGTGGCATCTTCCCCTCTCTTCCCTTCCCCCTCATCTCCTGTTCACATGACCTCACCTGCTCTGGCCTTCTAATCAAATCCCTGTAGCTGGTGAGCTATGAAGGGTTCTTCCCTTTTTTTAAGACTATGGAGAGTCTCCTTCAGAGGCGCTGAGGGTGTCATGACCCCAGCTGTCAGAGCTATGTGTATGTGAGGAAGATTAACGACTCTGCTTAGAGAAAATAAAAAAAATAAAATAAAAAAATAAATACAAATGGAGTGTGGAGGTTGAAAAGGGACACAGAGTAGCCTCTCTGACTGACTGACTTTGCTCCAACTCCTTTAGAACTGGCTCAGAGATCCCTACTGAAGAACAAGTTAGTCTAAAAAGGCTTTCAGGAGGCTTTATTAAGACAAAAAAAATTAGGATTTAGTTGTTTGATCTTGAGAGCGTGTGTGTGTGTGTGTGTGCGTGCGTGTGTGCGAGTGCATGCAGGGGAAATAAGCTTTTAAAATTTGGTCCTTGCTCTGTGGCTCAGTAACTGAATGTGGTTCTCTCAACCCATTTGGAAAAGTATCTGACATAGAACAGAGCTTAGTTCAATGCAGCATCTGTCATGCTCAAGGTGTCACGAATTGCTTTCCAAATCAAGGCACCAGCTTTTGGCAGTGAAAATGTAGGAAAATTCACCAGCTGGTACATGCTAAGGAATAGTTTACACATAACTTTGAGTCTCGGGGCCAGTTCTTCAATAGGTGTAAATTGGTGTAGCTCCATTGGAACTATGTTGAATCACACCAGCAGTGAAGCTGGTCTTTGGAGTCTGATTATGTGCAGGTGTATCAGCCAGATCACTGAGCTTATCACCTACTCTTCTTTCATGAACCAAAGGGCCTTTATTCGCACTTGCACAGCCACTATAGAAGAGGGTTCACTGCTTCATCTGAACACATATCACATTGTGAAAACCGAGCTGGACCACATACCACAAAAACAGAGGGCATGAAACATGATCATATATTTAAAATAACTTGAATTAGGCTAGGAAGAACATGTGATAACCAGTATCCCAGCCCCATTGAAGGAAGCCCTAGATTTGGAACATCATGCTATGTTACTAACCACCTATATCTGCGTTACGGCATGAAAGGAGAGAAAGCCAAGACAGTGCAACAGCCAGGTTTTATTCCTTCTTCCACATATGCTGACTTCTCTCAACAAGCACTTCCTGAAAATCATTTTCTCTATGTTCCTAGATATAATCCTGTACACATAGCATACTATTAGACTATAAAGCTATACTATAATTGGGAAGCTATCTAGAATAGGGCTCTGTAAAACAAAAAGTCAAGCTGATCTTTTCTCCACCGCTCCAGAGAAGAATATGTGCTGTCCCTCAAGGGGGGATCCTGAAAGTCTTTATTAGAAGGCAGTTTATTTTTCCACACCATTTTATCAAGGCAAAACCAAAAGATGGCCGTAATCTGATAGAGCAAATCAAGCTTTTAGAATACACCCAACAAATAAAAGGGAGAAAAGGTTGGATAAACTGTATTAAAACAAACCAAACAAAGCTGATGGTAAATTAGTGATGCTCCAATTTCTGATGTAGAAAACTCAGTTAGATGCTGTGTACCAAAATACTGTACGCAAGGGAATTAGGCCAGAAAAGCCCTAGCAGAGCCATTTTAAAATAGAAAAACATATGGTCATATCCCAGGGGTGCAGTGTGATGTAGTGGATGTACCACTGAACTGACGCTCTGGAGACATGGTGGTTTTTTTTTCCTGGTTCTGCCACTGGCCTGGTGGAGGTGACCTTGGGCAAGTCACATCATTGCCCTGTGCCTCAGTTTCCACATCTATAACATGGGGATAATGATACTGCCTTCCTTTATAAAGCATGTTGAGATCTTCAGATGAAAAGAGCTAGGTACTATTATATTATGCTATTCTCGAAAGCCTTTTTTATCACCATCATCCTTATGGTATCTGAGCACCCTTCAGTCTGCATTAAGCGATATGACTAACATCTGTTGTGTAGTTTGTTCTTTCCCTCCTCCTTTCCCTAGTAGGGAAATTGTGTGGGTAGTGTGATACTTTGTTTTGGTGAGGGTTTTTTTTGTTTTTGTTCTTTGTGTTCCTATTAAGGCAGTGATATGCAGACCTCAATGGTTCAGGAGCCAAATTAGCAATCAGCATTATCCAAACAAGGCACAGTAGTGTGAATTAATTGTTTCATTTACTATATATATATTATTCTCACAGCAAAGTGACTGACCAAGTATTCTACAATTGGTTAATAACATAATAAATGCATCGTGATTGGTTAATAACTTAGATTGGTTAATAATTAAATCACACAGTGATTTAATACCATGTGCTGCAAAGAGGCGCGGGAGACACATTAAAGAGCCATTTGCAGCTCCTCAGACTCAGTCTGAGTATCACTGCTTTAAAGAATACAAGGTCCAAGGAGTGAACCTTGCACTTCAAATGGAAGGTGGTGAGGTTGTTAATGGTGGCTCGTAGTTCCTGTGGGAGTTTGTTCCATGGTTCTGGACCAGCCCTCAAGAAATCTTTGTGCCCTCAGTCAGAGGAATCTACACACATCATTTGTGGAGAGCTCTGCTGGTCACTCCTTCACTCATACCTCAAGGGCACAGTTCTTGAGATGGTTATCCAAACTTCCCAAAGCTCAGCATGACAGAGGCTGACCCCTTTGAGGGAGACAAAGTGAAGAAAGCAACAAGATCAGTTCAGGCAAGGAAAGCCCCATGTATGGATGGCATCCACACAGAGGTTTAGTCAAGATATTTCTATTCTGCTCCTGATGCTGGTGAAATGATTCAGTATAGTTCTAGCTGCTACATATCAAATTCAGCTCTCAGCTACATGTGAGCACCCCCAAAGGACTCTGGCCCCTAAGCTCATTCTAACCCCATGTCTGATGCTGAAATCACAGTGGCCCTACCGGGAGCTAAGGACCCACATCAATTAGTGGTGTTCAGCCTTCTCAGCACTCAGCTGTGGTGGGTGTCATTCAGCCACAGCAGATGAGTATTGTTCACACACATCATTACTGAACTTAGATGAAAAGCTTTCCTCCATCAGAGGCTGAAACACCCAATCCCTCACTTGTGCTTACCCACTAACCTGTGGTTTTGAAAGGTGGAAGTTCCTCTGAATTCCCTCAGGAGCCAAAGTCTGATCTGAATGTCACTGTATGAAACTGCAGGCGCTCTATTGTTTTAACACAATTATCTCCAACTGATGTGGTGTAAGTGTGTACAGAATCTGGCCCAAGATATTTAGTGCATTGCAGGATACCATACATCTCAGGTACTACTTTGGAGATAAGGGGTAGTTGATCTGATGGCATTTGCTATACATTTATTATATTTAATATTTAGCATTTGCTTTCAAAGGCATTTAGACATCTGCCTGTATCTTTGGCATGTTTTACAGTGTTTATGTCTCTGTGTTAAGGCAGAAATAACATTTGATTTGAAGATTTGTAGTTTAGTTTTTAAGTTGCAGATTTTTGACAACCCAGTCTTGGGTAAGCTGGTAAATGCAGCTTCAACCATGCTAATTTGTGACATTATTTCCTTTTGGATAGCTCCATTTGCTTGTTTCACTCCTGCCAAGGTAGATGAATACATCTTGTATTCTTTTTCTTTCTAGTGTAATGCTTGATATTGCAAATTTCTGCTTTTCTCATTAGATTTATTTTTTTTCATAATTGATTAATTAACCTAATCTCTTGTGTAATTCTGGACAGTCTTTGCTTGCATGTGGTTGAACTCACTTAGGTGTTTATTAAAAGGATCAGGCTAATTTTGTAATTTACATCTGGGCTGCAAATATGATGGAGCTTGCAATAATCTTTAATAAAATATTACATTATTTAGAAGAATTATATCATCAGCAAATTCTAGATCTCCTACTGTTCTGTTGTGGAGCCATGTGATGCCTGTGTTATATCTGTCTACACATTTTTTCTCCAACTGCATACTTGGGTACTATAATTCCTGAATTTTGCTGTCAGGAGAGGACATTTCCCCCACTGTACGTGTGCAGGACCATTTACAAACAGATTGGAAGTGTATGGAGAATACATCACTGTTTGGTATTGGATATTTTACACCAGTGTTATTTACTAGTTCTGCAATATCTTGCAGGCTGCTTTCTCCAGCTTCACATGGAATTTCTGTGGGGGAAAAGAAACAATGGGAAAGAAAATACTCCCAGGGGTGATAAAACAGGAGCCTGACTAATAGCCCATCTCTCTCTCTCTCTGTAGTGTTTTTTCACAGATCAGAAATCAATTAAGGGCAAATTTCACTGGGAACTCTTTAAACAATGTAATATTTCATTAAAGATTATTGCAAGCTCCATCACATTCGCAGCCCAGGTGTGAATTACAAAATTAGCCTGATCCTTTTAATAATTTCCTCCGAGGTAACATTATACCAAGCACTTAGTGTTTAATGTAAGATCCTGGCTGTGTGGCTGCTGTTTGGAAGGGTAAATTTACTGTGTTCTCCAAGATATAGATATAAGATTGTAAGACTGAAAAGATGGGTTTCTTAGTTTGATGTTTGTTGGGTCAGTTATGGGGGTCATATGAAGCATAAGGTAGGGGAGAAAGGAGGTGGTCATTGAAAGAGACAAGAGGAGACACATTTTATGTCTATTACACAGAATTAAATCTGTAGTAAAACCAGTGGCCATAGAAGTGTTGCTCTGGAGTTATAATCTAATCTATCTAATTTATGCTCGTCAAAAAATTTCCACTGAAACTGGGTTTTGATGGAAACTTGGGTTGTCAACAAAATAATTTTCTGTCACGAGACATGTCTGCTTGCTGCAGAAAATGTTGTTCCTTCATCAAAGTATTTTAGCTGAAAACCAAAAGATTTTGGCTGACAATGGGAGTTGTATTTTACTCCTCATGTCCCTGTTTGCCTCTATGGTTAGGGATTCCCCTGCTGGACTACATTTCCAATAATGATCCATGGCCAAGGACTGCACGTTGTTCAGTTTCCTCTCAGCAAAGAGTGAGACTGTGAAATACTGCTCCCATTTTCAGTCCAAAACTTTGATTTCAATTTTTAGCCAATACACAAAATTTCCCATGGAAAATATCAATGAAAATGAATGATTTACTGTTTTCATCAAAAATTTGAATTAAAAAAAAATTCGAATCAGTTCTATCATCTGTCCGGCTAGCTCTTTGTCATGGTATCTCACAGTGCCTCTGAGACTGGAATCTGGTCTGATTTGGTGTTAAATCTAGCATGAGTTCCTGGCTCAGCACAACATGCCACCTCCCCGTTGGACCCATCAGGCCAAAGGCATCCCTTGTTGTAAAACTTTTGAAGCCAGTGCCATTTCAGCAGAGCTGAGTTAGGTCTAGAGTGTATCTGTTGGATCTACTCTGTGCTTCACGTAATGGTTAGATCGGACCCTTTGGTTTTGCAGGTCCCTGTTCTGTCAGGAGAATGGAAGAGGTCTTTAGTGTATAGATGAGATGGGAGAATGTGCACCCTTTTTTCGTGTGGATGTTGTTCTGCTGTACATCACTAAGATAAACTGTTAAAACGCATTCACAACTCTTTTGCACTTTTGATTTCCCCCTTCCTTTTCCACGACACAGCTTGCTAGCCTTTGCTTCTTCTCACACCTTCAGAATTGTAATCTCTTCCCCTTCATATGTCTGTGACTCGTCAGTGCTTTATTTTCTGCAATGATGTGTGTAAGAGTTATTAGACGCCCTGGGTTTGACCCCATTCATATAACCTGCTATCTCTTTCTCCACCTCGGGCATCTGTATCTTCTGAGATTCTCCTAACCTTTCCCCCTCCCTTTCGACATCACAGTCCTGTCACATTAAACAGGAAGATTCTGATGATGCCACGGTATTTTCATAGAGATGCTTTCCCCTTATTCTGGCCAAACTTTTCGGACCATCACCTTCCTATAACTGACTTATGCTCTTTACCAGCTTCTTATCTTGTTCACTTCAATTTCTGTCAACAACTGCTGTTCCTCCAAACCCTTTGACACTGTCTCTTCTCTATACCTATTTGTTTATTCACATGCTTATATCCCTATGGCCCAATTATAAAACTACTAGACAAGCTAAACTGAGCTTCTTTCTATACAGCATTTAAGAAATAAATAAGGTTTGGCTGTTCAAAGATGCCTAAGAAAAGTAGGCACCAAATTACCTCGCTTTCCAAAGGGAGTTGAACACACAACTCCTATAGGCCCCTATGGAAATCTCTGCCTAAAACTCTGTCTCTCATACAGATTTCCTTCTTCTAGATATGAAAATTGAGGCAGCCTGATTTCCATCCCTCTCGCAGTGAAACCCCCTTCCACTCATTTGTCCTCACTAAAACTTGCCCTTTTCAATGTCCATTTACTAAAAGATACATCTCTCCTTATTCACAGTCCAATTATCGATCCGTCTTTGGAGATCATCTTTCTTACTGGAACGTAGCATTCTCTTTCTGATACCGCTGTCTCACTCATCTGAAGTCACTGAGCCCTGGCACAAGTTTCACTAGTACACTCCTATGGCTTTATGCCACTCTAGTGATGCGGAGTAGCTCTAAACCCCGTTTGCCTGGCTGGCTAGACAGGGTTGACACAAATGCTCACACTGCACAGGCCTTATGTGTGATGCTCCAATTAATGCAGGTCCTGAGGGATGCCCGTGTTGAAGCTTTCATTTGGAATTCTGGCTGTGTTAACTTTGGGGAAGGTATCTCCCATTTCATTCATAGATGATAACCTTATTGTTGTTATTAATGGAAACATAAAAGTGTTAGAATCAGTTGGGTTTCACTTTTAGAGAAATTAGGGATGCTGTAAGATGGCCAGATGGCAGCCTCTCTGCAATCAGAGAACTGAAAGCAGGCAGGCTTTGTTTGGAGGAAGTTTCCCAATTTCAATGGCCAACTCCCAACACGCATTCCCATGACCCTGTGGCAGCTCCCAGTTAGAGCTGCCACTTTTACACAAGAGCGTATCAGCTTGAAATGCCCTTTGTGCACACAAAATGGACTGGCCCAGTCTCCTGTAAACCCTACAGAGACTTTTGGTTCAATGAATGTTACAAACATCATGGATTGTCAACTCCTGGCCTTCAGGAAAGAGAAAGTTTGTGTTTGAATCCATAATACCCCCTAGCTGCCAATCAAGAAATAATATATTTAATATTTTCGTGGCTTGTAGCTCATGCGCTCTCTCAGTATGTAGAGCATCAAGATCTAAAATTAGAGCTGAGAGAAAGATTCCTATCATTTAACAGAGTGTACAAATTTAGCTTTTATTTCTCTTCATGAATTGTCCTTGAACAGTTTACAGTTTTCTACAATGTATTTGTTATTTGAAGATTTGATGTTTTTCTAAAAGAGCTGCTCTAGGAATTATTTGGGGGAAATTCTATGTCCTGTGTTACACAGGAAGTCAGACTAGATGATCACAATTGCCCTTTCTGGCCTTGGAAACTAGGAATCTATGAAAATTATTTTATAAATGATTTCTGCAAGCAATTCATGGCCTGTAGATGATCTGTGAGTAATTAATTACAAGAGCTTGGTATCTGACAGTTAAGCAGTATTATTAAGTTTTGATTGTTCAAAATGTCATTTGTTCTGTTCTCTGGTTGGATGAATTTAACGAAGAAGTGCTACAAATATTTATCATAATTTGCTTTCTGAAAATATTCTCTCACATTCACTTCATATTTGCTGTTTCAACAAACCTTCCTACCAATTAAACTTGTCTGTCAGAATATTCAAACAAAGGATGCAATAAAGTCACATTTTTATTCAAGTAAATATTTTGGATTTTTGTTTGCGAAAGAGAGAGATCTAATAAAAAAATGGTTACAAGTTGTTTTCACAATTTCTTATAGTCTGGATTTTTAAAAAT
Organism: Dermatemys mawii; assembly: GCA_007922305.1. Taxonomy (NCBI): domain Eukaryota; kingdom Metazoa; phylum Chordata; order Testudines; family Dermatemydidae; genus Dermatemys; species Dermatemys mawii. Next base: position 1,715,009 of record ML677482.1, read on the forward strand.
TCTTTTAAGAGTATGTATATACATTTGCTATATAGTGAAAGCAAAACAGAACCTGATACTAAACCAAAATAACACATTCAAAGTGAGTATGCAGTATTGGTATAGTTGAGTCAGTACCAGGATATTAGAGAGAAAAGGTGAGTGAGGTAATATCTCTTATTGTTCCAACTTCTGTCAGTGAGAGGGATGAACTGTGTCATGATTTCTTCTAAAAAATGAGAGAGAAACTTCCCCCCCTTCTAAATTCAGTAAAGAGTCATACTAAATTCGGCTAACAAACAAACTCAGCTAAAAATGATCTCTCAAAACAAAATCCCACCAAAACAAAACATTACACTGCAGACACAATTCTCCTCTTGATGACAGGATGAGAGAGAGGATGAACCACCCATGACAGATTGTAGTCACGTTGCTTAATGCACGACTGGAAGGTACTCAGATACTACAGTGACGAGAGTAGGCTAAGAACCTATACAGAACAGAACTTTAAAAAATGGACCATAATTGAGCTTGCTCATCTACTGTATCCAATTTTACCTGCTTATCCCATGTAAGTACTTAGGTCTTTTTCTCTCCACTTATATCTTTAGAGAGAGAAATAAATAGGGTGTTTTTCACTTCTGGGAAATGTTCCTATCTTGGTTTATGGCTTATAATATCTCTAAAACTGCTTCACCTAGCAACTCCAAAAACATTTTAATCTGTTGGTAATTGTGTGGACTGGTATCTGTGTCTAGTTTTGGAGAATTTATTTAGGCTGAGTCACAGTTTCTAAAGTAGTTATGCTTTAGAGTTCTATACTTCTGGTTTAAAATATTTAATCTCCCTGGGCCCATAGGTTCAAATCCAAACATGGCTGGCTCAGCACTTCATCCTTCCCATATCAATAAACTGAATTGTCTGGAGTGTACTGTTTGGATTAATGATGGGGCTATCACTCCAACTGGCCTCTGATCCAGGCCAGGCGACTGGCCTCTGAGTGAGTATAGTGCTCCATCAGCCGGATGCACCTGGGAAAAATCCTCAGAGGTCTCAGGGAAGATATATAGAAAGATGACTTATTCTCCTCATAAAGAGTCTGCTTTGAGAAAGCCTCAGGCCTGGGCTACATTGGTGCGGGGAGGCGCGTTCGAACTAAGATATGCAACTTCAGCTATGCTATTCACATAGCTGAAGTCGAAGTATCTTAGTTCGACTTACCTGGCTGTCCCCATGGCAGCGAGTCGACCGCGGCAGCTCCCCCGCTGACTCTGATTACTCCTCTTGAGGAGCTGGAGTTCTGGAGTTGATGGGGAGCATGTTCAGGAATTGATTTATCGCATCTAGATCAGAAGCGATAAATCGATCTCCGATACATCTAACACTACCCGCCGATCCAGCGGGTAGTATAGACGTACCCTCAGTCTCCTCAAAGTAAGACCCTTTTGGAGACCTCACATTCTGTTCTGGTACCACTGAAGTTTCAGGCTCTGTTGGTGTTGACCCAGCACCTAGGGCTCCAGGGTCCTCTAAGACTAAAGGCACCAAACATGCCCTGGTGTGAGACCCTCTGGTATCGCAGAAGCAGGATACCACAGGAAAGGGGTCTAAGCACTCTACTTCTCAAAAGGCTGTACCCACAGCTCTTTTGGTACCCTCCACACCTGAGCCCACCACCAAGACATCCTGGGTACTGGGGGGGATGCCACCCTTCTCATATTGTTTCAGTTCATCCCAAGTCATCTTTAGTACTTTTGACTTCTGTCAGACAAGATTTAGCAGAACATTCTACACCCATGGCAGCAATGATGGAACCTTGCCCTGTGCCATCTCATTTCAGATGAACCAGAGTAGTGGGTACTGAATAGCTGTCGGTACCAAGAGTAACACAGTCACCAGTACTAGACCGTTCCCTGGGACCATTTGATTCTCCCGCACTCTCCGAAAGACGAGGAGGGATTCTCTTCTGACTTGCAACATCCCAAGTCCCAGTGCAGGATTTCCCTATTTACTAACCAAGGGACTTCCATCATCATGTTTTTAGGGGGAGAGAGGATTTACACCTGAGACAGAACCTCTGCCCCTCTGCTCAAGTTCAAACACCAATGGATGCCACATCCCATATCTTATGGGCCCTTTGTCAGCCATTCTGGGATCCTTGGGCTGCAAAATCAGCAGCTATTCTCATGAGCCCCTAGTCTTTCTCGTGGGGACCACAGAAGGAGATATTTTCCTGCTCCATCTATTCCTCCTCCATTACTTCAAGTGTAGGAATCCTTTGAAGAACAGGAGGCCAAAGCAGAGGAGGCTACTTTACAAACAATTATCTCCTCATCTTCTCTAGCTAAAGTGGTTATGCCCCCTCTACCTTCTCTGGCTGATGATTTCAGTCTATTCAAGTCTTTCAGACTCCTTACAGATCCCTCAGAAGAGGTCAGAGAGTTGCAGCATAAGCTCCTGGATATTCTTGAAAGACACCCTCTGCTTGAGTTGCCCTGCCAATCATGAAGTGCTATTGAACCAAGACCCTCTGGCTGACTCCAGAAAAGATACTACTGACATGAAAATATGCCCATAAAATTTTTATTAAAGTTAATGTTAAAAAAATTATATAATACATAGGTTTAAGATTAGCAGCCGTGTTAGTCTGTATCTGTAAATAAGAGGAGGAAGACTTTGTAGCACCTTAGAGACTAACCAGTTTATTTCAGCATAAGCTTTCGTGGGCTAAAGCTTATGCTCAAATAAACTGGTTAGTCTCTAAGGTGCTACAAAGTCTTCCTCATCTTATTTATATAATACATAGTTTGAGAAAAGAGTGTCTGTACATCTGGGTATGGTGCTTAGATTATCCAGAAATACAAAGTTTGTTTTTAAAAGTCATATGATACATAGAGTACATAATCAGCAATAACCCAAATTTAGGTAACTATATTTAACAATACAGTTTAAATATTAGAATCTGAATACTCAGGTACATCACTCATGAAAAGTTGTACAGAGATTTGGTTGTGGAAAACAAAGGATATCAGTGAGTGGGGTTGTCCCTCAGTTATTGAGATTGGGTTGGTTGTTCATTTAGAAAATACAATCCATGAAGAAAGTATTTCAGTTACTTTCCTGACTGTGCTTCTCATTGGCACACAAGCTTATCCTTCCTGATATTGCTCATATCCAGTAAGGTGTTTTATGTAGATGTCCCTTGACCAGCTGATGGCATCCGACACCATGAATTGCTGCATCAGTCAAGCATAACATTGATTGATTGCGCATTCTCTCACCACTTGCTCGTTACTGGTGTCCCATACTCCCAAGGCTCCAATGATCAGTTACATCTTTGACGTTTCCAGGGCTGACTCAGAATGGTTTATGTACCAAACACACACAAGCTGGACAAACTGGTGTTAGTTCCTTGTCAAGTACAAGACTCTTCCAATTGGTGGAGAGACTCCACCAGCATCTGTAAAGGTGTTCCATTCAATCAGCCCTCCCCAGCCATCACCATAATCATAGATGCATCTGGTGATTTGGAGCAGGCATATTTAGGGATTCACACCATTCAGGTCAAATGGTCTGCCCAAGAAGTATAGTTACACATCAACCTCCTGGAGCTGAGGGCAGTCAGGAATGCCTATACCCACTTCCTGTCATAATATTCATGATCGATAAGATAGCCTGCATGTTCTATGTCAACCAGCAGAGGGTTCATTTCTCTTTGTGACAAAGCAATGAGGCTATAGATTTGGTGCAAAGTAAACAGCATCCTAAGTTTGGCAACCTACCTTCTGGTTGTGCAAAACACTGTGGCTGACAACTTCAGCGGACAGTTCTCCCAGGACTATGAATGGGAGTTGGACTCTCAAAATCTCAGTCAAATTCTTCTGTCCTGAGGAGTTCCAGAACTGGATCTCTTTGCCACATTAACCAACAGTAAATGCAAATGATGTGCTTGGATTGCCTCACTCACTGTGAGATGCTTTCCTCATTCCAGGGTTGAGAAGCTTTCTGTATTTATTTCTTCCAATGCCCCAGATTATGACGATGGTAAACAAAATTAAGCAAGCCAAGTCCAACATCCTATTAATCATTCCAACATGGCCCAGACAGATCTTGTACCTTTACCCAATTTGCCTTACTGTTTGTCCAATATGGAATCTTCCATCCTTTTACAATCTTCTCTTTCAAAATACCAATCAAACTCTTCATCCTAACGTAGGAATTCTTTGCCTGAAGGCTAGGTTACTTGATGGTTCATGTGAATAGAGCCTCCCTATTCTGCAGATGTACAACAGATTTTATTAAATATTAGGAAAAGTTCTACATAAAATACTTATGTGCAGAAATGGTGGGTGTGAGCAGTGATGTTTTTCATCTGTTCATTCTTTACTCTTTGCTGTCCTTAATTATCAGCTGGAATTAAAAAAGTCAGGATTATATATGAGTTCCATCAGAGTTCACTTGGCAACTATAACAGCCTTTCATTCATTCCCTGGTTGAGAGATTCTCAGTGTTTGCTCATTCCACCATTGCAACATTCATTAATGGGTTGAGGAACCTTTTCCCTCAGATTAGAGAACCCACCCCAGTATGGGATTTCAATTTTGTTATAAAGTGTCTTATGAAACTCCTTTTCAAACCAATAGTCACATGTTCCCTTCTTTGTCAGCCATGGATACAGACATTTTGGTAGCCATCACTTCTGCTCAGAGTTGGGGAACCGGCAGCTTCAATGATAGACACTCCCTTTATATGATGTTTCAAGGACAAAGTCTCATCTTAGCATCATAGAATCATAGAAATGTAGGGCTGGAAAGGATCTCGAGAAGTCATCCAGTCCAGCCCCCTAGACCATCCCAACATGTGTTTGTCCAACTGGGTATTAAAAATCTCCATTGATGGGGATTCCACAACCTCCAATGGAAGCCTATTCCAGAGCATAACTACCCTTATAGGTAGAAAGTTTTTCATAATGTTTAACCTAAATCTCCCTTGCTGCAGATTAAGACCATTACTTCTTGTCCTACCTTCAGAAGACATGGGGAACAACTGATCATCGTCCTCTTTATAACAGTCCTTCACCCTAACCCTAACCCAAGTCATCCATCTCCTAATTTTCTTCTCAAAACCCACATCAGACTAGGGAAGCTGATGCCTTCTATACCCTAGATTCAGAAAGGTGTGAGCCTCTTATTTGGATAGAACCAGATCTTCCAAAAAATCTCCAAGACTGTTAGTGTCAGTTGTTGACCAGTCGAAAGGGTCCAGAATCTCCACCTGGAGAGCCTTTGGGTGGGTTCCTAAATATATTATTTATTGCTATGAATCTGCTGATTTACAACCTCCTCCTTGGGTATCAGCCCACTCCACAAGGTCTCTTTCTATCTTTATAGCATGATTCAAAAATGTCCTCATAGTTGAAATCTGCAAGGTAGTAACTCGATCTTCAGTACATACATTCTCCAAGCACTACATGGTGGTTCATTCTTCTAGATCAGATGTGGCCCTTGGGAAGTAGTCTTGTCTTCAGTATTGGACCCTGCTCCAAAGCTCCCTCCTCCTGTTAAAGAAACTGCTAGGAAGTCACCTGAAGCGGAGCACCCATAGGCCCACTACTTGAAGGAGAGGTTGCTCACCTAGTGCAGTAATTGGAATTCTTTGAGGTGTGTGTCTCTATGAGTGCTCCACTACTTGCCCTCTGTCCCCACTTCCAGTTTCCTTGAGGGACTTTGCAGTGGAGAAGAAAATGAGGCCAGTTTGCCTTTGCAGCCCTATATATTCTCAGTGTAGTGTACAAGGAGGAGTAAGGGTGCATTCATGGGCCAAATGGGCACTACTACCAAAAATGTCCAATCAACGGAGCCTAGGGTGTAAGCACACCTGAAGCAGCACGCTCCTTGGGGGACATATATCAAAGAATTTTGTGACTGCGCAAGTGAGTAACTTCTCCTACTCTATGTAGTTCAGAAATTAAAGATCCAATGATGCTACTTTACAAAATCCGCTTTCCTTCCCAGGTTACATAAAGATATGTAGTTTGCAGGAGTTGTGGGGTGACTGAAGACAGGAAGACAGAGATAAGGAAACCCTGACTTACCATTCTATCTAATGTTTGGTTTGCTTATTTATTGTAAGTGCAACCTTCACTTTGACTTGTTTGGCTTCCAAGCATGTTTTAAAGGAAACTGTTCCATTGAAGGAATTGACCGGTATCTACAGCCTTAACTGTATTCAAAGAAAGCTTTAATTTGAGAATATGCACCTTGGCCAGAATAATTTTCCTTGCCTTTTCTCCCAGACTGGCTGGCCAATGGTTAAAGCATCCACAGGTGCAGTCCTGTGTGATTAACATCCACTGAAACCTGGAGTTCATGAGATAATTAAAAAGATTTAATTAGATATTGCATTTGGCTGCCTCCCCCTAGCCCTGACATCCTACCACAACAGTGAGACAACTATCTCTTTGTTCCTTGCCTTAGTCCTGGATGAAAGCTACAAGGGCAATGGAAGATGAGAGGGAGTGATGAGCACCCACAGTGTTTGCAGAGGAGAGGATAGGGCTTGATTATGTTTCCAGGCAGGGGAGCAAGATGGGCTCCTTGTGACATTTTCATATTACGTTAGCTCTTTGATGGGCTGTGGACACTGAAAAGGAGGACTGGGAGGGCCTGGGTTTGCTAATTTTGGAGACATCTTTGAAAAGGGCAGGATAATCACATGTTCTTTCCCTTTGTAAAGGTTCCCCACCCCCAAATTCCCACTGCACAGAGTGACTGCCCTACACCCAGCTGTGGCCACTTCCCCAATCAGCCTACTTTTAACCTTGTTTTCCAGGAGCTGGGGAACTGCCCCCTACAATCACTAATTAGAAAGAGGTCTTAACAGACTGAGTGAAAAGGGCAAAGTGTGAAAATCACACAATGGAGGCTGTGCAGACACACATAACACAGATATGGTGGTGGCGATGAGGAAGAGCTAGAAAGCCCTGCTCGGCCAAAGGGATGCAGTTCATTTCTCCATTCGGGCATTCCCGGCATTTTACTTGTATAAACTTTTATCATCACCTTAGTGCAATGGGTATTTATTGCTGCAGAGCTACCACATGGCTTAGTGTGAAGGAGAAAACAACTGGTAAGAGGTCACATTTATTGCTTTAATTCCCCTTCTGTCTTGCTTCCCTCACTCCTTTCTTCTCTGATTCTGTTTGTTTCTCTCTTTCTCTTCTCTTTTATCCCGCTGTCTGGTTTCTGCCTTTTGGATTCATCTTGGGCTTTAGGGTGATGCTACTTGAGACTCCTTACTAAAGGCTGGTAAAATACTTGGATTATCTCAGAGAAAGAACTCGTAAAGTGGCATATGTAGTTTCCGCTGCCCTCTGAGGGCCAGTGATAGACCTGCTCAAGTGTTGTTATGTTGCTCCCTGTTGGCTGACATGCAAGGAGGATTACAGGCCTTGAGATACCTACAGCAGAGGAGCAATGCAGGAGTTAGAAGCTGTGTTTTGGAATTCTCTTCCCTTGAATTGCATGAAGTGCAATGCAGCTGCAGAGGATGGAGAAATGGATGATGACTGTGGACTGTGATACGCCCAGGACAGACATTAGCATTATATTTTAGGATCTGTACTCCTCAAGCTGACTGCAGAAATCCACTTCTGCTTCTTCTCTTCCTTTGTGCCAAGGGAAGGGATGAGACTGTGGGTAGTAGCCCCTTGCCTGCCAGGCATTAGTGTAAGCTTTAAGGGAAATGTTTCATCTGTAGCAGTCACAGAAGGTGCAAAGTCATATTGCAAAAATCCAGCTCAGCCCACCGAGCCGTTCAAGTAAATCCTGCCTGGATGAAGTCTGCTGCAGACACTTTGCTATTCAAATTCAAAAAACCAAGAGAATGGAAGCAGCAGCCTGCTGGGATCCAGGAAGTCTGTGATGATTCCAGCCAAGTTGCCTGTCACTTTCCCTTGTCCAATCATGTGACAAGGTTAAATATGGCCCCAGGCTGCTAGCCAAACCCTTCAACCACAGCAGCCTTTTGCCAGCCATGCAGGAGAATTAAATACTCCTTCCTCTGTCTCCAGCTCTCCATAGAGACAAGATCCCTGCTGGCTGGGTAGCCAGCCAGCCACACACTAATTGGGGATGTCAAAAGAAACAAGTTTCCAGTCCAGACAGGATCAGGCAGGTCTGTGTCTCAAGTGCACACCTGCCTGCTCCTTTCCTCTTTGTTTTCTTCTCCTTTCTGTCCTTTCTTTGCATGCCCTCCACTCAACCTCTGTTTTCCTCTCTTTTAAATTCTCTTTTGCTAACCGCTGAAAATTTGTTCTCCACGAAGCTCAGTATCTGAGTAACTTTGCAGAACTGTCCAAACCAGCCCGCTTTGTAGTCAATGTAACCAAATACGGTGCTTTGCTCGAGGCTAGCTGCAGTGCCAGGTCGCTCACTCAGGATATTCAAGTTGGCTTCCAGCGGCCTTGCTACAAGGTGACGTGGGTGCTATTCCTAACTCACCACTTACTAGTGTGTTGACCTTGAGCAAGTTGTTTTGTACCTCTCTTCCCCCAGCCATCGTCTCTTGTCTATTTAGATTATAAGCATCTCTGGGCAATTACTGCCTCTTACTATGTGTATGTGCAGTGCCTAGCATAATAGGACCATTGGATGGGGCCTCTAGGCACAGATGAACAGTGCCTGCAAATAGTGTGTGTGTTGGGGGAGGAGTATGAGGGCAGCCAGCTTCAGCAGTGTTACTGGGCATGCCCAGTCCAGCAAATGGATGGGGAGAAGGGGCAGGGGAACATCACTGAGCATTCCTCTTGACACATTGCCTCTCCCATGCCAGCTGACTCGGGCCCATGGCGCTTCAGGCTAATGGGCTATTTAATTGCAGTGTAGACATTTGGGCTTGGGATGAAGCCTGGGTTCTAGGACCCTGCAAGGTGGACAAGTCACCCAGGGTACATCCACACCAGGGCTGGGGAAACTTTTTGGCCTGGGGGGCACATCTGGGAATAGATATTGTATGGTGGGCCATGAATGCTCACAAAATTGGGGCTGGGGTGTGGGAGGGGGTGAGAACTCTGGTTGGGGGTGTGAACTCCAGGGAGGGGTCGGCAATAAGGAGTTCAGGGTGCGGGAGGGGGCTCTGGGTTGGGTTGGGGTGCAGCAGCTTGAGGGTTCCGGCTCGGGGTGCGGGTTCTGGGGTGGAGCTGGGGTGAGGGGCTTGGGGTACAGGAGGGTGCTCTGGGCTAGGATCAAGGGGTTCAGGGGTGGGAGGAGGATCAGGGCTGGAATATGGAACAGCGGGTTGGAGCTTTGGGAGGGGCTCTGGGGTGCAGGCTCCAGGAGGCGCTTACCTCAGGCAATTCCTGGAGGCAGCGGCATGCCCCACCTGACTCCTACATGGACGCGCAGCCAGGTGGCTTTGCACACTGCCCTGTCCACAGGTACCACCTCTGCAGCTCCCATTGGCTGCGGTTCTGGCCAATGGGAGCTGCAAAGGTGGCACTTGCAGCGAGGGCAGTATGCAAAGCAGAGCCTCCTGGCTGCCTCTATGCATAAGAGCTGGAGGGAATCCATGCCGCTATTTCTGGGAGCCACATGGAGAGGCCCCCCGACCCTGCTCCCCATCTGGAGTGCCGGAGCACTGGAGAGAGGCAAGTCCCAGACCCTGCTCCCTAGCAGGAGCTCGAGGGCTGGATTAAATCATCTGGTGGGCCAGATCTGGCCCACGGGCCATTGTTTTCCCTCCTCTGATCTATATAGTAAAAAAATCCCAGAACCTGGGGCAGCAAGTCTCAGAGCCTGGGTCAACTGGCTTGAGCTTGCGGGTCTAAAAACAATAGTGTTGATATTCAGGCTGGAGCATGGACTCTGAGCCAGACTGTCTACCCTGCTATTTTTAGCTCCATGATCATGCCTGGCTCTGAGATTTGCTTTTTGCTGTGTAGTAGAACCCTGAGCCTCTCAGGGCCTCAGTTCACCATTAATGACATCGGGCTAACAATGATGTCCTACATCAGATGCGTGTTGTGAGGATTAATACTTTAAAGCAGTGGTTGCCCAAATGCAGGTTAGAACCCCACCTGGGGTCATGCTAACCACTGATGAGGTTGCAGCAATCCCTAGTGGATGGGGGATGCCGCTTTCCTCCACACCACATGACCTCACACGCACTGTATGTACTGGTCATGCTGTGTGGAGGATGTCATTTTGTAGAGCAAAATGGCATCCGCTATGTGGTGCGACCTCACACAAGCTATGTGTGTAAAGTCAGGCTGTGTGCAAGATGCCATTTTGCTCTTCAAAATGATGTCCTACGTTCAGTCTGGGGTCCCTGGAGGAAACAATTCATTAAAATGAGGCTGGGCTAAAAAAAAATTGGGAAGCTCTGCCTTAAAGCTTGTGAGGTGCTCACAGACTACGCTGATGGGAGCTGTATAAGTACCACAGCAGACTGATTTGCTGTGTCAGTCTTAAGACAGTTTTTCTTCCTTATTTCCACTAAACTGGCATAGTTGGAGCATCCAATTGCCCTTTCCAGGGGTAGAGTTCATGGCCTCACTGCCTTGGACAATCCTATCGTGGAATGAGGTAGAGTTGACACCACACGGAAGAGCTCCATTATGGCCCTGTGCCTAAAGTATCATGTAACAGTGACCGCTCCAGGTGCAGCACTGGCAGAATGCACGGTGTATGGTCACAGTGTAGAGGGCCGTTAACATTATACACTTATTAAATGGATAGAATGTACAAATTACACTTGAGCAGAGCTGGAAAATTATTTCTTCCCATCTGCCACTCAAAATACTCAGGCCTAGTAATGCCCCCCGTGGACTCAATGGAAGATTACCTCCAATAATGTGCCAGGAACATGTTACACAAACTGTCTGCCCAGAATGCGTTTGATTTATTCTCTTTATCAGGCTGCAAGAGGTAGAAGATCTGGGCACTGACCTATACTAACCAGGTCAAACATCAGTCCTTCTCTCTTTGGTGCAGAAAATGCTGGCTATAGCTGTAATGGAGCAGGGCTCAGCCTGAAGATGAGAAGCTGTAGGCCTGCATTCCAGATATTGCTACAATTCCAGGTTCTGCCGATACTCCCGCTTTATCACTGGAACTTCACGTGTTAGGCTTCAAAGCTAATAGCCCTCTGAGATGAATAGGGACAGTTCACATCTGTATTAGAACCCCAAACTAATTGTTTGTGGGGGCCTGTTTACAGCATGATTGTATAGAGTCCTCAGTACAGTCCAGACACAGTTTTGGCTCATGATGCAGATAGCTTTTTATCATCTTTTAACCATGATCTCATCCCTTGCTTTGTTGGTCCTCAGCTGTAGCTGAGTTAAAAATGGTTAGGTATTCGCTGTCATGATCATGACAGTAAAATCCCTCAATCAGACATTCTCCATCTTGAGGCTGTCAAACCTTCAAGCCACGCCCTCTCCAAATGCCTGGGTTTTTGCTGTGTCCCTGAGAAGTGTCACAAATCCGGGGTCCTGTGGATCACAAGGAATTGGGGTGGAGAACTTAATTACAAAGCTGATGACCTTTCATGGAGAATGCTCTGCCAGAAGCCCTCTGCCACTTACACTGATGGAACCCCTTCTCAGGTACTTCTGCTCACTGCATCTCCGGAGGTGTCACATGGGGTCTTTTGTTCTGACCTTGATCTGAAGCCCACTGAAGTTGATGGGAGTCTTTCCAGTGACTTAGCAGGTTTTGAGTGAGGCTAAGGTTGCCAGGTATCCAGTTTTTGACCAGAAAAGGGATCCTGGCGGCTCCAGTCAGCACCGCTGTCCAGTTGGTGGCTCTGCGCAGTGGGGCTAGCAGGGAGCCTGCCAGCCTCCACGCGGCTCCCGGAAAGGAGCTAGCATGTCAGTCTCCTAGCCTTAGCGATGGCCGGGGGGTCTGCATGCTGCCCTGCCTCCCACCCACAGATGCGGCTCGCATTGGTTGGGCAGGACAGGGGATGAACTAGCATGACTCGCGAGTGCTCAGCTGGCAGCTGTTGAGGGGTCATGGAGTGCGCCTTCTCCTCATGTGCTTCCTGTGGCTGGGCTCGAGATGTGGTGTGTGCTCTGCGGCAAACCGTGGTCTGTCGCCCCATCGCCTGCACCAGGAGTTCAAAATACGTTTCTCTGTCTTTGAGTGCTGGGAATGGGATTGTGGGAGGGAAGGGAAGAGGAGGGAAGCAGAACGAGACAAACTCCACGCACAGCCCAGCCTGGCCACTTTGAGGAGTCGGGGGTGGGTCCAGCCCAGCAGCATCACCCCAGCACCGCCCCCACCCTGGCACCACTGCCCCCCCCAGGCTGGGACTCCTCCCACCCAGCCATGCACCCCCATCACTACATCCCCCCCCCACACCTCCATCCCCTCACTTTATCCCAACCCCATAGGGGCTGAGAGAAGTGTGAATGCCCCATGAAGTCTTCCGTCCCCTCTGTTTTAAATCCTTGTCCTTTCAGTGGTGGGTAGGGGAACGTGTCTCTCTCTGCAGGGCATGAAGAGTGGACAGTGACCCTCTCTCTTATGCTATTGTGCAAAAGGCACATGAGTGAATGTTAAAGGGAGAGCATTAATCTAATGATAATTTCCATCCTAAGGCTCTACTCCAGTCACTTCAGTGGGGAAGGTGTATGCTCTGCCCCTCTAAGAACCAGACCAGGAAGCCTTGATCCCGCTATGAGCTCTGTGCAGAAAGATCTTTGTACCCACCAAGAGCTCTTTGCAAGCTCAGGGCCTCAGTTTGTATCACGCTATAAATGAATCGTTACTGGCAGAGCAGCCATCTATCTCTAACTAGATACTAGTGTCATAAGTGTGAAGTAGCCTAGAATTAGTGTTTACCTGTAAGGGGTTAAGCTAAAGGTAACCTGAGAGGTGGACAACTGACCAATGAGAAATTCCTCAGGAGACAAAGGATTTTAAGTTTCAGTTTCTCTCTGGGTCTCTCTCTGTTCACCTCGCTATGGGATGAACACAAATATGTCTTTCACTGTAACTATAAGATTCCATCAAGTACTGTAGTCAGTAAGTTTACCTTCTCTTTATCACTTGGAGGGTTCTCAGTGGTGAGGGTTGGCTGGGTGCTTCTTGATATTGTAAGCTTCAGCAGAGATATCAACAGTGGAAAAACGTTACCTCGGGGGGAGAGGTTTGGTTTCCGAATCCTTTTGTTGATTATGGTAGATGCTGTTCTATGAATGGTTATAAGAGATTTATTCCTTTCTTCTTTTCTTTTATTAAAATCTTTCTTTTAAGACTTTGACTGCTTGTTTTCCATTGTGTAAGATCCTGGTTTTGAATCGGGCTTGTCTCGCAGGAGCAGGCGAGGTTTGTTTTTTTTTTTCTCTCAAGCTTCCCAGGGAAGGAAGAAGTTTGGGGGGTTAGTGGAAAGGAAAAGAAGGGTCCCAAACTATCCTAAATTGAGTTTGGTGGTGGCAGCAGTTAGTTCCAGGCACAAAAAAAGTTGTGTTCTGGGGAAAAAACATTTTAACCCAAGCTGGTAAAATAAGCTTGTGGGGGTTATTTCTTTTTTCATGCGGGTCCCCACATCTGTACCCTAGAGTTCAGAGTGGGGAGGCAATCCTGACAACTAGAATAAATGACTTAACCTTATTCTATAGGCTGTGTGACTAGGGTTGCCAGGCATCCGGTTTTTGATACACCCAAACGCTGTCCTGCACCCAAGCTCCCTCCCGGAGCCTGCAATCCCTCCAGCACCCCATCCCTCTGCCCCAGCCCTGAGCCCACTTGTGCACCCAAAATCTCTAATCTCTGGCCCCACCCCAGAGCCCACACCCCCAGCCAGAGTCCACACCCCCTCCTTCACTCCACCCCTCTGCCCCAGCCCTGACCCCACTCATGCACCCAAAACCTCTAATCTCTGGCCCCACCCCAGAGCCCACACCCTCTCCGACACACCAACCCCCTGTCCCAGCCCAGTGAAAGTGAGGGTGGGGGGAAAGCAAGTGACGGAGGAAGGGGGATAGAGTGAGTGGGGGCTGGGGCCTCAGAGAAGGGGTGGGACAGAGGTGTGCCCTCAGAGAAGGGGCAGGCTGGGGCGGGGCAAAGGTGTTTTGTGTGATTAGAAATTTGGCAACCCTAAGTCAGGCCCATAGGACAATGGCATTGGAAAATTAACACCTGACTCCACCTATCACCAAGCACTGTGTCCATAAAACTGGTAACATCCCCTGGCTTCTACTGAAATCCCTCTCCCAGGAGCTTCTGTTGTTGCTGTGTTTCCCTCTGGCTTCTAGTCAGTGCACCAGCCCGTGACTGCGGGGAGAAAGGCAGGGAGAAGAGACAGAGATGACAGATTGGGAGGCTACCCTGTGTTGCAAGAGAGTGAGGAATTATATATTGATTGGTTCAGGGGTGATGCAGTCTCTGTGTGGCCCCGGGGCTAAGCTCCAGAGTGAGAGTGTACTTTTGAGAGGTAGGCATGTTGGGAGAAGGGACAGTAGGACAAAGGTTAAACCACACCCTGGCCTTTGCTGGCTCAGAAGAAAACCTAATGAGTTTCCTTTAGTCATTGTGCTGACAGTCATATTATTAACTGAGTGAAAGGGAGCTAGGCTAGATCTGGAGTCTCTTCTTCTCCACTGCATCAGAGTAAAGGCCAAGTGAGTTGAAAATGAAGGACAACACTGGCACCACATGGGTCTTCACTTTATTTGTATCTTTTTTTTATTATTCTTTTTATGTTTACACCACATGCCAGTAAGATTTATAGCATGTGCATTGGGCAAACCAGGGCAGCATCACTTGCTACTGGAAACCCTACACTCCATTTTCTCTTTCAGAAAGTATTATACCTGAAACACAGTAATATTACCCCTCCCTCCCCGCTGCAATCTCCACTATATGTTTAAGCCTGCAAATGTCACGCCTCGGGCGATCACACAGTCAAATGCTAACGCTGGGTTCTATAAAGGATTGGATGATTTTATGACCTGTGTAGTGATACATGCTACCGTAAGCCAAAGCTAATCCATTCTCATGCTTCAGGTCAGAAGCTGCTGGCTGAAGGAGTCAGGATGGAATCATGGCTGCCTGATTTATAGCATTTAATTGGCCAGATGCATTAAGATTTTTTTACTGTCCTTTGAAGCATATGGCATTGTGCACTTCCAGAGGCATTATTCCAGGCTTCAGAGGAGACCAATGGTCTTCTCTGGCATGGTGAATCCTGCTTCCTGTATAAGAGAACCAGCGCACTGCTTAGATTTTTGTTAAATGCTTGCAGCGTGTTTCACTCTTCTGAAAGGCTCTTTATCATACTGGACTCAGAGGAAAGGAAGCGGATGTAGACTTTTTATGATGTGCAGTTTGGAATGTACGAACAGGTGTCTTTCCAAGCAGCTCCGGAACTCAACTGATGAATTTGCCATCAAATTCATTTTTTTGGACAGAAAATGCAGTTACTTCAGTTTCTGATTGACTGACATTGTTTTGATTGTCCATCAAGGAAATCAAAATTACGTGTCTCATTTTGGGTCAAATCTAAATCTCCTGGTTTATTGAACTGAACAAAATGTTTGATTTTGAGTTTGTTCCAATTAAACTACATCTGACATCTGGTCATTCTAGTTTGGGTGCTTCATGCTCCCATTCACCTCTATGGGCTGGACTCCTTAGTGAGGGTACATTTTTTATGATATGTCATGGTCTCCCTTCTGACCAACCCAAATGCGGGCTTCATGGGAGTCACATGATTGCAGGTGCACCTTGGAAAATGTAGTGTGGCTCAGGAGCCTGCCCTAGGGCATAGGACACTGTGGCAACACAGGTGGGTGCAGTATAACATCAAACATTAATATTTCAACTTTTCATCCCCATATAAAATGATCAAACACAATGTTACAACTGCCCCGATCCCATTGCCCCCACCCCACACACATACATTTTTGGTTTGTGAAAATCTTTGAAATATTGACATTTTGTCTCAATTTGGGATGGGATTTTTTAAAAATCTCAGTTATTCTTGTGGGATGAAAAAACCTTTTCCCACCCAGCTGTGCTTCAGCCATCTGTTAAGCCTTTGTTTAGGGGATACGGTCAGGTATCTCCTATTACTGTAGCTAAGGGCACATCTGTAATTCCATGGATACAAGGGTCTGTATCAAATAATTTGGCCAGATCTTCAGCTGCTCTCAGTTTGCTCTTGGCTTCTCAGGTATTATCTCCAGCCTCTTGTGGATTCTCTCTGCAGAGCAGAATTGCTAGGACCACTGTAATCACGGCAAAGACCTGCAAGTGACCACGTCGTGCTCTGTCACTATGAGTGTTGGACTATTCTCTGCCTACAGTATATTCGGAGATGAGCTGAGGTATCAGGTGGTGATGAATAAATTAGCCAGTGATTTTTGTCCTCTTTCTGTTAGTAAAATGTCCGCAAGTAGTTTAGGCTTTTCTCAGATTCACTCATCCTGACAATGATTTTCTGAATAGTTCCTGCAAATAATTATTGGCCTGATGATCATACATGAAAGCTCATGGGGAGTATTCAGTGTCTGAGTTTCAAGCTAGATCAGCTGGTTTTGACTGTATCTATAGGTTTTTCTTCCCTGAGTGGATGAATTTAATACCAGGGGACTAGGCTTCTGTTGTGTGTTCTCGCAGTTGTGAACTTCCTAAGATATCCTTTAGAACATGCCCAGAATATGTTGTTGTCAAACATTCCTGCCTGTATGATTCAAGTAAGTCAATCAATTATAGGATTCTAGCCATTTCCCTTGAGAGAGGCCATTCCACAGACTAACAGATATCACCATGCAGAATTTTTAGATATTCAGTCTAAATTTTCCTTAGTTTAATTTCATACTATTCATCCTAATTACACCTCCTTCCACTGATCCCTGCCCTAGCCAATTCCTCCCTCTGCTTGGCACTAAATCCTTTCAGCATTATAGATAATGATCAAATCTCCCTTAGCCTTTACTTAGCCAAGCTATGCATATTTCAGCTGGGAATTTCAGGGAGTCAAGCATGGTTCTAAATTCTCCTAGCCTCCACTGAAAATGCCATATTTAGCTCCTTGAGGCTTTCTTCATAAATAACTCTTTCAGGCCCATGATACAAAAACCAGATGGACATGTGATGTAATGGCCGCAAATTCAACACAGCAATTTCTTCTATAATTCACCTGTGGGATTCACTGCCACAAGATTTTAGTTAGGTCAAGAGTTTAGGAGGATTCAAAATGGGTAACATGCAAAAGGAACATTGGTGTTGACTTGGTGATTACATCAGGGAGGCAGTACTACAAGGTTACTCAGGCCTCATGCATAAAGGTAAAACATACTCAGCTGCTGCAGTCTGGAAGCAACAACTGGACAGTGCATTAAAGGAACTTGAGAAAGGATGTTGCCGCCTTCTTACTTTAGTACTGTCTGGACTTCATGACCCTAGTATCGGGTCATCTTACAGTCTTCAGTGTATTTATCCTCACAACACCACTGCAAAGTACGGAAGTGCTGTTATCCCCATTGTACATATGGGGAGATGAGATGCAGAGAGGTTAAATGACCTATCCATGAGCACACAGGAAATCTGTGGCAGAGCAAGGAACTGACCCTGGCAGTTCCTAAGTCCCTCACTGGTACCCTAATAATTGAATTACTGTTCCTTTTTCTGCCAGCTATTAGCACAGACTGGATGGTGAAGGAGATGGACCATATTGTAATCTGGTATGTTGCTCCTTTGTCTATTATTGCCCATCAAGAGCTGGTAATAAACTGGGAATGATTGATTAGATTAATTGTAAATAGTACACAAATAACTATCTTCTTTGCACATCTATAATCATTTCAGTCCTGCAATGTCCTGCAATCAGTTATACACCACTAATCAATACCTGAGCCTCATTCAATACCTAGCCCACAACAAAACTGTACGTGCATTGGCATTTTGTAGTTTCAACCAGGAAATCACTCTCATTGTTGCTTTCACAGAAATTAAATGTTTACACCTGTTGTAATACTTTTCTGAAAAAATGCAGTGAAAACCTATGGAATATTACCAGTTGTCTCTTGCTGGTAACTGCCAGGAACATGGAGTGGGGGAGGGGATCAGAGTGTTTGCAAGCTGGGCCAAAAGGCCTGTATGTCCCCCAGATTCATTAGTGGGAAGATTGTTTTTGCTCTGCTTTAGCTACCAGTAACCATGGTCCTTGTCAGGTATAGAATGCAGCAGTCACCAGAGCATTACATCCACTTGCTTGCAGGAAATGGTTATTTAGCAAAGAGCTGGCTTGGATCCATTTTATTTTTGTTTTTTAAATATGTGCTTAGGAAAATCAATGACTATTAGTGACTAAAGCAGATGTAAAATCTTGGAAAAGTCAAGTTCTCACTTTTTCATTTTTAAATCACTTAGTATCCTGCATGGTTGCTATGAAAAAAGAAATGCTCGTATTTGCAGACTAATTCTGTGTTTCCTATAAATGTGTCCATAACTAAAACTAGATAAATAGTGGCTTTGAATGGATCAGCGGGTGCTTTACTTATTCATCCTATCTTCTCTTCACTCTGTTTGTCCATCCTGAGTGATAGCGCTCATTTGGCT
Organism: Dermatemys mawii; assembly: GCA_007922305.1. NCBI lineage: Eukaryota > Metazoa > Chordata > Testudines > Dermatemydidae > Dermatemys > Dermatemys mawii. The sequence continues at coordinate 1,733,560 of ML677482.1, forward strand.
TTGCTTGTCGTTCAATACAGGCAGATAAGTCTCATACCGTGGTTTGTAAAAATGCCCTATTTATAAAAAGCCTAGAAGGGAAAGGGTTAATATCAGTTGAAAAATATGCAGACTGTTTAAATGGAAGAACCAGGGATGCCTCAAAACTGGAGACAGCACCCTAATAATGTCTTTCAGAAAACACCTATGGGTTTTTTTCCTAGGGCTGGTTGAAAATATTCTGCCAACACTGTTTTTTGACAGAAAATTGGATTTTCAACTAAATGAAGGTTGTTTTTTTTCCTACAAAAAGAAACCCAACCCAAAAACGATTTTTCATTGAAGAAAAATGTGCTCCACAATAGAAATATTTCAATTTTGAAATATTGCTTGGGTGCCTCATGTCTCTGTTAACTTAGAAATTAACTTTTATAGGAGCACTATATCAGTTATATAATATGAGGATTTTTATAAATATTAGACCCACTCAGCTCTAATATTAGCATGTTCTCACATCTTGTGTCAAATCATTTAAGTAACACTGGTTAGGTTTAATATTTTAATGTATATTCTTTGTTACTAACTCTTGAATACAGCAGTTGAAACAATTGTAGAAAAATCTAGATTACTTTATATGACGTTTTTGCAGTTCACCAAGCTTGGAATCATAGAATAATAGAAGATTAGGGTTGGAAGGGACCTCAGGAGGTCATCTTGTCCAACCCCCTGCTCAAAGCAGGACCAATCCCCAACGAAATCATCCCAGCCCAGGCTTGATCAAGTCGGGCCTCAAAAACCTCTAAGGATGGAGATTCCACCACCTCCCTAGGTAACCCACTCCAATGCTTCACCACCCTCCTAGTGAAATAGTGTTTCCTAATATCCAACCTAGACCTCCCCCACTGCAACTTGAGCTCATTGCTTCTTATTTGTCATCTGCCATCACTGAGAACAACCTAGTTCCATCCTCTCTGGAACCCTGTTCAGGTAGTTGAAGGCTGCTAGCAAATCCCCCCTCATTCTTCTCTTCCGCAGACTAAACAAGCCCAGTTCTCTCAGCCTCTCCTTGTAAATCCTGTGTCCTAGTCCCCTGATCATTTTTGTTGCCCTCCACTGGACTCTCTCCAATTTGCCCGCAACATTTCTGTAGTATGGGGTCCAAAACTGGACACTCTACTCCAGATGAGGCCTCACCAATGCCAAATAGAGGGGAATAATCACTTCCCTCGATCTACTGGCAATGCTTCTACTAATGCAGCCCAATATGCTGTTGGCCTTCTTGGCAACAAGGGCACACTGCTGACTCATATTCAGCTTCTCATCCACTGTAATCCCCAGATCCTTTTCTGCAGAACTGCCACTTAGCCAGTCGGTCCCCAGCCTATAGCGGTGCATGGGATTCTTTCGTCCTAAGTGCATGACTCTGACTCTGTACTTGTCCTTGTTGAACCTCATCAGATTTCTTTTGGCCAAACCTTTCAATTTGTCTAGGTCACACTGGAACCCGTCTCTACCCTCCAGTGTATCTACCTCTCCCCACACCCTAGAGTCATCTGCAAACTTGCTGAGGGTACAATTCATCCCATCATAGAGATATGTAGCGGCGTCATGACTCACCTCTGCAGTACCTCCTGCTGGCCGTCTCTGGGAATTATCTCTTTCCAGCTCAGAGCACACTCTACAGGCCGGTGTCTTGCTGTCTGCTGGCTCCCATGTCCCTCCTGGGTTCTACGCCTTCCTGTCTGACTCCAGGGTCAATGCTTTAAGGACAGAATTTCAAAGATGTTTAGGCACCCAAAGATGCAGCTAGATATTGGGGGGGTAGTGGGGTTTACAAAGCACCAAACCTTCTAAGTGCATTTGAAAATCTCACTAGGTGCCTAAATACCTTTCAAAATCTGGCCCTTAGTCTACGTGTACCTTGGTGCCCCATCTGGACAAAGGGAATATTGGCACTGCTTTACCTCACCAAGGGGCTGGGAGGAGAAATAGGTTCGCTATTGTGAGGTGCAGCCTCAGATATCATGGAGATGGGGCTACATACGTACCACAGGTAGAGTGGGAACTTTTCTATACACTGCTAATCCTTCCCTGGGTTTGAGTCCTTCTTTTCATGTATGCCCCCAAATCTCCCCCTTTTCTGAATGTAACCTATGCTCAATGTTTTGCTGTATTTTTTCTGAGTCCCCCATGTTCTCTCTAAAACAATCCCTCCTCCCTTTCCCCCCTCCACAGAGGGATGCCTCTTTTACAGGCTAAACTTCCATATCCTAAATTTAATTACCAGCCCTTCCTTATTTTAATCACCCTGCCTCTGTTTGTAAACAAAATACTGACTCCCTGCCCCAGGGACACCTCTCCTCTGCAGAACTTACATTTCACACTAATGCTGTGCTGTAATTAAGAGCTCCACCTGGGCGCTTGAACACCTCCTGTATGAAACTCGGCTCCTTCCCTCCCTGGCATGCCCTAACTGGTGCCCTTGCTGTGGGTTTGCTCACTACTGCGTCCTAAACAGTGTGCAGGATGGTATTTCCAGTCCAGTCCTACTAGTGCAGAGATTGTGCAAGTTCCAGAGTGATGTACATGCACGTGAGCCCCAGTCTGATGGTTTCATTTTACCTTTGGGTATGTCTACACTACCTGTTGGATTGGCGGGTAGTAATCGATCCATCGGGAGTCAATTTATCGCGTCTAGTGTAGACGTGATCAATCGATCCCCGAGCGCTCTCCTGTTGACTCCTATACTCCACCGCTATAAGAGGCGCAGGCAGAGTTGTTGGGGGAGTGGAAGCAGTCAACTCACTGCCGTGAAGACGCCACGGTAAGTGGATCTAAGGACGTTGACTTCAGCTGCGTTATTCTCTTAGCTGAAGCTGCGTATTTTAGACTGATTCTCCCCCCCACCCCCCGGGGTAGATCAGGGCTTTAATTCCTTTTCCGCATACCTCATCCTCTTCAGCAGCAGCTCCTCTTGTAGGCCATCTGCCTCACCCTTAGGAGAGCCATGAGGAGAGACCTCCACATAGGGAGTCCAGAGGCTGTCTTTCAGCTCCCTAACCTTTACAGGCATGCTGAGTACAGACCCTTCAGTCACTCTCAGTGGGAGATGTGACATGGTTCAGCTGTCACTTCCTTTCTGTAATTGGCCAATAACCGTTCCTTTGTAAACTGCAAGAAACACTGCTGGTTTCTTTCCTTGCAGCATCCCGTGGACTCAGCCAGCTGTTAGCTCTTTGCTCAGCTTTGCAGCTGGCTTCTCCTTCCAATGTTTGTTTCCTCCCTCCCTTGGGCAGCATTTATTTCTCCCACAAAGCTGTTAGATGTCTGCGCATAGTGGCAGGGAAATCCCTATGCACAGCTTGTGTCTATAACTACCGTCTTGCTTCCCTCCTTAGTATCCTCACTGAGAGGCTGTCCACTGCAGCTGTCTTTACTTCCTTCCCTCCAACAGTGCCGCCTGGCTCCTTGCCTTTCTGCTCCTTGGACACCACTCCTTCTTAAGCCTCAAGTGACCTCTTCCCAGCGAAATCTCAAAGCCTATTCTCGAGCCTAGTCCTTTCTATCACTGTTGGTAACATCCGATCTTCCTTTGGTTTCTCTGCTTTAGGGTGGAATCGTGCCCTTTCTGAAGTTAATGGGAGTTTTGCCAGTGACTTCCACGTGGCTAGGATTTCACACTTAACTGCATTTCTTTGACATTGTTAGGAATCAGGCCTATTTCTAAGAACATAAGAATGGCCATACTGGGTCAAACCAAAGCCCAGTATCCTGTCTTCATACAGTGGCCAATGCCAGGTGCCTCAGAGGGAATGAATAGAACAAGTAATCACTAAGTGATCCATTCTGTCACCCACTCCCAGTTTCTGGGAAAACCAATGCTAGGGACACTATCCCTGCTCATCCTGGCTAATTGCCATTGATAGACCTATCCTCCATGTATTTATCTAGTTCTTTTTTGAACCCTGTTATATAGTCTTGGCCTTTACAGCATCCTCTGGCAAGGAGTTCCACAGACTGACTGTGTTGTGTGGTGAAATACTTCCTTCTGTTTGTTTTAAACCTGCCGCCTATTAATTTCATGTGGCGACCTCTCGTTCTTGTGTTATAAGTAGTAAATAACACTTCCTTTTTTACTTTCTCCACAACCTCTATCATATCCCCCCTAAATTGTCTCTTTTCCAAAGCTAAAATGTCCCAGTCTCTTTAATCTTTCCTCATATGGAAGCTGTTTCATATCCCTAATCATTTTTGTTGCCCTTTTCTGACCCTTTTCCAGTTCCAATACATCTTTTTTGAGATGGGTCCACCACATCTTCATGCAGTATTAAAGTGTGGGCATACTACGGATTATCTGACTGCTTTTCAGTATTTCTTTTAGTGGCTCTTACACCAATCTGTCTCTGTTGGAGGCCCATGGGACTTTGTTTTCAGCCCTCTCCTCTTCTTTTGCTTTGTCAAAAAAGTGAGGACATTTCCAGACAGTTTTGAAAGAAGCATTTTTATATTTACATTTTGTTTGAAAATTTTCACAAATTTTTCTTTTAACAAAAAATATTGTTAAATTTCAGTGGGAGGAAAAATACTTTCCTGTTTTTAGACTTTTTTCTACCAGAAAAAGTGAGGATGTATGTGAGGGATTAGTGAAAAGGTAAAACAAATGAGATTTTTTCCCACCGCAAACCACACAAACATTTTTGAAAGAAATTGAAAATTTGGTTTAGAAATGTTGACAAAACCAAAAATATTCTTATTTTTATCAAAAACCATTTTTGTTGTTGAACAAGGCTTATTTTGAACAAAATAAACCATCAAGCAGCTTTAATCCCTGTGTATACACATAGCAGTCAATATCTTACTGGTATGGCATCCCGGACTGCACTGCCCTACTGCTGGTAGGCCAAACTAGGTTCTCACTGGAGCTGGACCAATTCTTTTTAGCAATAGTTAATTCCTTGAAAAATGCATTTTTCAGGGCACCAAAACTATTTGCAAATTTGGTGAATAATTTTGTGTCTCCCCCTCCCCCAGATCAAAAATTGGAAATATCAAACTATTATTTTTCAAAAACTGAAATGAACTATTTTAAAAATGTCATTTCACAACATTTTGAAACAAAGTGTTAAATTGAAATGCCCTTTACAACATGAAAAAATGCTAAAAAATTTGTTTCAAAGGGGTATGTCATTGTTTTGCTTCAACATTTCATTTCAAAATGTCAGTTTGAATCAATATTCAAAACATTACATTTCAATCGGAATGCAGTTTTCCAGTTTTTCATTTTGATGAGAAATAGCAAAAAGTACAAAGAAAGGATAAGCTTTGGTTCTAAGCAAACCCATTTTTTAAATGTTGATTGTTTGGTACAGCCACCAAATCAAAAGGTCAATTATTTCTCAGGTCTACTCACTTTATTTTTTCCAGGACAGAGCATCCACTGGTTGAGGTCATTGGAGAATGGGGTCAAGGGATATATTTGTGTCACTTGAACCTGGCCGAGTTGCTGTCTGGGACATCTGGCGTACAAATCCACACTCTGCTGACATTCCCATCCCGTCCCACCCCACACTTTCCCTTTCACCACAACACTTCATATGTGTTTAGAGTCTGAGTCCTTGATGCTCTGTGTTCAGAGAGCACCACTGAAAGACAGCGGCCAGCTGGCTGCTGGCAACTGGAAAGAGGACACACTGTTTTTGCAAACAGACCAGTGCAAATCACTGCTCTGATCAAGTGTGTCATCGAACAGCAGGGTGGGTATTATCAAACATTCTCAGCATTGGTCTAACTCTGCTCCCACTACAGTCCGGGGTAAATCTCCCCTCTACTTCACTGGACATAGAGATAGGCCAAGGCTGAGGGTATTTGAAACACCACTGCGCAGGGGGCAGTCCTTGCTGGTAGTCAATTGCAAACTGTCCCCCTCCATGCCTCGAGGTCAAGACCCCCCGCATGTTTGGGGAGGCAGGGATTCCCCCGCAAAGCACTACAGTGCTGCTGTTCATAACAAATAGCTCTATCAGCAACACTTCCTTCAATCAGCAAACACAGAGGGCCAGTGCCGCCCCAGCATCAGTCCTGCAATCACCAGGTGGGGCCTCCTTGCCCTTTGGGCTCTGGCTGATCCTTACCTGCCACTAGGGCAGGCTCGTAGGGGCCATATCTTCAGCCTGCTCCCTTGGTGTGGGCTCCAGACCAAAGCTCAGACTCTCAGCCTGCTATGTCCCTACAGCAGCTACCACACTTGTTCTCTGGCAGCCCATGCAACTCCTTCTTCAGTCTCAGGACAGTTCTCTAGCCAGGCGGTAAGGGTGGAGAGGCCGGCCTCTCCTGTTTGTTCAGCCTCTCTTTGGGAGCAAGGCCATCCTTCACAGCACCACTGCTGGTCGGTGACGGTGGGGCTCCACTCCCCACCTCATTCCAACACAGAACAGGAGCACAGACAAGATGTTCAGAAATGACTAGGGATTTTGGACCCATCTGCTGTTTGGATGCTCAATGTGAGAGATGGCAAAGAGGGCTGACTTTTGGGGGATGGAGGCTCAGCACGTTATGAAAATCAGACCCCCTTTGAATTGTCTCAGGCTGAGACTCAAGAAGAGAGTTGCCCCACATCACCAAGTATTGGCCTCTATTCTCCAGGTTTTGCTCAGTGAACATGAATTTCTTAGAGGACTAAGTGATACAGATGAGTTGTCCCTTATAGCATATGTAGGTTCTCTGGTGCCGCAGTGATGGGTGTCATATTTGAGAATAGATAGACTATGTGCTTCCATGAAGTCTAGATCTTCTGAACTTGAAATTTAGGCATCAAGTTTCATTCCTTCCCAACCCGACTCTGCTTCATTGACTATTAGCTCCATGGCTCTGACTGGCAAAGGGACAGAAAGAGAGAACGACAGAATAGAAGGAAGGACCATAAGAAATGGCTGAGGATGGCAGGAGAAAAAGCATAATTGCCCTATAATCAAATGTAATTTAAAGAGTGAGATTCATTATTTCTCTGACTGATTACTCCTGTGATGTGTCGTTCATAGGGCTCGTCACAGAAAACAATTGCTATTTTGTTGGGAGTCTTGGATGCCAAGGGCCTAGGGAGCAGCCTAATTTGGCAAGCAGTGATCCCATAACATGGGCCGATTGCTTCGGGTATCATGGTGAAGATACCTTTTCTTGGCCGATATACACAGTTCTCAAAAGTGGCTTCTTGCTTTGGGTCTTTTCTATAAGGACTTTTTCTTAAGGATTTTCACTAGGAACGATCAGTCAGGAGGCTGGTTGCAGCGCTTCGGGTGCCCAAGGATGGATGAGGTATCGGAGGGTCACCCATGAGAGTTATTAGCAAAGATTTTCACTAAATATTGACTCTCGAATTTCATTGCAGATAAAATATGCCAGTTGAAATATATCTTCTCCTTGTCACTTTGGCAGAGAGAGAGAGATGTTGTTAACACCGATGGCATGAAAACAGTGGAAGTCAGAGGTCGGCTGCGCTGCCCTTGTGCAGATAAAGAGATGTTAACACACTTAGACTGACAGCAGGCAGCAGCTGTTTTTATTTTATGTTCATTTTGACTTCAGTAGGAGTTTTGTGTGAGTGGGGTGAGAGTGTAGGGGGCAACGAATGACTATTGTAGTACAGAAAATGAGGAATACTTGTGGCACCTTAAAGACTAACCAATTTATTTCAGCATAAGCTTTTGTGGGCTATAGCCCACTTCATCGATGCATATGCCCACGAAAACTTATGCTGAAATAAATTGGTTAGTCGCTAAGGTGCCACAAGTATTCCTCGTTTTCTTTACAGATACAGACGAACCTATTGTAATACAAAGAGCTAGAGCAAGATGTGTGATGGGAGAAAGAAATTGTTATCATCTGGTACTAGTAAGTCAAAGACATTGGAATATCTAATAGTGTAGTCAGATATTCCAGTGTCTAATATTGTAGTCATTTCCCAGGCAAGTTGCTCAGTTCCAGTAAGCATGTCAGTTCTCCAATGCTGTATGTTTCCAATGGATTCAGTTTTCAGTTTCTCACAGATCTCTTCTAGATGAAGGTAGAACTGAAGTGCCGCATAGACTGTGATTATCTTGGGATGAGATGGGATGAGATTCAAAATATCATCACAAACTGGGATCCAAATTTGTGGCTTTGCCATAAGCCCTGAGCAAGAGGAAGCACGAAGCTGCACTGCCCTGGAAGCAATTAAGATCCAGATTGTAACTCTTAGGGTATGTCTACACTGCTGACTAAGCCCGGGCTCTGACTCAGGTTTGAGCCCAAACCCCTTTTCTGTCTACACACAAATCAGTCTGATGCAGGTCACAAGCACTACGGCCCCAGGTCCTGGGACCCTGCTAGGGAGGTGGATTCCACTGTGTGCCAGGTCCAAGCCTTGTCACTTTTCAGTGTGAATGGAGCTCAAGCCAAAGACCTGAGTCAAAAGGTCAGCCTAGTGCACAGCTGTGAGACCCATCTCCAGCAATTGTAAACCCAGGTTTACAATGCACTGTGGATCCTTAAGCATGAACTTGGAAACACTGAGTCCATAAGGCTGAGTTGCACAGACCTGGGTTTACAGTGTAGTGTAGCTATACCCTGCAGTTTCTAGACCTGCCCTTATATTCAGGGGGAAGTAAGCTGTGCCAGCCCTATACTTTGTACTAACTGGGGTTGCAAGTGCTCTGGAGGACAGGATTAAAATTCAAAATGCTCTGGACAAACTGGAGAAATGGTCTGAAGTAAATAGAATGAAAATCCATAAGGACAAATGCAAGGTACTCCATTTAGGAAGGAAAAGTAAGTTGCAACATACAAAATGGGAAATGACTGCCTAGGAAGGAGTACGGGGGAAAGAGATCTGGGGTCATAATGGACTACAAGCTAAATGTGTGTTAGAAGTGTACCACTGTTGCAAAAAAGAGCAAACTTCATTCTGGGATGTATTAGCAGGAGTGTTGTAAGCAAGACATGAGAAATAATTCTTCCGCTCTACTCTGTGCTTATTAGGCCTCAGCTGGAGGATTGTGTCCAGTTCTGGGCACCACATTTCAGGAAAGATGTGGACAAATTGGAGAAGGTCCAGAGAAGAGCAACAAAAATGATGAAAGGTCTAGGAACCATGACCTATGAGGGAAGATTGAAAAAACTGGGTTTGTTTAGTCTGGAAAACAGAAGACTGAGGGGGGACATGATAACAGTTTTCAAGCATATAAAAGGTTGTTACAAGGAGGAGGGAGAAAATGGTTTCTTCTTAACATCTGAGGATAGGACAAGAAGCAATGGGCTTTAATTGCAACAAGAGAGGTTTAGGTTGAACATTAGGAAAAACTTCCCAACTGTCAGGGTGGTGAAGCACTGCAATAAATTGCCTAGGGAGGTTGTGGAATCTCCATCGTTGAAGATTTTTAAGAGAACATTAGACAAACACTCTCAAGGATGGTCAAGATAATGCTTAGTTCTGCCATGACTGCAGGGGACTGAACTAGATGATCTCTCAAGGGCTCTTCCAGTTCTAATTCTAATTACTCCACTGGGCAGGCCATTTGGGAAAGGAGTGTGGTCCTATAGGGGCTGGTCTCCCCCTACCTGTCTGTTGTGCTGCTCATACCTGTGCAAGGGAGTAACGGGTGCATTGCCCATGCATTCACCGTGGCTGATGGCTGACCCCTGGTTGCTTAGGGCATATCTCTGTAGGGGCCAAACCAGATGCCTCAAGCTGAACTTCTTCAAACTTTGTGGGTGGCCAAAGTGGAGAGAGAGGGGGGACTCATGACGGCCAACTGAGAGGTCAAATTTTGTGGCTCAGACTCATCTTACATTTGACATGATCAGTGTATGGGACTTGCTGCAAAAAAAGCTGTCCAGTTGTAGCCCGTTTAATTTGAGGCTCATAATAAATAGACCACATAAGACTTGGATACAAAGCTTAACACTAATTCATGGAGCCAAGGATTTTAAGCTAAATAGAGGAAAGGGCATTGGGAGGATGATTTTGATAATGATACTGATGTTATTAAGAACAGCAGAAAAAGCCACATGGCAATACACTGCTCTCTCCGAATGTGCGGCTGCTTCTCTTTGCATACATTAGTATTAACTAGCCTTACGATGGAGACATTCATTTGTGTAACTGCTGTCCTACATAGCACAGGGTAAGAAGATTGTATTGTTGTTATGAGGGCTTTGGCAAAGCTCTGTATGTTAGGCTATCCCTTCTGGGGTCATCAAGCCTTCCACAAACCTGCTAACTAGTGATCTCCATATGCAGAGTCCAGCATTTTTGCCAATGGGTCTAAAAGTTACAGGCCATGTTTATTCAAGCAGCTGTGTTTCATATGTAAAGGGCAGAAGCAGAGAGGAGGGAACTGGCATTTCTGTGCACTGCCAGACAAACTGATGGCATACTTGTGTCCATGAGAGTCAGTGGCTGTTTCAAGCTCTTTGTTTAAAGTGACCTTAAAGACTCAGCTGTGTTCTAATGTAGGCATATCTTGAACCATTGTAGATTAAGGACAACTGATTCTGGGCTGCACTGCGCCTCCTTACACTACCCTTGTAATGTAAAGGGGCCAGAAAGCAGTTAGAGCTTCCCTACTGCACACTCCTCTGATAATTTCCTGGACAGTGTAGTAACATCATGACAACCCGATGCAGTCTGCATCTTTGCAGCCGTGGACGCTGAAGAATGCCAGAGGAGGGGCTAGGGTGAGAATCCTATGTGGCTGGAATCCACTACCAGACTGCCCTTTTAAGATCATTGCAGCTCAGGCATATGATAGAGCAACCTCTGGCCTGCTCTAGCTTACACTATTATCCAGACAAGCCCTTGGCAGCCCCAGAATCCTAGAGATGCAAAGGTGGCATAATGTCACTTTTTCCCTACCTCCAGTGTCTGCCCTGAGCTGTCTCTCCTGAGAGATGCAGTGGCATAGGAGCATGCCAATATTCTGTCCAAAGACAATGCACGTTCTCTGCACCTGAGAAAACCAGGCCAATTTTATTTATGTGCCTAAATGTGGCTTTAGAAACCTACCTTTAGGCTTAAGGCACATTCGACCCTTAAGCATTTGAAAACGTACAGGAGCGTGATGGTATGGTAGATTTTCATCTCTAGAGCCTTGTGCTTGAGACTGGCAGAAATTGCATTTCCGTGAATTTGGTGAATCAAGCTTAGTCGTGAGTGGACGTTTGCCAGAATCTCAGTCAAGCCCTGTGTTTGGCTGGCAGTGACCGTCGGCAGCCTCCACTCTGGAGAAATGTAGAAGAGTGGAAGGGGTGTTGCAAAGCAGGGAGGATCCCGGATGCGGTTTGGAACTGCAGTAACAGAGGCAGTTCAGGTCAAAATGTCCACACGGAGTCTGATCAAAGCCTTGGAAAGACTCCACCTTTCTTCTCGCCCTGGTAGATCTTTAAAGAAAACTCTGCTCTCCTGTACGCAGTATAAATCCAATGTGTCTCCGCTGGTTTACATTAGTGCCAGTGAGGGCAGAATTCAGGCCCTAAAGCTGAATATGTGACCGCATAATAATTTCCACTGGAACAGACTAATGTCTCCAGCACAGTGCTTTTAACTTCACGGTAATAGTGAATGGACAGAGAAGACCGATGGCGGGGAATATCCCATTACCACTGCAAGAAGCAGTAAATGCCACTGCTATTGGCCTGGACTGAGGCCCAGTCAGACTAAGTCCAAGCTCCCATGGTAAGTTTGTAACAGAGGTAGGAATTGAATATAGCTCTGTTGAGTTCCAAGGCTCTATCAGACAAGCCTAAGCCAAGTTCAGTGCTGCACTCACGTGACTAGACCAAGCTTGGCCAGTCCCTTTTTTAGTATTTTGATAAAGCATTGTAAAAACTGTCTGAGCAGCACACTGATGTATTTGCATCTTTACAGAACTGTTGGCTCAGTGCATGTAGGACAAAACTCTCTTAACATTACTTAGCCCGTAGACATGAGAAAAGGCCTTTGCACACAAAGTCCCGCTTCCAGAATCCTGTGACCATGGCAAGGCATCTCAACAACATGATGTCCCATGAATGTGTGGTGACATTTTGTCATTGCAAACAGCTGCAGTGCTGTTAAATTCACCATGGAACCAGTGGTGGCATGATGATAGCATGATGACTGCCACTGCCATAGACGCAGCATAATGACTTGATGCAACATTGTCATATCTTGCCACAACCAGTCACGATAGGCGATGCCTGAAATAAAGTGGTGAAACAGATGCTTCCCACAAGAACTACCCACAGCCTCCCTCAATCATATACCCCTATGCCACCCACCATTCTACATCCCCCATACTACCACCATGATCCCACCAGAATGCACCCCAATACCTCCCAGTATTATACTTCCCCAAACACCAATGCCCATCCACCATTGTATACCACCCAGCAGTATACACCCAATACTACCCACCATCATACATCCCCAGTACCACCCACTCCTTCCACCATTAAATAACCTGTACAACCCAAACTTCCCATCATTATACCTCCTGCATACCACCAATGCCTTCCATTGTACAGACCAGTAACACCTGCACACTGCCACCATTATACTCCCCTGCACTAGCAACCCCTTCCACCATTAGAAACCCCAACCCACCTGCACTCTTCCCCCATTGTACACCCCACAGCCTCTCAAAGTAGGACAAGATGAAACAGTCTTAATTTTCAGCAAGGGAGATTTAGGTTAGGGATTAGGAAAATCTTTCTAACAAGAAAGGTAGTTAACTCTGCAACATGCTTCCAATGGAGGTTGTAGAATCCCCATCACTGAAGGTTTTAAGAACAGATTGGACAAACACCTGTTAGGGATGGTCTAGGTTTACTTGGTCCTGCACAGGGAGCTGAACTTTATGACATCTCAAGGTCCCTTCCAGCCCTAGCTAGCTACATAAATACACAAGTAATGAGACAGACAAATATTCATTATCTCAGTACACTTCCTACTCTTAATCGCAGCAATGAAACAATTAGCTAAAGGACCAGCTTCACCAGCACAATTCTTTCACCCAGGGTGAAATTCATCACCTATTTTGAGGATGTAGGTGAAGCAAGGCTCTTCTAATATACCTCAAAAGAGGGGCTATTATATCTAAGTTAGTGTTTCTTCTGCAGCTTTTAGAAGAGGGATTTCATTGGTGCCCCCTGTATATTACGATACATTGATACTTTGCAGGTGCCTGTCGCTCCCTGCATCTGATTGTCCTCGTTTCGTTGCATTTGCTGCAGACAGCTACTAAAAAGTGACTTTCGAATCTAGCTGGATTTTGAGCACGCCGGGCTAATCCCATGTGTATCACACACCGGTTAGTGCTGCCTCTCTGAAAAAAATGCAGCCACACAGTGAAGGAAAGAAAGAGTTAAATTCAGCAACTTGCAATAAGGCTTAAGAGTTACATCATGTTGCTGTGGAAACTAACTTCCTGAAGCCACAGTGATGTATAGTAAAGCTCTGGGTCAGCGGGTAATAAATTCTCTTTTAAAACTGCTTTTCCCCCCCATGTGCTGATGTAAACATCATTAAAAGAAATGAGGGTGGAGAGATGGATTTCTTTTTATATCCATTTTCAGACAAAAGAAATAATTTTTTTTTAAAAAAAGAAAAAGTTGTTGGAAATCAGAGCACGCTATAAATAAAAAAGCAGGTGATGGAAGGGAAAATTTCCACTGGTGACTAGTTTACAGCCTGCAGTGATTTAATGGTAACCTACAGTTCCCTCTGGGAAGCCGTGACAGAGCCGGGGACTTACTCAGTGAGAGGAGGTAAAGGCTTACCCTTCAGGATTAGAAAAGCCCCTTCTCCTGGAGGGTGAAGGCCTTCTAGCTGGCAATAGGCAGACACTATTTATTCCATCTGTTGCCTCCCTGTCTCTTCCTTTGTCCTGTAACTGGGTCTGGCTGTACCTTTATTCCGAGTCTGCCCGGCCTCCTGTGTGAAGCACAGTTTTTTGCTCCCCTCCTGGGAAGAAACAGCTAGGAGCTGCACGCTCTGTGTGGCACATGTTCACACTTAGGCCAAACAGGGCAATGGGGCTGGATTCACTTTTGGCCTAACTTCTGAGACTGGGGAAGCTGCCCCAGGGATTGCTCCATTTCTCTAAACGCTGGCTCCACGCACCATGGAGTTTGGCTCTGAGGCATCCTGGTTTGTGCTGGTCATGCTGTCATTCCACAACATGCTTCCAACTTCTTTTGGTCCTGCCTAGGGAGCCAAAAACCAGCCGTGTGGGAGCACAGCCGGTGCTATGACACAGTCCCCCGGCATGCTGGACGTGGCACGGCATACGGGCCCATTCTGTGCGCAGGATTCCTCTGCAATGCTGCAGACTTGCCAGTGTGTAAGGGAAGAGTGTAGAAACCAACAGAGAAGGGGAATCTGGGCAGCATGCATACATGTCCCCCTGCTGAGGACCCCACGATTATTTTGTTTTGCAGAATCTTATCCTTGAACTCTTTGAGCAGCTTTTTGGTTTTTAATAATTAAGTCACCTTGGTGATTTGGATACCTCATTCCCATCCAGTTTTAATGGGAACTGGGGCTCAGACCCTCAAAGGTATTTTAAATACCTTTGAGGTTCTGGCTGTGGGTATCCAAATCCGTTAGTCTACTTTGAAAAGCTCAGCCTAAATCTCAGATTCCCTGCCCTTCAGGCCATCACAAGAAGGGTGGTGAAATGTAAAGGTCCTGGGAACAGTATCTCCTGCTGCCTTGGCCAGCAGGGTGACACAGGCATCATAAAGATTAGTTCCCTACATGGGTGTGATGGGACAGTGCCTGCATGTGACCAGCATTTCCGTGACAGGAAAATGGGGGCATCGTGCAGGGGGGTCAGCCGATATAGAGTGCTGTGGAGGGACTTTGGTTTCAGTATCTGATGTTGGGGTTCCGTCCGCACCAGAATCTCTTCCCCGCCTCTCGGGGAGCCGTCTGTCACTCTCCCCACCCTTGTCCTGTAGGGTCTGGAAAGAGGGAGCAGGAATCTATTTATTCTGTAAGCAAAGCACTGAGCTACTCCCAGCCAGGCGCGAGTGAGCTTTCGGGAGTGCACAAAAGGTGTCATTGTGATTTATGGAGTAATTAATAAACAATTAAGGTGCTCTGGAGCATGGTTATACATTTTAGTTTGGCCGTCCATTCCGTGCAGATCCAACATCCCCATGAACCAGGGTCCAGAGTAGGCCACGCTGGGAAAGATGAAGCCTTCAGACCACAGAGGGTAGCAGCCTCATGGCTTTAATTCTGTGACGTCTCCCTGATGTCATCCCGAGAGTCTCTGTGTAGCTTTGCGCTGATGCTGCAAGTTTCTTATTATAGCAGCATGCTTGGGGAGTGCTAAGAGCAGGGCGCTGTTGGTCAGGAGTTAGGGCTGAGGAGTGTGTACCATTGTTATGTGATTAACTAACAGCGTTCAATGTGTGGAGTGAATGTTCTTGAAACAAAGTGACTAAGCCGTAGCTTGCGTTGGGTATTGTGTTGACAGGCGCTATGAAATTCTTCCTTCGTGCTTCTTACCAATGCTCAGCTCCACAACCGGTGGAATTCAGTCCTGAGCTGCAGCACCACGTCTTTACAAATGTGTTTTAACTGTGACGTGTAACGGTTCTCTCAGCTCAGTCCACTACCCTGATCCGATCCCACGTGGCCTGGAACAGACTCTGGTAGCCCAGTTATGTACCTCTTTTGAGCATCCAGTAGGCCAGTCATATGCCTTTTTTGAGAAAAGAGACTCAGTCACCATCAACACTAAGTTGGGAGGTACCCAGACATCCTATTTCATGGTGAAGTCTGTGAGTTCGAATTTTTGTTCCAGATTGGAACGGAGCGAAAACAAAAATTTCAAAACTTCCCACAAAAGGAAATTGAAAAAAAAAATCAAGTCAATTGAAATGTTGCATTTCAATTAAATGAAAATGTTTTATTACAATTTCATCCTTTACATGGTTTCAAAACTAAAACTGAAATGTTTCATTCAGAAGTCAAAACATGTTTCAACAGTATTGAAACTCCTCCCATCATTTTTTTAAAACGGAAACTCATCCAAATAGACACAAATCAGCAAAATGTTCACCTGGAAAATTCCCAACCAGCTGTGCCAATGGCCACTGAGCCGTTCGTATTAATGTCTATTAACATCATTTCATTTGTGTCTTCAGCTATACCTGAGGCCACCTCTGGCTGCTAGTGCAGGAACTCCTCATTCGGGGTGAAAGTCCCATTGACTGCTATGGTGCAAGATGAGACACTAGCTCATGAACTGACCGCCATCCCTGTCTTCTCTGTTTTCCTTTCTTCCCTTCTCCCCTCAGTGACTGCAGCTGGGTGAGCAGGACCAGTTTGAAGGCAAACATGTAGCTGCATGGGAAACTACTTAGCAAATGCTTCTGAAGAAGAAAGACACTTGCAAGAAATCTGGGTAAGTCTGTGAACGATTTGTCAACTGGGAAAGGAGCTAAAATCCCAACAAATATGATCCAAAACTTGAACCAGCTCCAGTCCTGGGTGTGACTCGAGGAGCACCATGACCTACAGTCTAGGTGGGCAGCAAGCAGCCAAAGGAATGGAGCTCCGAAGCTAGGCACTGTCCCACTCTGCCACCGACCATCTGGCCACTTGGATTTCAAAGTTGCTTTTTCCCCTTTGATTTGAGCCCCCCTGTCATTATATAACTACTAAAGCCTGGAGCGAATCAAGGAGGAAAAGCCAACACATTTCACAACGCCAGAACAGCAAAGATGGGAAATTTCACATTGTGTCATAGGTTAATGGAAACAATAGAAAGTTTGAGGCTCACTGCCCAGGCTTAAGAATAAAAACAATAGGTTGCTCACTGCTCTCCCCGTCAACTTCAGTGTGAGCAGGCCCAGGGACTTGCAAACCTGCAGCTCCAGCAGGCCACCTGGGAGTGCAGGTCAGAAGAGCACTGTGACTGGCCACATGGGAACAGTCAGGCAGCCCCGCTGGTGAGCAAGAATGTGGCCCTCCTGCACGGCAGTCCTGTGCCTTCCTCTGCGCTGCCAGGCAGCAGCCCCGTTCCCCACCTGCCCCGGAGCTGCCTGAGAGCAGGCCAAGGGAAGTACCGGCTTGCGGGGCAACTCGCGTCCCTTCCCTCTCAGGGAACATTCCATGCCCTCTGGGAGCTTCCTACCCCGCTCACCATGGGCCCCTGAATTCTGTCCTCCACTGTAGCCCTGCAAACCATGCTCCAAAAAGGGGTTGCCTGCAGCCCAAGATAGTGCAGACATACTGCTATGGGAGCTCCGATTCAGGACCCCGCGACAGGCTGCCATTTCCCCGCACCCATGGTAATCCGACTTCTAGTGTCCAATAAGTACATCTGACTGGACACTGCCAGATCCCCTTTTTGACCAGACTTTCCAGTTGAAGACCAGACATCTGGCAACCTTAGTCCTAATTCCACAAAGCACTTAAACACATGCTCAGTTGACTTCAGAGACACTCGAGAATGCACTTAAGCACTTTTCTGGACAGGGATTCTTTCCTGAATTGAGGGTTTAGGGGAGATTAATTTCCTTTACAGCCAGAATTATTGAGTGTGGCCCTCTGACCTGGGTTACACGGGAAATCAGACTAGATGATCATCATGGCTCCAGCTGCACTTTAACCTTCTCTGTAATAATGAAATAGATCAAGCTCATTATGTTTTAGGGCAGAAATACTCAGACCTCAGTGATTCAGGAGCCAAATTAGTGATCAACATTACTCAAAAGAGCACCAGATGTGTGAATTTAATGGTTCATTTACTATGTTTTTTTGTGGTTATTCTGACCAAGTATTATTTTTCAGCTACAATTGGTTAATAACAGATAAAAACAGCCTGGCTGGTTAATAACTTAGACTGATTAATAATTAAATTACACAATGGTTTAATATCATGTGTTGCAAAGAGCCACAGGAGACCCATTAAAAATCCAGTTGTGGCTCCCGAGCCTCAGTCCTGCGCATCACTGGTTAGGGGATGTCTACACTGAAATCAGAGGTGTCACTAAAGCATGTGTAGACACTAGAGATGTACATAGGGTTTAAAAATAGTAAAACGGTTTAACCTATTACAATTCTATTGATTAAATGGTTAACCATTAAGATGTTCACGTAGGTGGGGAACTAGAGATGTGGGAGATGCTGCAACCCCCAGGGTCCTGGCTGTCGGCTCAGTGCCTGGGTCTCAGCTGCCAGCCACACACCTGAGACTCCACTGCTGGCCCAGCAGTGGAGTCCCGGGCGAGGGGCCAGCAGCTAGGACCCTGGGTATATCTGCATGTGCTGCAGTCAGCCTCGTACTTCTTGTTGCAATGTAGACATACCCTTAGAATTGGGCAGGTTTTCTAAGATCATTTTCATAGCTTTTCTCTGAACCCTCTCCAATTTTTCAACAAGCTGTTAAAGTGTGGCCATCAAAATGAGGTACGGTATTCCAGTAACGGCCTCACCAGTACTGTACAACCCCTCTCTACTCCTACTACATAATCCCCTGTTGATACATTTAAGGATCACGTCAGCCCTTAGCCACAGCATCACATTGGGAACTGACGTTCAATTGGTTACCTATCATGACTCCTAAATTCATGTTGGAATCACAGGTTTCTAGGATGTAGTCATCCATCCTCCAAGAATGGCCTAGATTCTTTGTTCCCAGAGGTATAACTTTACAGTAGGCTGTTCTAAAATGTAAGCTGTTTGAATGAGACCAGCTCACCAAAAGATCTGGATCACTCTGTATAAGTGACTTGTCTCCAGGATCATTTACCACTCCACTGATATTTGTATCATCTGTGAACTTTACTGGCAATGACTTTATAGTTTCTTCAAGATTGCTGATACAAATATCAGATAGCAACTACTGAGAACAGATTTTTTTGTGAACTGTGTGACAGATATTTGTTCTGTCTCCTGTGTTGGAACCAGTAATTTAGGGCCTGTCAGATTTCAGTGGAATTTTCACTTGAGTAAGTATTTCAGGTCTTGACTCTTGCATGACCTTTCTTTCTTTCTTTCTTTGCTCACTGGGCATCATGAAAGAATGTGCATGGGGAAATTATTTTTGACGAGACCCTACCTAAACAATAATTACAAGGAGTGGAATGATCTTCCTGTCAAAGTGGATATTAAGGGCCATATCACACCACTGATTTTTAAACAGAACTCCCCATTGAAATCAGTGCACAATTCTATTTCAATATTGACATCGCCCCAATAAGGATACTGAGAATCAGAAGGATGTTCCTCATCAGATTAGTTTGTGGTAGGTCAACGGTACGTAAACTCACAGCTGTGCCCCTTTAATTTAAAAGCAACTTTACGTTTATTGCTAGGGCTGAAAGCACCTATCATCGTAGATTTAACATCAGCCTCCGGGCTTAAGATACAGCTGTTACTGTTTTCTTTTTTCCTTTATTTTTTTTCTCCTTTACACTAATGTAATGCTTATTTAGGAACCACAGCCATCTGTGTCTGCTGTGGCTGGCACTGCTGAATTTGCTGTTGCTTTCTTCTCCTGGTCTGATGAGACTCATGGTGCATAGAGAATTTCCCTGGACAGCAGAGACTTTCTTTGATTGCCTTTTTGATTCTTTCATAAAAAGATTGTTCACAGTCTTCTTTCTGCCCCCCACAATGGGTCTCAGCGGAAGAAGCTTGGATGTTGTTCTGCCCATGACTCCTTAAGCAGTTCTTTGATAAGCCTTGGATAAAGAGCTGACCAGACCGATTCTCCTGCTGCAGGATTCAGAGGCCTTTTTTACCTTTTCCCCGTGTTCCCTTTTGTGATTGTCCTGTAGTGTTTTGTCTCTGTACTGGATCTGTATCCATCCCCCATAAACGCTCCTCCACGTGAGTCATAGCTCCTTTCACCATAGCACCCTATACCCTCCACCCTATTGACCTGCAGCTGCATGGCAAGAACTCTTGGCTCAAGCTGCCTTTCCATCTTATTCTCTTATACCGAATTCTAGGGCCAGGTCCTCAGTTGGTGTATGTGCTGCATTATGTTTATACCAACTGAGGGGTTGGCACAGAATTTTTGATCCTGGAACCTTTCCTTTCGAAGGCAAGACCAAATCACTCAGAGTGTAAGGCCTTGTCTACACTACGAACTAACGTCGACTTTCTAGAGTTCGAATTGAGAAAGCTGATGGTATACATTCGATTGTGTGTGTCCCCAGTAAGCGGGCTAATTAGGTGGATCGCATTCATAGTTCCACGGCTAGCGTCGACTCTCAGAACGGCGCACTGTGGGTAGGTATCCCACGGTGCCCGCAGTCCCCATGGCCCCTTGGAATTCTGGGTAAAGCTGGCATTACATGATGGGGGCAAAAATAGTCTCGTGGGTTTTTGTTCTCGCTTCCCGTTACTCACCCCTCCCTCCATGCAAGGTGCAGAGACAGTCGTTTTGTGCCTTTTGGGCCTGCAGATGCCATCCTGCTTTCAGCAGACACAGCAGTGGTCAGCCAGCCACCGCTCCTGCTAGATCTCTTCTCTCCTACCGCTATGAAACCACCTTTGAGATTCTCTCGTTGTTAGGCCGGAATACCTATTCTCATCGCATCACCATCTCTTGCCCTGCGGCTACTATCCTACTGTACTCCAGGCAGTCCAGAAAATACATCAAGTCTGAAGGCTTCTGCATCTTCCACTGAGTGGCATCTCTTCTCTCTTCTTTCTCTATTCGAAGTGGGAATGCCTCCGCCATAGTTGTGCGGGCATGGAGTAGTACGGGCATGGAGTAACGCTTCCATTGCCAACTCTGCCCTTTTCCCTGGATTGCCTGGGGGAGTCTACCTCGGAGGTCCTCTTGTTGTTTGGCCGGAATATCTATTCTGGTGTCATCAGCATCACTCACCCTTCAGCTACTATCCTGCTGTGCTCCAGGCACTCCAGAAAATATGTCAAGTCTGGTGGCTTCTGCATCTCCCACCAAGTAGCATCTCTTCTCTCATCTTTCTCCTTTCTTTCATAGTTGAACGCTTCTGCTGCCAGCTCTGCCCTTTTCCCTGGACTGCCCATGCAGACACCATAGTAGTGGAGGCATGGAGCCCGTTCAGCTTGTAGCAGCAGTTATGGGCTTTGTAAACAGCTCGCAAATTATCATTGAACGTTTGCAGAAACAGAAAACCCATGCGAGAACGTGACGGAAGAGCAGTCATGAGAGTGAGGAGGACATGGATGCAGACCTCCGCAAATGCAGTGGCACCAGCAGCTTAGGGATTCTGGTGGCAATGAGGCAGGCTCGTGCAATGGAATAGCGATTCTGGGCCTGGGAAACTAGCACAGTCTGGTGGGACCGCATAGTGCTGCAGGTCTGGGATGATTCCCAGTGGCTCAGAAACTTTCGCAAGCAGAAGGGCACCTTTATGGAACTGTGTGACTTGCTTTCCCCTGTCCTGAACTACCAGAATACCAAGATGCGATCAGCCCTCACAGTTCAAAAGCGAGTGGCAATAACCCTCTTGAAGCTTGCCATGCCAGACAGCAACCAGTCAGTTGGAAATCAATTCAGAATGGATAAATCTACAGTGGGAGCTGCAGTGATGCAAGTGGCCAACATAATCATTGAACTGATGCTATCAAGGGTAGTGACTCTGGGAAATGTGCAGGTCATAGTGGATGGCTTTGCAACAATGGGGTTCCCTAACTGTGGCAAGGCTATAGACGGAAGGCATATCCCTATCCTGGCACTGGATCACCAGCGCTGCGAGTACATAAACCGCAAGGGGTACTTTTCTATGGTCCTGCAAGCACTGGTTGATCACAGGGGACTTTTCAGCAACGTCAACGTGGGTTGGCCGGGCAGGGTTCATGATGGTCGTGTCTTTAAGAACTCTCGCCTTTTTAAACAGCTGCAGGAAGGGACTTTCTTCCGAGACCAAAAAATTACTGTTGGGTATGTCGAAATGCTGATTGTTATCCTCGGGGACCCAGTCATTAATGCCCTGCCTCATAAAGCCATAGACAGGTGCCCAGGATAGTAGTAAGGAGCTGTTCAACTACAGGCTGAGCAAATGCAGAATGGTGGTAGAGTGTGTGTTTGGGTGTCTCAAGGCTTACTGACCCGTGCAGATCTCAGTGCCACAAATATTCCCATTGTTATTGCAGCTTGCTGCTTGCTCCACAATCTCTGTGAGACCAAGGGAGAGATGTTTATGGCGGGGTGGGAGGTTGAGGCAGACCGCCTGGCCGCTGATTACACGCAGCAAGACACCAGGGCGGTTAGAAGGGCACCTCCTAACGCAGCACACATCAGAGAAGCCTTGACAACTAGGTTCATGGCAGGGCAGGCTACAGTGTGAGACTTCAGCTTGTTTCTACTTGTTCTGTTTGTTTATGCATCCTGAAAACCCACCCCCTTGGTCAAGCCAATGTTTAAAACTTTTTTTTTATTTCTACATGTCCTTTTCCTTTCTCTTGCTCCCCTGCACTGAACTTTAAGCCAGCAGCCCTCCCATGTTCCCTCATTGCTTGCTGAACAATAATAAAGTCTTTGTTTGAAAACCATGCATTCTTTATTAACGAGTCACAGAAATGGGGGGATTGCTGCAAATGTAGCACTGGAAGGAGTGGGTGAGGGGGTAAGCACCTGGTGGGATGGCGGGTGAAGGGAGGACAAGAACATACAACAAGTCACAACTCTGGGAGTGCCACCTTTCTGATGCTTAGGCAGTCCTCTGGGGTGGAGAGGCAAGGTGCCCGGTGGTCTTTGCTCCAGCTGCCTTTCCTGCAGCTCTGCCAGATGCTGGAGCATGTCGGTTTGATCCGGCAGAAGATGGGGCAGTGCTTTCTGCCTTCTCTCCTCTCTCTCTCATCCCTCCATTGTTTGTGCTCATCCCTCTGTTGCTCCCTTTCATCCCTTCTCTGCTCCCACTTGTCCCTTCTTTCCTCACGCTCAGTTACCACTTTCCAGCAGTCCAGCATTGACTGTCTCCAAGCCCTAAGCTCTGCTCTTTTGGTCCGGGAGGACTGCATCAGCTCCGTGAACATCTCATCC
The DNA here is from genome assembly GCA_007922305.1 of Dermatemys mawii. Classification (NCBI taxonomy): domain Eukaryota; kingdom Metazoa; phylum Chordata; order Testudines; family Dermatemydidae; genus Dermatemys; species Dermatemys mawii. The sequence continues at coordinate 1,756,554 of ML677482.1, forward strand.
TGCATGCATTTTCTTCGCCATCTTATCTGTGCAAGCCTGTGGGACGTGGATGAGAGGGGGAGGCTGGAAACAGTTTCAGCTGTCAGACTGAAAGAAAGGGAGAGTAGTATTAAAAAAAAAATCCTCTGTGATGACAGTTGCACACCACCCCGCAGCGCCTGGTTGATATAAGGGAAGATCCCTGCTAACCAGACGCTAACAGCACAGCATCTGTGCTGTCCTCCCACATCACGGTCACAGAATGCATGGGCAAGCAATCCCAGACGCTGCTGGCTATCCAGATTCAAACCCCCCTCCCCCCCACAAAAGCTCGGGGAACTGCTGGGAGGATTTCTTTAAAGATAGAGACACTCTTGCAGACACTCTTGCACCCCAAGTCCTCAGGGCACTGTAATCATTAAAAAACAACAGCTTGTCAAGAGGGCACTCCATTGACCAAGGCACACTCACTAGGGCTGCCTTGTATGCCTTTCCCATCTGGGATACCTTCTTGGGAGAGTTGGGAGGTTACTGGCTCCAGGGTGATGAACAGCTCCTGGCTTTCGGGGAGATAGGTGTCTCCACTCACCTGTTCCATAGACTCTTTGCCGTCATAGTCCTCCTTCACCTCATCTTCCTCGTCCAGCAAATCCTCTGCCATGCTGACAATCACCCCATCGGTGGAGTCCACAGACATGGGTGGGATAGTGGTGGCGCATCTCCCTAGAATGGCATGCAGCTCACTGTAGAAGCGGCATGGTCTTGGGCTGTGGAGTGTCTGTTGGCTTCTTTGATTTTCTGATAGCCTTGTCTCAACTCCTTAATTTTAACACAGCACTGTTGTGCGTCCCTGTTGTGGCCTCTGTCCATCAGGTCCTTGGAGACTTTGGCATATTTATTGGCATTTCTTTTTTTGGATCGCAGTTCTGCCAGCATGGATTTGTCTCCCCATATGACGATCAAATCCAGCACCTCCCTTGCGGTCCATGCGGGGGCGCTTTTTCAGTTCTGGGACTGCATGGTCTTCTCTACTGGTGTGCTCTGCATGGTGAGCTGTGCAGGAGATCTCGCCACGCTGGCCAAAGATGAAGTGAGATTCAAAAGTTCCGGGGGCTCTTCCTGTCTAAATGCCCAGAGCATCCGCGTTCAGAGCATTGTCCAGAGCGGTCACACTGGAGCACTCTGGAATAGCTCCCGGAGGCCGGTAACATCGAATTGCATCCTTATTAACGCTAGTTCAACCTGGAAACGTCAATTTCAGCGCTACTCCCCTTATCGGGCAGGAGTTCGGAAATCGATTTAAAGACACTTTTAGGTTGACCTAAATGGCATTGTAGTGAGGACGGCAAAGTGGAAGGATTGATTTACCGCGGTAAGTTTGACTTTACAGCGTAGCGTAGACCAGACCTGATTATCAAACTCACCTGGAGACAGGGAACATTCTTGACTCCCAGTATCATATCTACTGACTTCACTCCAGCCTCCAAATTCAAAGAGAGCCAAGATAGTCCATCTGCCTCCCACTGTACATCCAGTACCTCCTGCCACTGATAGAAAACACAGTCACCTTTGAGAAAATCTGAGTTTAAGAAACCATGTAAATGTCCTAGCTGTGAATTAGCACTTGGTCTGATGGAGGCACATATGAGCTTTGCAATATAGTTTTGCAGCTGTCAGCATGATTAATGAACATTGTATTTTATTTCCTGCTTTATCAAATACTAATTATGTGTATGATAACTCTAAGAATCATGGTTGCTCTTGGTTCATTTGTTTCATTCTCCCTGGAGACATAACAGGGGATTGTTTTCCCCTCATTCCTGAAATTCTGTTTTAATTGCTTCTCTTCCACTTTCACGTGTGGTTTCATGCTCTGCGTGGGTCAATGTATCGATCCCTCGCTTTGATAAGGTCAGCAGAGACCAGGTGTGACATTTAGAAGAGATTGCTCCTCCCCAAACGGCTTACTCATCAGGAGTCATCCAGAGGATGGAGTGCGAGAAAGGGGGAATTGAAAACTATTACATATACTTATTTAGGCCCCTCTTAAGACAATTTGGCTAGTGAACTCATTTGAGATTCATGTGTACTTGATGAACATTTTAAGGGATCTACACAGCAAGTCGAGCATAATAACAACAACCTGATTGAACCTAAAAACTTGTGAACAGTGCAATAACAGTGCAACTGTTATTCTTGTCTGGCACGAGATGGCGATCTTTATGTATACTAGGTGTATACACAGAGGGAAAAATACTGGATTTTACATCTCACTCATCAGAGTGCACACACAATGGAAATGTGTAAGAGGTCAGAGTGGATCCTCAGCTGTGCTCTGACCCCTGATCAGGTGAAGCAAAGGGGCTGTTAAACCTCTGGAACTGTCCACCTGGGGATTCATTGGTTGGTGCAGAGTGAGCACAGCCAATTCCTTCCAGTCCCTGGTGTCGGGAAAAATATTAGGGGGCTGATTGTGAGAAAAGGTGTGTGCCCAGAGTGCTGTGCTCTGACGCGTCTGGGGCATAGCCAGTCTGGAGCCTGCTCTAAGCTGTCATGTTTGCCACATCACCAGCTTTTCCCAGGATCATCTGTTTTATTTAATCTATTTATTTTTCTCTGTGAGAGCTGTCCTGGGAAGTCTGTCAAGGTGCTCAGTGCATGCTGCCAACTGTGTGGCTTGATGGTAGGGTGACAAGACAGCAAATGTGAAAAACTGGGACGGGGGTGGAGACTAATAGGAGCTGATATAAGAAAAAGACCCCAAAATCGGGACTGTCCCTATAAAATCAGGACAGCCGGTCACCCTATGGGATGGGCTCAGGATCATTCTGATGTCCCATTTTTTTGTTCCTCAGTGGTGGCAGCACTGATCATTGGGGCTAATGCAGAACCCGTCTCATGGTCAAGATGCCTCCAAAGGTGCTTTTTTTGGCTCCCCGCACCATGCTGATTGTTCACCGCTGCGGGATAAGCCCATAAAATTCTCAGGACATTCCAGGCAATGGCAGAGCAATTAAATTAGACTCTCTGATTTTAGTCTCTCTTATCCTCCCATACTTCTTTGTCTCCACTTCTTTGCCAGGATAGGAAACGCCTGCTTTATAGAGTTAGGTATGCCATTCCTCCACTGGGCTGAGACTGACAAAGACAGGACCTAGCATCGCATGTGGGTCTGAAACCACAAGACAATTAAAATTTGTATACAGCAAATAAAACCTGTCATGAAGCCAAAAGATTGATCAAAACTCAGCTGAGCTGTCCCACCTTCACTCCTCTCTTATGGTTCCACTGGTCACTGGTCAGGCACCCACAGGTTCACAACCATTTGAAAAGGAAAAACCTCCTTATTAGGTCTGATCCTTCACCCTTCCTCCCACTCCTCCCTTCATCTCTCACCAGCCAAGGCAGGATTCTCCACTATGTAATATCTCCAGGTGTCATTTCCCAAAGCTCGTATCGGTGGCCAAACTTTGTTACTATGGAAGTGACTGATAAAACTCCCATAGGCTTTGATGGGAGCCAATGCTGGGTGAAGCCAATCCTGGATATGACGGATTGGATCACAGAAACCCCCTTGGGGCTGCCAACTGATGAGCCAAGACTATTTTTCCCCTGCTTTCCCTGCCAGCTTGGGACTCCAGAATCCTGCTTGGTTGTGCCAAACACGCTTGCCAGCTACAAACACAGACCCAGGTCTGAACCATGTCCCCCAAAAGATGTAGGCTTAAGTGAAAACAGCTTAATTAGTGTTCCTGTCTCTAACACCAAGATGCCCAGCTCCCAATGGGGTCCAACCCCAAATAAATCAGTTTTACCCCGTATAAAGCTTATACAGGATAAACTTGTAAATTGTTTGTCCTCTATAATACTGAGAGAGATATGCACAGCTGTTTGCCCTCCTGCCCTCCAATATTAATACATACTCTGGGTTAAATAGTAAGTTAAATCCTACTTTTTGTATTTAAAAAATGACTTTTAAGTGGTTCCAAGTGATAACAGACAGAACAAAGTGAATTACCAAGCAAAATAAAACAAAACACGCAGGTCTATGCCTAATACAGTAATAAAACTGAATACAGATAAAATCTCACCCTAAGAGATGGACACTTTCCTAGTCTGGGCATAATCCTTTCCCCTGGTACAGCCCTTGTTCCAGCTCAGGTGGTAGCTAGGGAATTTCTCATGATGGCTGCCTCTTTTGTTCTGTTCCAACCCCTTACATGGCTTTGGCACAAGGCAGGACTTTTTTGTCTCTCTGGGTCTAAATGGAAAAGCACCAGGTTTAAAGTGGATTTCAGTATCAGATGACATGATCACATGTCCTGTGAGTCTCCAAGCCCTCATTCCTCCCAGCCTGGCTCACAGGAAGGCCTGGTAGCAAACAGAGTAATCCACAATCAGTTGTCCTGGTTGATGGGAGCCCTCAAGATTCCAAACCACACCTTGCATAACTACAGTGGGTCCTCAGAGTTATATTTCATATTTCTAGCTTCAGACACAAGAATGAGATGTACATACAAATAGGATGATTGCACTCAGTAGATTATAAGCTTTGTAATGATATCTTACAAAAAACCTTTTGCATGAAGCATATTCTAGTTACATTATATTCATACTCATTAGCATATTTTCATAAAACCATATAGAGTGCAACATCACACTGAGTGCTTTTCAAAATACCACCCTAACTAAACTTTTGCCTGGTCTAGTTTTAAAGCTCCCAAGTGTTGGAATAGCTGTCCTTCGGAGACTTTGCTGCAGTCCAAGGGCTGGATTTTGTCTTCAGCTACACCAGGGTGAATTTAGAGTAACTGCAATGAAGTTATTCCAGAATTACCCCATGCATCTGAGATCAGAATCTGGTGCAAAGTCCCCGTCTGAGCTGGGCTAGAGTTACGCTCAGCAAACCGGTTTGAAATAATCCGTTTAATCTGGATCAGGTGAACTGAATATAATGATGATTTGCCTGATCAGAGGGGACAGGCCATTACACGGGTTTGGAGGCTTGGAGACTAGAGCCTCAGGCTAAGCAGATAACAGGGGATGCAAAAGTCCTTTAAGATATGTTTAGATATTCCCAGTTGTGTGGCCATCTGGGTTTGGTCCCTGTTGTAAGTTAGAGCAGCCTCAGGGCTGTTCCAATTTACAGTGCACTTGGCTGCCCACAGACCCATGGGGATGTTCTGACATTTAGGGATGGTGAGGGTACATGGATGCTCTGGAGACATTCCTTCTACCCTGGCCATGGCCCCTGCACCAGCAACTGGAATGTGGGGTAGCATAGGAACTACTGTGTGTATATACTTAACAATTTCCCCCCCACCCCCAAGCAGGAGATCCTCAAGGAGCTGCATTTGCCAGGTTTCCAAACACTTGCCATTGCCAGGTAGAGTCTCCTAATATTAGTACAGCCACACTGGGTCAGACCAGTGGTCCATCTAGCCCAGTATCCTGTCCCTGATAGTGGCCAGTGCCAGATGCTTCAGAGGGATTGAATAGAACAGGCCAGTTATTGAGTGATCCATCCCCTGTTGCCCTGCCCAAGCTTCTGGCAAGCAAATGTTTATGGACATCTAGGGCATGTGGCTGTGTCTCTGACCACTTTACCTAATAGTCATTGACGGACCTATCCTTCATGAACTTGGCTAACTCTTTTTTTAACCCAGTTATACTTTTGGCCTTCACAACATCCCCTGGCAATGAGTTCCTCAGGTTGACAGTGCATTGTATAAAGAAATACTTCCTGGTACTTGTGTTAAGTGAATGGATAAATAATACTTCCCTATTTATTTTCTCTGCACCATTCATGATTTTATAGACCTCTATCACATCCTCCTCCATAGTCATCTCTTTTCCAAGGTGAACAGTACCAGTCTCTTTAATCTCTCCTCAGATAGAAATTGTTCCAGACCCCTAATCATTTTTATTGTCCTCTGTACTTTTACCAATTCTACTATATCCATTCTGAGATAGGGTAACCACAACTGCACACGGTATTCAAGGTCTAAATCCAATCTAAATTCCTCCCTTTTGTATTTCATTCCTTTCCTCCCGGGTAAGCTGCTTTCACTTACCTCATCCTAAAGCAGTTTCAGTCTCTAGGTGTTTGCTTCCTTCCAACTCTTCCCGTCAAACACTTAGTCATCACTTAGCTAAGCAGCTAGATACAAATTTAGCTCTTTTGATCTTTCTCCATAAATCAATACCTCCTGCCCTTTAATCTTTTTAGTTGTTCTTCTCTGAACTCCCTCCAGTTTTGTAACATCTTTCTGGGAGTGGGCTGTGCTGTCTAGTGGAAAACACACTGGACCTGATTCTCCATGGCTGTATACCTTGTGTGGTATTTCACACCTGTGCAAGGTGGGTGTATAACACTACTGTCTTCATTCCTCCTTTCCATATATAAGGTGTGAGGCAAAGGAGATTCACAACCAGTATTTCAGTTGGTGTTGCCCAAGAGTTATTCTATACAAACAACCTGTTGGTTCCCTGCTCTGTGATATGACTATGTTGTAATTAATCACCTATAGCTGGCCCATGCCAGGTGACTCGGGCTTAGGGCTGTTTAACTGCAGTGTAGACATTCAGGCTGGTGCCCAGGCTCTATTACCCTGTGAGATGGAGGGTCTCAGAGCTCAAGCTGCAGCCCAAATATCTGCACTGTAATGAAATAGCCCTTTAGCGCAAACCTGAATAAGCTGGGGCCAGCTGCAGGCTTTTACTTGCAGTGTAGACATACCCTGTGAGGGCTTTGCACATGCAGTTCAGTAATCGGTTGGCCTTTGTTGGAGCTGTATCGAATTGCAAACTCTTGTCAACCTGCAGTCCTCTGTCAATTACGCCTAAATGTCTCCCTGAGTCAGTACTTCCCAGGTTTCTCCTGCTAACTATGTGTGTTTTTAATTATACCATTTTTCCAAGGCCAGGCTCTTGTGGCAGTTTTGTGACTGTGATTCTAGCCAGTCTGATCTCATCTCTTCGCATCGTTGAGTTACACCTACCTTCCTAGTGTCCATGGAGAATTGTGTCCAGTGCACTGGTGGTTGTACACACAAATCCCAGGCTTCCTGCCCAGGTATAGTAACTATTTGATTCCAGCACAGGAGAGTCTAGGACAAGTCAAAAGAACTCAGATGTAGCTCACAAAGTGCAATAATATGTGTTAACGTCAGCAGCATCAAAAGGACATGCCTACAGCGGATCCTGTGTTCATTATCCCTTACATATGATCTCTGCTGCAGGGGCCTTACTGTGTTTCAGGCCAGTGCCTCTGGGCCCAGCCATCCCACAGTATCCAAGAGCTATTCCTTCCATGCTCTTAACTCAGCTTCCATCTTTAAAGGGAGAGAAGCATCTTTTACCTGCAAAAGCAACTAATCCAGTTGGGCCTTTTCCAAGCAGATCAACTAACGCAACTGGGGTGAAGGCTACAGTTGCCAAAGTATGGCTTAGACAGTGCACTCAGCTTCTAGTGTGACAAAACAACACAAGCGGGAGGACGGGATGGGAGCCAAATCCCTGGTCCAGAGAAGTTCTTTCCTCTCTTCTTCCCTGCAGTCTGGGTGGGTATTTGTGAACTGTCTTAGATGTAGAAGGTTTGTGAAAAGGTCCTCTCCAGTGTAACTGATGAGGGCTCAGTGCCCTCAAGTAGTGGCTTATATTTGTGAGGTAGTATCTAGGCAATTTCTGTTAAGGGGGGCTTTTCTTCTGTTCAGGGGTGGGGAGGGGGTCTGGGAGGCAGCTGTTCTATTTTCTATAGCTCATGGAAACAAGGATGGATCAAGGATGGAACCAGACTGTCTGACATCCCAGGTGAAAAGCCTAACTACTGGGCTACAGAGTCGTCAGACTCTCTTTACTCCATTGAAGGGTTAGTGATTTATACAAAACCGAACAGCTCCAGGAAGAGATTGAGGAAGACCCTGACTGTAGTCCAGTGGGTTTTTGACCAGAAAGTCCATCCTGGATCTGACACATCCATTCTCTACTAACGTTTTGTGGAACCTCACACATTCTCACATTTTCGATTTCAAGAAATCTGCATTTTCTGATGAAAACCTGTTTTGTCAAAAACCTTCTGCCCTTACTTGCGTGCTTCTTGGCTGTAGATGTTTGAAACATGAGAACTCCAGGGACATCCTGCCTTGGACTAGTGGAAGGTGACCTTGTTTCTTGTTGAAATGGAGATCTCAGACAGTGGCTCCACCAGACACTTAAGCCTAAATGCTTTCCCTCTTAGGTTATGTTATGTTTACTAAATAAAACCATCGTGGAAGTGTCCCAGAGTGGCTTCAGGGTGGGAATCATTGCTCTTACTAGGCTGTTAAAACAGAATTAGCCCTTTTACCTCTAGGCATTCCCTAGAAACATTCCACACTTACTCAGGGAACACAGCCATTACATTAATAGCAATAAATCCCTTATTTTCATATCTCGTTATGGGTCAGATGAACGCTGGCTGGGATGCGGGGCTGAGATGACGCCCCATTGCCTGGCCATTGTGGATGGATCTAGTAGCACTGTGATGAGCAGTGTACCTTAATTATTCACCATTCCTTGAAGAAAAACTTTGCAGATGCCCGCCAGGCTGCTCAGTGTCACATCCCCTGTTCTCTAAGAGGTGTTAATGAATTCATTAATCAGTTAATGGCAAGGAAGGTCTTTCGGGACCAGCGCTGTGATTTACAGCCCCCACAGGGGAGACTCTCTCTCTGCTGGTGATCTAAAGTTTCAGCTTCACTAATTCAAGCCGGCAGAGATGCTGAGATTCACGCTGCAGTGCCTGGGAACTCACTGAGATTTTGTAGCCGGAGTAGTATTATCACTATTAGTAATAATATCAAACTCTTCCCTCCTGTAAACCTGTGCTCCTCCCTCCAACTTCCCTGTGGGTTGCTGCAGCACATGTGGATGGGGAAGGCTGGTGAGAGGGAGCCCAGGGAGGGGTGACAGGGAGTGTGAATGGATTTTCAGAGAGGAGGCAGTAAGTGTATGTGATGGGGATTGCCTACGGTGACAGGGGCGGTGGTTCAGGCTTGGACCAATCAAGCGTGACTGTACGTGGGGCAGCGAGCCCAAGTGGCAGCCCGTGCTGCCCCAGACACACTGCTATTTGAGGCGCTAGCTCAAGCAGACCTAGCTGGGATACATCTATGCAAGCTGGGACTCACGCCTGCCAGCTCAAATGCAGAAAGTTTCTCCCTTACGAAGAAAGTTCCCCTCTTCTTCCACTCCACAGCTGTTAAATTCAAGTTTCTGGAACCTGCTGTGTCAAGACATAATGAAGGGTGGAGTCTGAGCTGGGTTTTTACATGCACCCTGATCTGGCGTCTGGTTGCCGCCTTGGAGACGGAAGAACCTGAGCGATGCTTGTTGAACTGAATGTAATGTCATCTGTTGCAACTAGCAGCCAGCAGTGCACCCGTTGTGCAAGCAGATGGGCCCTGAAAAAAGGATACAAGTCCAGGTCCTTCAGAAGGACAAATGCCTCCATCTCTGCCTTTAATGAATCTGTTGGAGTGTCAGCTTTGGAAGTGCTGGTCTCATCCTTACCATTCAGTGGAGAGTCCTGGAGCCCGGGTGGACTCTGACAGTGTCAGCTGGCACTTTGACAGGAACCTCCAGTGCTCTGAGCTCACCTTGACCCTTGCTGACCCCAGGGGAGATGGCTTTGCTAAACGAGGGACCAACGCGTGCCACGTTTATCCAAACAATGCAATCAGAAGGGCTCTTGTGCACCGCAGACAGAGATCCAGTTAATGACAGACACCATTTTTTTTGTTCTGAATGTTCTAAACATTTATTATTCTGAATTGCCTTCTGCACATTTTACAATAATTACGACTAGTGTTTGCCTTGTTATCTCCACAGTTACTAACAAAAATGCCATCATTATCCTCGTCATTAGCAAAATTGATGTTGTTGTCCAGAGTTGCCGGCTGTGGGCCTGCTTTCAGAAGGAGTGTCTTACCATCAATCCTTATTTTCTCTATTCTTCCATGCAGAGGCGTATAATTACACTCAGTCAGATGGACCAAAGTGGGTGAGCGAGCAGAGATAATCTAGGAAAGAAAAGGATGAGGGAGAGTTTGTGGGTGGGAAGTTTGGTAGCCATCAGACCTACATTGCTGGGGTTTGAAAAGGCTGCTAATGGGAAAGTTTATATAAGTTTGTGACCAAACAGCCATTTTCCCTGTGATCATTTGGCATCCATATGGCTTCAGAGAGTACAAGGAATCCAGAACAACTCTGATAGCTGGATCCTGTTGTTTGGGAGTGGAAACTCTCCGGGCCACAGTCATGGACCAGTGCATGTGGAGGTGTGGAGGCTGGATTCAGCTGCTTTCATGTAACTGAGACCTCACTATGAACATAAGACCTGGGATAGTTATTGTTACAATTTTTATTTCATTAGCTGTTGGAAGCCCCAACAGAGATCAAGGCCGCATTGCAAACCGCTGTACGAAGAGAAGAGACCCTCAGAGACTGTCCCTGCTCTGAATTGTTTAGAGTCTAAAAAGGTGACACACACAAATAGCGATAGACAAAGAACAAATATGCAGTTTGTCAAAAGCACAGAGCTCTGAAGCTACAGCATTATTTCACACCACTTTGCTCCTCACCTGACAGGCCACGCCTATGACACCAACAACCCAAAAACCTTCCCTTCTGTTCAGAATTAGAATGAATGGAAAGCAAAAGGAGTTTTTCCAGCACCTATTGTGGATCTGGGCAGAGATTCCTCAGTAAAGATGTCTGGGAGTTATCACTCTATACCTCTTCAGCGCAGGATCTTACTGGAGGGCCTTGATATTAATAGCAAACTAGTAAAATCACTATTTATGGACCTTTCAGTCTTTCCAATCTCTAAGTACCAATTCCAGGAAAGACTAATGTAATCATTTCTGAATACTTGCTGCCATTTTGAAGCATTGACATTGGAATTTATCCAGGCAGACATTTGCCACTAAGCTTTTGAAAGAAAAATGAAATTTCCACCCAAAAATCTTTGTTGAGTTGCAGTTAAGGAATGGTAAATGGAATTCAGGGGTCTAACTGAAGAGTAAAGTACTACTCAAAGTGAGTAAATGTGGCAGAATCTGGCCCTTACTGAGCAAAATAAAATGTATCTAAGCCTTGGTCTACACTGTGGGGCAGAGTTGACCTAAGATACACAACTTCAGTTATGAGAATAGCATAGCTGAAGTTGACATATTTAGATTGACTTACCGCAGCGTCTTCACAGCACTGAGTTGACTGCTGCCACGCCCCCGTCGACGACGCCTGCGCCTCTTGCGGCGGTGGAGTACCGGAGTCGACAGGAGAGTGCTCGGGGATCAATTTATTGCGTCTAGACTGGACGTGATAAATCGACCCTGATAGATTGGTTGCTATCCGCTGATCCGGCGGGTACTGTAGACATACTCTGAGTTAGACAAATACCGCTAGTGACAAAGGTAGCATAGACTAATCATAACTCTTATGCCAGATCATAAAATAATGTCCATAATAATAAAGCGGGAACACTTCGTGCTATAGTGAACCAGGAAACGACACTGCAGAACAAATAATCTACATATACATTGAATTATCCAAATGTATAGCATGCCAAGTCTCAATTAAAGTCAAAGAAAAGGTTACCTTTGATTTCAGTGGAAGTCAGACTGGGCTGTAAAATAGCAACACATATAAGAGGCAGGTTGATGATCTTGGAGAATTATTTTATTTATGGCACATGGGCAGAAATTGAGTTCATCTACCTCAGTATGCTGTCTTTTGACAGTGGCCAATGCCAGGTCTTCAGAGAGAATGAACAGGTAATCATCAAGTGATCCATCCTCTGTTGCCCATTCCCAGCTTCTGGCAAACAGAGGTCAAGGACACCATCGCTGCCCATCCTGGCTAATTGCCACTGATGGACCTATCCTTCGTGAACTTATCTAGTTCCTTTTTGAACTCTGTTATAGTCTCGGTCTTCACAACATTCTCTGGGAAGGACTTCCGCAGGTTGTGTGGACAAATGCTTTCTTTTGTTTCTTTTAAACCTGTTATCCATTAATTTCATTTGGTGACCTATAGTTCTTGTATTACAACACTTCCTCATTTACTTTCTCCACACCAGTCATGATTTTATAGACCTCCCATAGTCCTCTCTTTTCCAAGCTGAAAAGTCCCAGTCTTATTAATCTCTCCTCATATGGAAGCTGTTCCATACCCCTAATCATATTTGTTACCCTTTTCTGTACCTTTTCCAATTCTAATACGTATATTTTTGAGACTGGACCACCACATCTGTATGTACTATTCAAGATGGGGGCATACCATGGATATATATAGAGACAATATGATATTTTCTGTGTTATTATATATCCCTTTCCTAATGATTCCCAATACTCTCTTAGATTTTTGACTGCTGCTGCACATTGAGATTGGGATTATGTTTTCCAATGTGCATTACTTTGCATTTATCAACACTGAACTTCACCTGACATTTTGTTGCCCAGTCAGCCAGTTTTTTGAGAGCCTTTTGTAACTCTTCGCAGTCTGCCTGAGGCTTAACTATTTTGAGTAGTTTTGTATCATCTGCAAATTTTGCCACCTTACTGTTTACCCCTTTTTACAGATCACTTATGAATACGTTGAATAGGAATGGTCCCAATACAGACCGCTGGGGGACACCACTATTTACCTCACTCCATTCTGAAAACGGACCATTTATTCCTACTCTTTGTTTCCTATTTTTTAACCAGTTACCAATCAATGAGAGTACCTTCATAGAATCATAGAATATCAGGGTTGGAAGGGACTTCAGGAGGTCATCTAGTCCAACCCCCTGCTCAAAGCAGGACCACTCCCAAACTAAATCATCCCAGCCAGGGCTTTGTCAAGCCTGACCTTAAAAACCTCTAAGGAAGGAGATTCTACCACCTCCCTAGGTAACCCATTCCAATGCTTCACCACTCTCCTAGTGAAAAAGTTTTTCCTAATATCCAACCTAAACCTTCCCCACTGAACCTTGAGACATTACTCCTTGTTCTGTCATCTGGTACCACTGAGAACAGTCTAGATCCATCCTCTTTGGAACCCTCTTTCAGATAGTTGAAAGCAGCTATCAAATCCCCCCTCATTCTTCTCTTCTGCAGACTAAACAATCCCAGTTCCCTCAATCTCTCCTCATAAGTCATGTGCTCCAGTCCCCTAATCATTTTTGTTGCCCTCCGCTGGACTCTTTCCAATTTTTCCACATCCTTCTTGTAGTGTGGGCCCCAAAACTGGACACAGTACTCCAGATGAGGCCTCACCAATGTCGAATAGAGGGGAATGATCATGTCCCTCGATCTGCTGGTAATGCCCATACTTATACAGCCCAAAATGCCGTTAGCCTTCTTGGCAATAAGGGCACACTGTTGACGCATATCCAGCTCCTCGTCCACTGTAACCCCTAGGTCCTTTTCTGCAGAACTGCTGCCTAGCCAATTGGTCCCAAGTCTGTAGCAGTGCCTTCTCTCTTATACCATGACTACTTACTTTGTTTAAAAGCCGTGGTGAGGGACTTTGTCAAAGGCTTTCTGAAAAGCTAAGTACTCTATATCCACTGGATTCCCCCTTGTCCACATGCTTGTTGACCCCCCTCAAAGAATTCTAGTAGATTGGTGGGGCATGATTTCTGTTTACAAAAAACATGTTGACTCTTCCCCAACAAATTATGTTCATCTATGTGTCTGACAATTTTGTTCTTTACTATAGTTTCAACCAATTTGCCTGGTACCAACGTTAGGCTTATCGGCTAATCACATTAGCTATCCTCCAGTCATCTGATCCTGGTGACATATTACTGTTTATTTTATCAATTTGTTCCAAAACCTTCTCTAATGATGCCTCAGTCTGGGACAGTTCCTCAGAATTGTCACCTAAAAAGAATGGCTCTGGTTTGGGAATCTCCCTCACATCCTCAACCGTGAATTCATTTAGTTTCCCCACAATGGCCTTATCATGCTCAAGTGCTCAGTTAGCATCTCAGTCATCCAGTAGCCTCACTGGTTGTTTAGCAGATTTCCTGCTTCTGATGTACTTAAACATTTATTTTGCTGTTACTTTTTGAGTCTTTGGCTAGCTGTTCTTCAAATTCTTTTTGTCCTTCCTAATTATATTTTTACACTTCAGTTGCCAGAGTTTATGCTCCTTTCTATTTTCCTCAATAGGATTGAACTTTCACTTTTTAAAGGATGCCTTTTTGCCTCTCACTGCTTCTTTTATTTTACTGTTTAGACACAGTGGTGCTTTTTTGATCATCTTACTATGTTTTTTAAATTTTTTAATGTTTATTTTATAATTTTAATTGTCTTAATTGGCAGCAGGGGAGATTCATGTTGGCTATCGGGATAACCTTTCTAATTGTGGGACTAGTTGAGTGCTAAAGCAGGTTGCCTGTGGTGTACGTGGAGTACTTGTTACTGAAGGTTTTTGAGAGCAGGTTGGACAGGCACCTGTGACAAATAGTCTGGGTGTTCTTGGTCCTGCTTCAGCACTGGATGGCCTCTGGGGATCACCTCCCACCTACAGTTCTATGATTCTGTGGTGGTTTTAACCTTGAAGGCCCTAAGTAGTCTGAGATTTGGTTACACAAGGTCTTCCATGCCGCCCCAGTGGAGGCACTTGATAATATAATGGGAAGAAATGGCTAGCAGTGTGTTTTCCAGAATGGCGCCTCAGTATGGGAATGAGCTTCCTCGCCTTGGTTTGTGGAGAGGGGAGTGGGGCACCCTCTAACCTCTTAGACACAGTGCCAGGCTCATCTCCACACATTCAGGCAGCAGGCGGTCAGAGGAGTTAATCCAGGTTAGTGGGGAATCTTCTGGTGATCCTGTTTTAACTGCATTAGGATGAAGCTGTACACATTGTGAGGGAGCCCAGGGAAGGACTAATTAATGGCTGTATCAGCTGGAATAAATATACAGTGTGCTGTTCTCTGCTAGGTGGTGCAGAGGGAGGAGAAGCATTAAAATCCCATGGGCAGAGGCTTAGAAGTGAGGGTGTCATGGAGAGGAGAGTGCACCACAGCATGTCCCTGTGACACTACGTCTCTGCCCCTCCATGCCAACTGCTCTTCCTGACATGGGAGAAAAAGGAAGGTTTCTCTCTGTCATACCAATGTACCAGCAGATATACTTGTAACCCACACTCACCCAGTGTGGCGCTCTTTCCCCCTCTAGTGGTTTCTGGGCCACAGTTAACTGTTGATGGGCCTGCTGCAGCCTGGGCTGAGGGACCAGAGCACAATCTGTCCACTCCCAGCTCCAGCGGGCATAACAGAAGCTCTTCAAAAGGAGCTCAGCTTTCAAGGCAAACTAGGGACAATGGAACATTGTAGGAGCTAAGGTGCTGGCCCAGGGCTCAGGAGGCCTGTGCTCGATTCCTGACTCTTCCCCACTCTTCTTGGGTCCTCTTGAGCAAGTCACTTCATCGCCCTGTGTTTCAACTTTCTCATTAGTTACATGGAAATCATAATTTATCGTTTCTCCCCCTCCGCATGGCTGTCTTGTCCATTCAGGTGCTAAGCTCTCTGGAGCAGGGACTGTCCTGCACTGTGTTGACACAGCGCCTAGCGCAATGGGGCCCTCATCTTTTGCTATTGTATATGATACTAAAGTAGTACACAAGAAGGAGCCTGTGTGTGCACTGCAGCTAGGACCCTTTTTAAATCCATTCTACCCTTTTATTCTGCCATTCATTTAGAGATGTCCCCAAGTCCAATGTTCCCTCTAATTTTTTATATCCATGTGCAGAATGAATTTTGTTATGTGCACCAATATGGAGGTGATGTGTGGCAGGGGTGGGGCCGAGGGGTTCAGAGTGAGGGAGGAGGGGGCTCAGGGCTGGGGCAGAGTGTTGGGTGTGGGGGGGGGGGGTGAGGGCTCTGGTTAGGAGTGCAGGTTGTGGGGTGGGGCTGGGTGCAGGCTGCCCTGGGAGAGAGTCCTCCCCCTAGCCCTCTCTCACCACAACAGCCCAGGGCTAGGGGAGAGGCGCCTCTCCCCGCTTGCGCAACCCTTGATAGCCAGCTGTGCGGCCACACGGCTACCCTGCTTTGAGGGAACGTAGTCCCCAGCCCAGTGTTTCTTGTGACGTCACAGCTCACTGCTCTGGAAATGAACGAGATGGTCAAGCGCTGGATGTCGGCCTCTCTGAAAGAATGATGCAGGGAGCAACTGGGAAGGAGAATGCTGCTATGGACACCCATTTACCTTGTCCATGAGCAATGAAGGGGATAAAAACAGTGAAAAAAGAGGGCAATAGAGCTAAGTAAATACACTGATGTTGTGACAGTAGCACTTGGAGGCCTTAGCTGTGATCAGGGCCCCAGGATGCTAGAAGCTGTACATAGAAGCAGAGACACTCCTGGCTCTGAGGTGCTTATAATCTACAGAGGCAAAGCGAGGTAAAGTGACTTGGTTATGGTCACCCAACAGCTGAGTGGCAGGGCCAGGAATCAAACCTGGGTCTCCTGACTCATATTCAGTTGCCCCTTGCCTCTGTCTGACAGGGCACTTTGTCAGCATTCCTGGGCACCGCCAGAGCCCTTTAAGCAAGAGATCCTCCTTTATGGCGTCAACAGCTTCGGACAGGCTTGGCATATTAATTATTAATTACATCGAGAACGCGCCCTGCATTTGATCGGTAGTTAATAGCCCCATCTCCTCCTCCTCCTCACGGACATGCTGCCGCTGTCAGCTGCCTCACTCCAGTTAAGACCCCAGCGTTAGAATTAGGCCCAGAAACTATTTTCCAGATGAGTGGCTTTTAATGGGCTCTCCAGACGTGTCCGCTGCTTCCTGTGAGTGACTAGATACGAGGAGAGGAGAGACGCCGAGATTGATTCGTGCTGTAAGAAGTGTTACGTGTTTTAAGTAACCAGGGCTTGGTGCAGCTACAGCTGCTATAAAGCCCCATTGAGTTTATAGCCCGTGCTCCAGAAGTGCATGTTAATTACACACAAAGCCAACGCAAAGGGCCTACTCTAAAACCAGACACTCGCTCTGTTTGCAGAGAGGGTCTGAGCAGCTGCATCTCAGAAGATACAGCTCCCATGCTTTTTGTGGCTAGCTGATTTAAATATGGGCCCCGGGCCAGTGTTCCGTCCACCTTTCCATGCCTTGCCACCTCCAGGCTGGATGAATTCACTGCCCTAGTCTAGATGGGACAGCTACCTTCCACCCATCCGGACACTGCAGCGAGCCCAGACCCAGGTACCCTGCTTTATTATGTGGTGTTTCATGCAGGGAGCCCATTGCTCTGCTGTTGGTGATATGCACTGGCTTCCTGGAGCGGGGCTGAGTCAAGTGTTGGTTTTATAAAACTGTAAGTGCTTTGGGGGCTGGTTTGCTCTGAGACCCCCACGGCCCCTGTGTGACGTAGCCACTGCAGAGATCCGCTAGCCCCATGTGGTGCAATAAGGAGGGGTTGGGAGAGCAGGAACTCCATGAAAGGGCTTCTTGGTGCTGGAAAACAACTCACCTGCCCTTCTGGGCTCTCCAGAGCTCCTGGTGGCTTCCCAGGTCTATTGCCAGACATGCCTGTCTTCCCAGGCTCACTGGAGATGGCGGTGGTGAGGGGAGGCTGTTCGAGCTGTATGCTCACCTGGAGTAAATCAGTGTAATGTGACTTTGGCACCGATTTACACCAGCTGCAGATCTGGCCTAGTACCTTATATTGCTGTGCCGTAATGCACCCATGGGATGTAACAGGGATCCTAATATAGTGAATGAATCAACAGTGGGGCATATTGTCTCCCCATACCACCTATCAAGCCATGGATTTCCTGTCTCTAGCTGTTCCTCTTGTCTCTTCATTCTAACCCTCCCTTTCTCTACCTGCTCCAGGACTGCCCATGCCAGTCTGCTCTGTGCTTTTTTGTAGCACCTTAGTTGGGCCGCGGAGTGAGTGTCAAAGAGGCCATAACAGAGGAGAGAGGGTCTGCAGGCTTGGGCCAAGAAACAGGCAATTCCCTTCTACTGCACTGTAAAAGTGGGAGTAGGTTGTGCATTCACAAGCCTCAGGGTATGTGGATCAAAGTCAGCTGGGCGCCCTGGACCAATCAGTCTTGTCTTCCTTCTCCCAGCCAATGGGCTTCTTCTTTGAAATGACAGTTGGGGCACCAAATTCTCCTTCTAGTGCTCTAACATGCTCAAGTGCAGGGCTGCAAGGAAAACCCCAAGCACGCTCTTCTTGAAGGGGGATTTTGTGATCCTTTACAGCAGACTTGTTTCCAAACACCTCACCCACTTAGCCCGCATGATGTATTAAATAGCCTGTAACATTTAATTCCCTCCAAATAAAAGCAACCGTTTCTTAATTGGAGTCTGACAAAACCAAACACCTCATCTTGGGGAACTTCTGCACCATGACAGAGCCAGAAAACGGCTACATCAGAGAGACAGTCTCTCTTGGAGCATCACAGCCAAATGATTTCAGCTCCCCCAAATCAGGGGGTTAAAGCTGGCATGCTGATATATCTGTGGCAGTAGCGGGCCACACGCTAATAATTTATTTTTAATGCCATGCTGTCATTAACTATGCAATTTCCTCCAGGGTGTTTGCTTTGAGATTGCGAGATAATTACATCTCAGAAACCAGGCTAATTACAGTTAACAGCCTGCAAACTGAAGGCACCTATTTTTTCCAGTTCTTTTTTTCCACCAGAACTCTTCACAATTACCTGTTAAAATGTGACCATCAATTAGGAAACCAATTCGGCGGAAGCAATACATGTCCGTGACCCCCTCTTCTCCCACTGATGTGCATTGGCTGGAGAAGTGAAAACCACTGCCGGGATGGAAATAAGGAACTGAATGATGGCGAGGTCATTACTCATGCAAATAGCAAGAGAGCCATTTCTGGGGACCGAATGCTTTTTTTATGGCAGCTGACCTGTTAGACATTGACTTCTGTGATCTGCACACTGCTGCCCTCTGTTGGATGCAATACAGTGGGCCTGCCTACATGCGTGGAGGCTCCTTGCACTCCCTCAGTGCAGAAGAACATTTCCTTTAGAAGATTGGGTAGCGCCCTATGTTTTTTGAATCCAGTCCCATAAGTTCTATTTTCAGGGCTGTGTGCATATACACAGCTAGCCAGTGACCATGTTTTCTGTCTGCTGTGTACTGTGGTTTTCATACTAACTTCAATCCAGCCTCTTCATTATCACCTGCAATGACTTGCAAGGGACAATGAATGTCTCCTAGGTGCTTAATGACCTGACTACTCCCACATCTCAGGTAGTTAGACATGGGAGAGGGGCTGGATTTCACTCCCAGCTCTGCCATTAACCTAGGGAACGTGACGAGACCTCTCTGTGTTGTCTGTTTTGACTGTAAGCTCTTTGGGGCAGGGCCTCTCTTACTGTATGTGTATAGTGCTGGTACAATGGGGCACTGAACTTGACTGAGAATTCTAGGTGCTACTAATACTTAGGCTGCGAGCTCTTTCAAGCAAGTAACTTATTTTAAGGTTTATCTATTGTGTAGCACCTAGTTCAGTGTTGTTTTGGCAATATGGAAATGATCACCGTAATTAAGGGGCATGAACTGAACCTGCAAATAACTGGGGATGCAAAAGCTGTGGGTGTGACAAGGGATGCTTGTTTGGAACAATCTTCCCCAGTATGTGGGCAGGGATTTCTACAGGCCAGCAAAGGAGCAAATCAAGCTTTGGCTCCGTGTTGCGACTTGATTCCCTGGAGGTGGAAGCTCCTTGGGAAATGCTCAGTGGCGGCAGGGATGGAGCTGGAAGTCCTTGCAATGGCTGCAGGTGGCGGAGCAGCTCGGATGTCTTGCAAAAGGCAGAAAGGGATTAATGAGACTAGAGAAGACAGGAAGGCTTCCTGCAATAGGACAAGGAAAGAATGAAACATGTTGCTCTTTCTCTCCTTCCTCCTGCTCCATGTCTGACCTCACTGCAATTCAGAGACCTAGTCAAGGACTATGAAAGTGTTTCCCAACCAAGGAGGGCACCAGGCTATTGAAGAGGCAGAGGAAGAGGAAAGGATTATTATGGGATGGGATCCCAGATACCTTATCCTTCCCCCTACCCACCATGCAAATATGCTGCAAAGCATCTACAGGCAAAGCAACAAATGGATCCTTCAAAGCCACCCAACTTCACTCGCTGCTTCCCACAGCATGGTGAGAGGGCACATGACACTTAATACATCCACAGGGCCCATAAGCTTTTCAACAGATTCCCCAGTAGGGTCCCGGGATGCATAAACAGGGGAATCTTGAATAGGAGGAGAAAAGTTGGTTTGCCTTCTGTATTTGGCACTGGTGCAACCGCTGCTGGAATCCTATGCCCAGTTCTGGTGCCATCCGTTCAAAAAGGATATTGATAAATTGGAGGGGGGGGGGGTCAAAGAAGAGCCATGGGAATGATTAAAGGAGTAGAAAACCTACCTTATTGTGTCAGACTCATGGAGCTCAGTCTATTTAGCTTCACTAAGAAAAGGTTAAGGGGTGACTTGATCACAGTCTGCAAGTATCTACACAGGGAACAAATATTTCATAGTCAAAGAATCAGAGACCCATAGGGTCAGAAGGACTGCAAGGGTCACCCAGGCTAATCCCCAATCGTGATGCAGGGTTTGTTTTTTCTAAATCATCCAAGACAGTTGGCTATCCAGTCTCCTTTTGAAAATCGCCAGTGAAGGAGATGGGCTCTTCGATCTAGCTGAGAGAAGTGTAACATGATGCAATGGCTGGAAGTTAGCTAGACAAATTCAGCCTGGAAATAAGATGTCAATTTTTAACATTGAGGGTAATTAACCATTGGAACAACTTACCAAGGTTGTGAAAGTTTCTCCATCACTGACCATTTTTATATCAAGATTGGATGTGTTTGTAAAAACTCTGCTCTAGGAGCTAGTTTGGGGCAGTTCTCTGGCTTGCGCTCTCCAGGAAGTCAGTCAGACTAAATAATCAAGATGGCCCCTTCTGCCCTTGGAATTTATGAATCTATGTGCGGAGCTCCTCCACTCTTTGTCCTACTTCTCTTGCCTGTGGCCCAACCCCCATGTACAGATCCCTCTGTTGAGTCAGGATACTGAGAGTTATGCAGCTGCACTGGCAGCTGCCCTCCCCTCTAGGATTATTCCTGCTAGCATCAGATGACACTGGTGCCTAGGCACCTATGCGGGGATAGACCAAAATGTCCCATCAAGGTCTGCTCCATCAGCATCACTCCTGTTTAGAAAAAAGTAGTAAAATGCCAAGGGAAGATGCATGAGAGAGATTTCAAAACCACCTAAGGATTTGGACAGCTAAAGCCATGGGCATTAGCTGTCCAAATCCCCAAAACAGCTTTGCAAAATTCTCTTTATTCTCAGCCTGAACTAACAATGGGGAGTAAAAGAAGCTGAGTCACATTCATCCCTGGTGCAGCCAGCCTGACAGCTGAATAGTAACTACAACAAGGGGTTCGACCCCACACCCTTGTACAAACATTCTGAGGGTTTAAATGGCGCTTCCCCTCAGGACGGGGTGAGTTTCTCCTGCTCTGTATTGGAACATACTTTACAGGGCCCCTTTAAGAATGACAAATAAAACCTTTACTGAAAGGCACAAAGGTTCATTTTCTAACAGCTTTAGATCTTATCTGACACGTACACCTACCCTCATTCTTTCTGTTTTTACAAGATCTGTGAGGATTGTTTATAATCTTTGCATTCTTGAAGAATATATTTTTCTTCAGGGACTCTGGATCAGGGACTAATTTAATTACTTTTTTTTTAATGATCAAGCCAATAGCTATAAATTGTTAACAAGTTCTGGTGGAAATTGGCTCCCTGGAGACTTTGTTATACTGAATAAAATAACATTAGGACAGAATTAGCACAGCTTATTGAGTGGCTGTGTCTTCAATAGGACAGCAAATTGGTATTTTTCAACGGGAAAAAAGTACCATCAAAAATCCACACCATGCCCAACACGGGGCTGCAGCTTCCTGCCACGAGAGAGCCTAACCAAGGGCAGGTCTAGACTACCCGCTGGATGGGCAGGTAGAAATCAATCTTTCGGGGATCTATTTAGCGTGTCTCATTTAGACGTGGTAAATCGATCCCCAAATGCTCTCCCCGTTGACTTTGGAACTCCACTGCCGCTAGAGGCAGAAGCAGAGTCGACAGGGGAGCGACAGGGGAGCGGCAGCGGTCGACTCGCCGCCATGAGGACACTGAGGTAAGTCGAGCTAAGATACGTCGACTGCAGCTTCGCTATTCCTGTAGGTGAAGTTGCATATTTTAGGTTGATCCTCCTCCCTCCCGCCAGTGTAGACCAGGGCGGAGACAGAAAACAAAGCTATCGAACCGTGCACTATGACTGAACCTGCAGTGCCATCCCAAGTGGCCTTCTCCTCAGGTCAGCCACCAGAAACGATCATTCAGAAGCTTTCCAGACTGTTTGTCCAACAAACCTAATGCCACTTTGTCCTTTTGAGGGAAAATGAAAACAGGCTCCTTGGAAAATGTGTTCACTTGTAAAGAAACAATGCGGGAGGGAGGGAGAGGAACAACCCTGGAAAGACTAACATGAGAGATATTGCCTGTAAGAGATGAGGAGGGAAAACAGAGCCTGGGGGACAGGAGTATTTTGACTGGGGTCTGTGCACGGATCAGCTGACTCGAGTCCCACTAACCCTAGGCTTACACTGATGTGTAGATATACCCTGAGTGGCTGGCAGGTGTAGAAGCACCACACACAATTGAGTTTGTTTACAGCAAAAAATACCTTGGCCCAACTCCTACACGCTTGGTTCCTTTTATGTGGAGCGGCGCTATCAAATAGCAGGAAGGGGTGTGCTGTGGCAAGGAAAAGACGGAAACTACCTTTCTAATTGTGTTATCTGATGATGGGGACAGTGATTGATTCCTGAGGCTGGCTGAAGATCAACTAGAGATCCTGCATGATGGTAACGGAGGCCTTCTGTTTCCTGATCTAAGCCCCATCACACAAAACAGATGTAGTAAGGTCCTAGCGGAGACCAGGAAATCTTTTGTGTGGGAGGGTGTGGAAGCAGCAGTCCTCTTCCTTGCCAGGCTGAGGAGCTGATACAAAGAGAAAACGTGTATCTGTGGGTGAGGAGGGACCTGGCTTTGTAAAAAGTCTCTTGCTTGAAGTGCAATCTAAAAGGCCTGGACCGGATCCAAACCCTGGTGATAAGGAACACTGCCAAGGGAATTGAAAAGCAGGAAATCCAGCCTGCTGACATATTTTCCTTAATACCCTTAAAGCCCCAAAGTCTGGAGTTTATAAAGGCTGGATTATAACTGTTCTGCCTTGTCTTCCCTCCTTCCTGTAAGGGTGGGGGGATACATGATGACCATCTAAGTAACATAATGCATATGTGGGATGGCAGACATCCTCTTTGCAATAAAGCACCTAGCAGGCCTGGTTCTCCATTGCCTTGCTCCCCACTTTAGTCATCTACACCCATCCCAAGTGAATGTCAAATGCTACTGGAAGAGAATGGTCTCATTTGACACGCACTTTGCACAGGTGCAAATGGTGAGGCAAGGCAGCAGTAAACTGGACTTTTTCTATTAAATTTGCAACTGATCTGTCTGCCAGCTAGTATGAATAGTTTCACTTCACCTGACCATTTGCAAGTTGCTTCCTGCTTACAGCACATGGTAGGTGTAAGGGTGGAAAATGAATGATAGCTTACACCTATGCAGAGTAGTCCCACACATAAACTTGCTTTGCTAACTGTGTCACTAGCTGCAATTCTGAAGATATACCCTGGCATCTCTTGCTATAAAGATCATCGCAGACCTCAGCAACTAGGGAAGTCACAAGCTAAGATTGTGTCAATGTGTCTGACACCAGCTTTAAAAAGCTGCCAGAGTGGATCAGACCCGCAGTCCATCTACTTCAGTATCCTGTCTCTGGAAGCGACCACAACCAGCTGCATCAGAGGAAGATGTGAGAACCCACAGTAGCAGCTTTGGGATAATTTGTCCCCCATTATTAGGTCTCATCCTGATATCTAATAGTGACTTACCTAAGCCCTGAAGCACAAAGTTTAATATTTCTTCCAAACTTATCTTAGCATTAACTATTAAGAACATAAGAATGGTCATATTGGGTCAGGCTAATGATCCATCTAGCCGTTAACTGTTATAACACTGCACAGTCTTGTTATCCACATAAACATCCAATCTCCTTTTTGAACCATGCTAAAGTCTTGACCTCAGTAAATTTCAGTGCCAGGGAGTTCCACAGTCTAAATATGCATTGTGCGAAAAGGCATTTCCCTTTATCCATTTATCTCTACCCTTTTGGATCTACAAAACAATTCACACCGACCAAATCCAAACAATGGAAACACTGGCCCTTGAACAAAGTAGTAACAGATAAAGGGAATTGTAATCCTCCTCCCTTAGATCCTGGGAGGACAGACTTGAATGCAAATATGGTATAAAGCAAAACATTCTGCAAGTTTTTGGAAGGAAAGAAGGGATTTCTTCTCTCTTTGAGTAGTGCTGCTGTTTTCTTTTCTTTCTTCTCCAGGCAGCTGTAAACATATTAATATACTGCTGGCCCCAGTGATCTAATTTGAATATGAAATGAAGTACAAAGCAAGCCAACACTGAAAAGGGTCCGGGAGCCAACTTTCCCAGTGGCACATGGCAATTTCTCAGGTAGCCAGGACCTCAGCCATGTGGTGGTTTAGAGATATGCACTGACACCTGAAACTGCCTCCAGAAGCCTGCAAGATCTACTCTAGTCTGCAGAGAACTGCTATCAGCTCCCTTCAGCTACCAGCACCGTAGAAACGGGCTGCTGCATTCTGCATTAGCTCTAGGGTTGGGATGGTTTTCAGGGACCCCACTATTTGTTGCAGTCTGGCGGCTGCCATCAACCATGGCAAGGCTCATACAGGCAAAAGAGATGGTCACAAGTGAGACCGTGGCCTGCTGACAGGAATGAGAGGGAGCCAGTTTAATGTCAGGGGTGTTTAGGTTAAGCTGACTCCTGCCTTCTCTGGGGTGGAGGGTAGAGGGCATATAAATATGGGGCCATGGGGCCATGGACAGGGGTTAGGGAGGCAATGGGGTCATGTTTGCAGGTGCCTCAGATCTTGGTTATCCAACCTGAGGCACTGAAAATCAGGTCCCTTTACCATGTCTCAAGTACAGCAGCCAAAGTCACTGGGCACTTTAAAATTGAGGCCAAGGTCAGGCTAGAGGAGAAATGCTGTCCAGAGTGGCATCTATTCCTTGGGCCTGGCAGCTGCCTTGGGGTGCTGTGCCAGCCGGACCCAATTCTGACCCATTTTTGCCATATGTGCTTGTGTCTATTTCTCTCTTTTCTTTCCCCTCAGCTTGTCAAACTCAGGCCCAGCAAAGAAACAAATCCATCTTTTCAGAGATCAATTACTGTGTCTAGCTGCAAAGCCTGGAAATCCAATTAACTCTAAAATAAATATTAAAAAAATGAAAAATATACTGAAGGGAGGGCATAAATCACCTCGAAAATGTTCCAAACATTAAAATAAACAAGGAGGAATTTCAACTTCATTTGTCTTTTTTTTTTTGAACCTCTGTCATTGATTTATTTTATTGCTTTGGTATCATTCCCATTTTGTCTTTGCTCAGTTTCAAAATCGCTTGATCTGTTTGGACTGGAGCTTTCGCTTCTCATTCCACCTGGCAGGAGCAGTTGCAGTGGCAGCAGTCTGCCTCCTTTAATCTTCTTGCATGCACGCATCCCCTTTGTGAGACTGCAAGCGGCTTGCCTTTTATGTTAGGAATTTGAGCTGTTTCTATTTGTTAGGGTGTTTCTGGAGAGAGAAAAAATTTCATGTAGATATTTCTAGATTTGAAAGGAATTGTCAGTTGTGGGTGAAGAACACCACACACACATAGAGGTATAGACATAGAGCAAGCCTTCTCCTCACACCCAGCACTTGATTATTGTATCTACCTGGAACTGACTTTTGGCTAAACCTCACGTTTCTGCACTTCCTCACACATTCCAGGTCTCCTCAGGGACTCCCCTCCAAAATAGCAGACTGCACATGGGTCATAGGAATCTAAGAACTGCCAGACTGAATAAGAGCTGAGGCACACCACAGTCTGGTATGCTATGTCAGAGGAAGGTGCATGAAGCATTTTAGCACAAATGAAAGTTTGGCAAAATAGGTTGTGTTGTCAGAGTTGAAATATTTTGTGGAGACGCATTGGGTTTTTGGTTACAGAGGGTGCGCGCACGCATGTGCGTGCGCACGCACACACACACACAAGAGAGAGAAACATTGGAGCTGGGTGGTTGGGATGCTGGCCTTGGATGACTGAGACCCAGCTTCAAAAGTCAAATCCCTGCTGTTAGGGTTTCCTTTCCCACTCTGAACTCTGGGGTACTGATGTGGGAACCCGCATGAAAGACCCCCTAAGCTTATTTTTACCAGCTTAGATTAAAACTTTCCCAAGGTACAAATTTCTTGTCTTTGGATAGATGATATTGCTGCCACCACCAAGTGCTTTAGGGAAAGATTCAGGGAAAGGACCACTTGGAGTTCCTATTCCCTCAAAAATATCCCTCCAAGCCCTACACCCATTTTCTTGGAAGGCTTGAGAATAATATCCTCACCAATTGGTATAGGTGAGCACAGATCCAAACCCTTGGGTCTTTAGGACAATGAAAATTAATTAGGTTCTTAAAAGAATAATTTTATTTAAAGAAAAAGTAAAAGAATCACCCCTGTAAAATCAGGATGGAAGATAACTTTACAGGGTAACAAAAGATTTAAAGACACAGAGGAATGCCCCCTAGACTTATTTTCAAAGTTACAAAAAACAGGAATAAATCTCCCTCTAGCACAGGGAAAATTTACAAGCTAAAACAAAAGATAACCTAACATGCCTTGCCTGGCTTTTATTTACTATTTTTGTAACATTAGGATTGTTTGAAGGAGATGGATTTTTTACTGACTTCTGTTAGTCTGGAGAGAAGCACACAAAGAGCAAAAACAAAGCCTCCACCCCCCTCCTGCCCCTCAGTTTGAAAGTATCTTCTTTTCCCATTGGTTCTTTTGGTTAGGTGCCACCCAGGTTATGTGAGCTTTTTAACCCTTTACAGCTAAGGGGGAATTCTAGGCTATCCTTAGCTGTACGGTTATGACACCTGCTCTGTCACATTTAGAATGATCTGTGGAGAAAGGGACTGGGGAGAGTAAAAAACCATCTGAATAGCTGTCACATGACACAGTGAATTCCTCCAGGAATTGGCTGGAATGTTGCCATGTGACTCAGAAGTGTCAACCTCCCTGTGACCCCAACCTCATGTTGGTGCCTTACAACCCAAGCTACTCAGATTCTGCAGTGGTGGGCACCAGTACAATACCTTATCCGAGTGAGAGACAGACTATCTGTTTGCAGAGTTATCACTATGTTGGACACAGGCTATTAGAGAGAAAATGGGGGAGAGGTGACCTCTTTTACTGGGCCAACTTCTGCAGGTGCAGAAGATCATCTCTGTGTAGCTCAGAAGTTTATCTTTCACCAACAGGAGTTGATCCAATAAAACATATTTGACTCATCTTGTCAGACAGAATATCTGGCAGCCAAATGTTTCCTAAATGCTATTTGCTTGCCAGACCTCTTACCTCCCCAGCCGGATGAGATGGGACAGGTCTTCTGCTTTGAAATAACTGATGTCTGGAAATATCTCCTGTGATGCTGGCAAACTATGTGCCAGATCAGGTCAGAACCCCGGGCCAATTCACTTGAGTGTTAGTATAGATCAAAGTGTTACATGTATTCAGATGTTTAAGCTTCACTAAAATGAGTGGAATGTTACTTGTGTGGTTTTCACTTCTTTGTTCCTGTCATGATGTAACAGCAAACATTTACATGGTAAATAGCCTTTTAACTAAATAACTCATCAGACATCCAAGAAGCATTGGGGAAATGCTAATGAAGGACATTCACAGAGAAGGCTAATTCGAAAGCAAATTGCCATTGTGGTGATGACCTGAGGTGAGAGACTCAAAGTGAATCCCTCACTCATCCTCAAAGGAACAGTCCATGTGGGTGGAGACACTGCCAGTTTGTGTTCTGTCAGAAAAAGCTGCAAGTATGGACTCAAGTAAAATTCTTGGTCTCTGGATTGTTTGGATTTAAACAGGGCAGAATAACTGAAGGAGATGCAAAAACAGAGATCCAGAGTACCAGCTGAAATGAGGTAAGTGATCGATCTCTTGGGACAGGGAACAACCTGATGTGGTGTGATTTTTGGTTTAAGTGACCCTTTATCACAAAGTCCAGTTTGTCTGGGTGACAGGATAGACTGGACAGCCCAAGGGGACTGTCTGTGACTCCATGGTGAGACTGTTACCATGATCCAGGAGTTCACCTTTGCTGCTATAACTATCTAGTTACAGAACACATCACCAGCTGGGGGTGTCTGCCCTGCTTTCTGACAGTGTGCCCTGAGCTAGGCACTCACAGTTATGTGCTGCTCCAGACATTGTGACACCTCCCCACTCACAGTTGTGTGCAGTGAAAAAACAATCCCTCCCTCCCTCTCCTACATCCAAGCATGTTCTCATGCTGGGACGATTTAGTTAGGGTTGGTCCTGCTTTGAGCAGGGGGATGGACTAGATGACCTCCTGAGGTCCCTTCCAACCCTGATATTCTATGATTCTAACATCCGGGGCCAAAAGGATGGAGGAGCAACTGGAATACATGATTGTGGTGTCAGACTGCCTAGCATAAGAGATTGTTATATTTGCCCTAACAAGAACCATCTTTCACCCTTCCCCTATTTCTAAGGCCCTTCCAATGTCTCACCTCCCCCATCACTAGGATGTTTCCTGTGTCACACACCTCTCCCACCCACCTTCCATTGCCAAGAGCCTTCGACTTTCCCATTCATCTCCTTTGTCTTGGGCTCCCCCAGGTCCCGATCCCTCTCCCTTTGCTAGGCCAGGTATGGAAGTGTAAGTATCAAGTTAGTTTCTATTCTCACTCTTGGGGGGTGGATGCTAAACTGTTTATTGTGGAATAAAAGGACGATTACAAGTCATTACCCAAGGACAACATGCTAATAATTTTTTGGCAGGGCACACAGTTGGCGCAGACTACAAATGTTATGCACTGACAGCAAAGGGAAGTTGCCCCTAAGGAGATAAAACTGCTATCACTGCCATTAGAAAGTTGGAATAATAGCAGCAACCTATTAAAAATTACTGCAGGGGTAGGTGTGATAATTTTAGCATTTTCAGAGTGCCACTGGCAAATACACTCTTCAGGATGTCTTTAGAAGTTAGCACTATAAAGAAGTACTAAAGACTATCGTGTCTGGACTTCCTCAGGGATAAATTTGGAACACAACATCTGAGGGACTGGAGAGTTTTAAAAATGAGAAACGCCGATGTGGGTGTGATGTTTTGGGGGTCCGTCAACGTCTGCCTTATAACCCTGAGCAGCTTTGGTTCAGAGCTCTGACCCCCAACCACCTGCCGGTGGCCCACAAGACTCACTCTGGCTTTGCCCAATGTGACTGACCTTGGTACTCTTCTAGCCCAGAATCTGCCCCCAAATCATCCTCCTGCATGGTCCAGTCCCTCTCACTTAGCCTCACAGAAAAAAGTATTATGTTCTCTGCCTCAACACAGAGACAATATACTGCTCCAGCCTAAGAGCTGACTGGATGCACAAACGTTACTGAACCTATCTGGCCCTGATGGTTTATCATGAAAGTAAAACATGGTGATTAGCAAAAGAGCCTGTATTAAGTGATACCAAGTAAAAGAAATAAAGGTAGAGTTCATTACAAGCAACTCAAAGTGAAAGCATTCGTTGAAAAGTCAAACTTAATCAAGCAAGATACAATCTTTGTTAAAGGTGGTTTCTCTCACCCAGTCTTCTTTCCAGCTTGTTACTGGCTGGCCTGGCCAGAACCCATCACAGATCACATTGCTTGGTTTCTTTGTCTCCTTAAAGTGAAGGAAACTTAGGGGCTCACTCCCTCCATCTTTATAGTTCAGCAGACATTTGCTATGGATTCTTCTGAAAAGTACCCCAGAGAAACTTCATTAGTTCGTGCTGAGCAAGGGAATCACAGGTACATCTACACTGGAATAAGAGACCCATGGCACAGCCACCACTGGCCCAATTCTGTTGATTTGGGGTCGTGGGGTTCAGGTTGTGGGTTTAAAAATTGCTATGTAGACATTTGGGCTGGAGCCTGGGCTCTGGCACTCTGCCACCACGTGGGGGTTCCCCAGCTTGAGCTCCAACCCGAGCCCAAATGTCTACTCAGCAATTTTACAGTCCTGCACCCCGAGTCAGCTGACACGGGCAAGCCCTGGGTATTTAATTGCTCTGTAGACGTCCTCCATGGGCTCCAAGCTGGTCTTCTCCCACTGGTGGTAGCAAGTTCTCTTCCAGCTGCAACCTCTGAGACACCTGACTAGCTCACTGAATATGGGCCACACCTTTCTTGAGGTGTGGGTCTCTTTCCTTTGTCTGGAGAAAACCTGTTTATCAACTCCCCCTGACACCCTGGTTTAAACACCTTTTAGCCACAAACTTTGAAGCATATTAGTCAGTCTCCATGATTTCATGTACGGCATTCACAACTGCATTATACAATGATATTATTGGGCAGCGCAGTGTTAGTTTGCAAAGGGTATCGCACAAGGCATATTTTGTACACATGCTATTGCAGTAGTGTGTAGGGTGTGAATACAGGAGAACCCAAGGGCACAACAGGGGAGATTGTTAATGAGCTCAGACAAAAATGAGACACCCTAGAAAGAATGAGGAATTTGTGTACTGTTATGAGGCTCGGCTTTAAGAAGATAGGAACTGCCAAGCTGGTCAGACTCAGTCTCCAATAGTGGTCAGTAGCCACTGCTTCAGAAGAAGGGACAAGAAACTTTTCAGTCAGCAGCTCTGGGATCTCTGCCCATTGGGAGACCCCAGTGGTTAGAGACTGGTTTATGCCCCAAAGTTTCTCTCTCTTCCAAAATGGTTGTAATTCCCAGTCCTTTTTAGAATGTTTGCAAACTCTTGACCTGTGATATCATGTGGTACTGTCCCCCACAGGCTAGTTATATGTTTTGTGGTCAAGGATTTCCTTGTATCCGTACAAAATATTATCATTCAGTTCCATTGACTGTCTCCTTGTGGGTGTATTTATGAGAGAGGGTGAATAGCAGTGCTGGATCTACCTACCATACATTGTTCCTTATTTTATGTTCCTCTCTCATGTGCTCTCATATTCATTTCCACTATGGTTTCATGAATGTTTCAGATGGACATGCGTGCCCCTGGCCACTCCTCTCTATCAATTCAGATCTCAGCATTAGCAGGTCTAGGTGCCTGGGGTGAAGGAAACCACGTGTTCTGGGGATGCCGCTGAGTTCTTGTAGTAGCTCTTCCTGGCTGGAGGGAACTTGTTTTAATATGCTAGTGATGCAGACAAAATACCGTTAAACCAGTCCCCGTCCCTGCTTTACTGCTGATTTAATGATTGGACAACGAACTTGACTTTATTAAAACATTAAACAGTAAAGTTTAATAATACACAGTAAAGGGTTTTTTTTTTTTTCTAATTGTTAAAGTGACATGGAGAGAGAGATTGTTCCTAACCGCATCCTTTGGCCCACAAGCACCGCTATCAGGCACTGATGCAATCTCAACAGCATAGCTTCTGCAGGAAAAGGAAGAGATGGATCTTTACTATGTAACTTTAGCGCCCTCATGGCCAAGATGGAGTCTTCTCTGTGGGCAGCTCTGACCAAGAGAAGGAGCGCACAGGAGTGCAGCAGGAAACGTCCCTTCAACCCCAGAGGCACCTGTTCCGAACCCCCACAGAGTGAACACACACACACACATCCTGGCAGAGTACAATGGATATAAGGAAGGGAAATATTTATTTACAGAGGGGTGAGAGGAGAAAAACACAATGATCTGCAACACAGGGAATCTTCGTTTGGGTGCCTTTGCTCCTAAATTAGGCTGGTGTTTTCAGAGAAGCCTAAGGGAGTTAGATGCCCAAATTCAATTGAAGGTCAGATTTCCAAATGTATTTAGACACCTAAAGAAATAGGTAGGCTCTTTTGCAAATCCCACTAGGCACCTAAGTGAGTTAGACACTTAATCTGTTTGGGTCTTTTTGTAGATCCTACTAGGTGCCTACCTATATCTTTAGGTACCTAAATACCTTTGGAAATCTGGCCCTGATGGCCTATCACCTTAGGTCCCTTTGAAAGTGCCAGGCTTAATAACAGCAACCACAAAATCCCAAAGCTGGAGGATTAAATGGCTTATGGGCTTCAAACCAGCAAAGAGGGTCATCATGCAAAGCCCACTGAAGTCAAGAGAATGACTTCATAGCATGTTACACTTCTTAGTCATCAGCTCGCTAGCAGAGGTGAAAGTAAGCCAGTCCACCCCAGTATGGCATACCAGCAAGAGCTGGTGCAACATACCAGGGCGGACTGGCTCCCCCAGGCAGCAATTTAAAGGGCCTGGAGAAGCCAGAGCCTCATTGCTGGAGCCTCGCCTCAGGACTCCAGAGTACCGGCAAGTCCTTTAAGTTACTTTCACTTTCACTCACTAGTGAGTGAAAGTTATTACCATCTCATGGGTGTTTGGTAGATCACAATGAAACCCACTGGCTCAGAATAGAAGTGCCCTGGGAGGCAGTCAGTTAAGGTGATTAGAAATAAACTGAAGTCAATAGGGAGGGGTATCCATTGACTTCAATAGGAGAAGGATTAGGCCCAATTTGAGCACATCTGTGCAGGGAGAGAAAGATATCCACTTGGAAGACATGCAGGGAGAAGAGGGCAGGAACTAAGCAATTCTGTCTAAGTGCCACAGCCTTCTTTGTGGAATGGTTGATGATTGAAGGAACGACGAGATGCCATGTAGCTGATGGGTAATGACACCCACACAGAGATTTCTAAGGCCAGATTTTCAGAGGAGCTCAGCATGTTGGTCATTCACTGGGTGCTGAGCTTTTTGAAAATCATTGGCTATGCTCTACCCAGTCCCTTGTGGGATGCACCTATAATAAAAAGCCGCATTATCACAAGACTAAGCAAGACAGACACCAACGTATTTTCTCGTTTCTAGAGAACAAATACCAACAGCATTCCAAGGCCAAACTGACATGTGCTGTATACCCATAGCAGTGAGTAAGGAGGAGTATGAATCTAGACTGGGTGCATCCACTACTCCCACCTTGTAGCAGGTGGTTGGGAAGCAACAGAAGAGGCAGTAGCTGGGACAGGGCCCATAGCAAGTTGTTATCCCCTCAGAGCAATGGAGACTCCGGGAGGGAAATGTGTCTCAGAGAGATATCGCTCCAGCACGATGCACCCAAGAGCTACTCCTGAGATGGTACAATTTACACACCTCTCTTCGCTCTAAAGGCACAACCAGTCCTAGAAGATTAGCTAGACCAGGGGTATCAAACATGAAGTCCGGAGGCCACATGCAGCCCACAGGGCTATTTCCTGTGGCCCGCCAAACTCCCTGTGTGTCCTCTGCCCCACAGAGTTATTTCTTGTGGCCTCCAAGCGCCCCTCCCCTGCTGTTCCCTTCATCCTCAGGATGCCGTGTCCCCACTCCTCTGCTTACCTCCAGGTGCTTCCCGCTGCAAAACAGCCATTTGGCAGTGCTTAGTGCTTTCCAGGAGGGAGGGAGGAGGGGCAAGGAGCCTCACACTTAGGGAAGGAGGCAGAGAAGAGGTGTGGCAGGGGCTAGGATTTGGGGATGGATTTGGAATAGGGGCAGGAAGGGGACGGAATTGGAGTGGGGATTTTGGGGAAAGGGTTGGAATGCGGGCAGGGTAGGGGTGGGAAGATGCGTGGCAGGTGCATGACCTTATGGAAGGGGTGGAATAGGGGCAGGGCCAGGGCAGTGGGGGAGGGGAGCAGGGGCCTTTTGTACCTTTATATGAAAAGGTGTCAGTGATGTGGCCCTTGGGCCAATGTACTAGTCCTCATGTGGCCCTCGTGGTGATTTGAGTTTGAGATCCCTGAGCTAGACCCTAAGTGTTCAATATTAGGAAGCCATATAGAGCCATAGATTGAAATCCTGGCTCCACTGAAGTGAAGGGGAGTTTTGCAATTGACTTCAAAGGGGGCCAGAATATTGTCCCTAGTCTCAAATCTGCCTGAAGTTGCTCATGGAATAATCTTTTCAGCTCAGTCTCTGACAGGTTTCATACAACAAAATACTATGGCTCAGTTCAGTGGGGTTGGTGTGCTGTATTCAACTGAGGAATATAAATGGGCTGAAATCTCAGAGAGTGCCCTGGTCAGGACAAAGCCACAGGGGCAGAACCATGTGGGCTGCAGAGTCCAAAATGGGCCCAGTGGGGATCCTGCAGACTGGGATGGAGCTGTGTAGGACCAGGTCTTCCTGTCAGCACACCTGCCTCCTAGTATTTTCCTTTCTTAGGCACTAAAATATGTGAGTGTATAAAAATCTCCTGCAAGTTGAGCGCACACACACACACACACACACACACACACACACATATATCACAATAACTAACTCCAGTACCAATGCTAAATCATCAGAAACTAATATAACCTCTACTGGGTATTTTTTTCCTGAAACATTCTCCCACCCTTCTAGACCCTAATATATTGATTCTGTTTGCAGCTCCTCACATTGTATTATTTATAAGAAGCAATATTCTAGCCTCCCTTGACAGTGTTTGAGGGGTAGCAGAAAGCAGTGCAGCAGAAAGGTGGTGGAATAATTTTGGTTATGTTTCCATAGCTACCTTGCTGTTCAATGTGGTTTATTCCATTTTAAAGTCAGCCAACACACACGCAAATCACCAAGTGAAGTATGTTTGCACTAATCCCTGGTCTGCCTATTGCTATCAACTGTGGCTGTGGTTTGTGTATTTAAAGGGGCACTTTCTGCATACATAAATGGCCAAGCAGCATTCTAGATAGCTATAGGAGGATGATAAGCATATTGTTTCTTTTTTCTTCTCGCCTCTGATGTGTGTGTTCCAATCCACCCCTCTTATAGTATAGATATTTATAACATGCATTCTGCACAGAGGAAGTTTGAGGTGGGATGGTGCCCTCTAGTGTCAGTTGATGTCCTTGCAGTCCTCGTCCCAGAAGTAGGTAGAAGTACTAAAGGATGGTAACAAAGAGGAGACCTGAAGAGCTTCATGTAGCTCAAAAACTTCTCCATTTCGCCAAAAGAAGCTGGTCCAATAAATGCTATTACGTCACCCACTTTGCCTGAGTAAGATAGAGGAAAAACCCATCACATTAGCAACAACTGTGGGGAATAGCTTGTGGTTTTTAGGGATGTTTTTGGATTTGGATTCTCGCCATTGAACTTCAGCCTAAAGATAGATAGATGTCTCTCTAGCATCCGTATAATGATGGAGACAGGCAGACAGACAGGTATTCATTTTTTCCTAATGAAAGCACTGAATCAAATATTAGCGGATGTGCTCCATTTTCTGGGCATGCCCCTGGTTTTGCATCAGTTTGGCCGTATCATTGGGGGCTGGGGTTTAAGAAGGAGATGAGAGGGACAGGCACAGCACTGGGAAGAGGACAAGTGCCCCAAGCTCCCAGAGCATGGTTCTGCCATCCTAGGAAAGTGGCAGCTCGCAAGGGGCAACCCTGGCCCAAAGGCTGCACCTGGCTGGCATGTGGCATTCAGGCCCTGGCCTGCTTTGTAAGCAGGGGTGAGCTGCACCAGTCACAGAGGAGTTGTGGCCCTGGCCTGCTTTGTAAGCAGGGGTGAGCTGCACCAGTCACAGAGGAGTTACGCCTTTGGGAACACAGCCCTTCCCCAATATCCCCAGTGAGCAGTGGGACAGTGCACACTGCATCGCTCCACAGGGTAATTCAAATCTGAGAGACAGCCCGGCTGCCTCTCTGTCATGCTGTGCAATTTTGGACAGCGGGGGCCCATTGAGGGAGTGGGTCCTGTGCTTCCTTCAGCACAGGACTTGCAATTGTCCTGGGCCACAGGAGCCTTGCACCCTCTTACTCCAACGTGCACCCTCACACTAGGGCCAGAGAGAAATCTGGCTTATAATAAGTAAAATGGGAGGGAGGGAGGAAGGAAGGAGCCCTGATGTTATTCAGAACATACTCACACTGCGTCCGGCTCTGCACTGACCATTCCTAGGGCAGAGCCCAGCTTCACCAGAGGAAAATTCCTATCTCCTCTAAGCCCTAATAGAACCCGGGAGCAACCAATGTCAGTTCTAGCAGTCGCTAAAGTGTCGTTGTGGATTCTTCCCATTCCCAGTAACCAGCTAGACCAAAGCCTTGGAATGTCTGATTGCTGCTCACAGGGCAGAGAAGACTTCTGCTACCTTGCAGGGAGCAATTGACTTAACCTCTTCTCTCTCTCTCTCTCTCTCTCTCTCACTCACACACACACACACACATACACACTACCATTTTCATAGCCATCAGATACACAGCACATCAAAGGCTGCTCCGCCCAAAGGCTGCCTACAGAAGCCCATCTCCTACACACATGGGACAAGAAGTGACAGTTTGGACCATCTCACCTGGAAAACACCTGATTCCTAGACCACCGTTTCTCAAAATGTGGCCACCAGTGGTTTTTTGTGTGACCATGGCAGCCTCCACATCAGGGGCAGAGATGGGAGTTGTGGGGGGCAAAGCAGCAGCCCCTTCATGCAGTGCCCAGCTGCTGCTCCTGAATAGCTGTTACCCAGGGCAGTGAGATGCTCCTTGGTTTTTGGACTGCTGCTGCCAGCAGGGGTCAGTGTTCTGCACCACATAGGCTCTGGGGCAGTGTCTGTGGTGTGTGTGGCACCGAAGGCAGCTCTTGTCAGTGGAGGTGGCTGTAGTGTTTGACCACTGGGGTGCTCCCTGAGCAGCTCCCCCACTCCTACCTGGCTTGGTCTGGAGAAGCCTGGGTCTCTGCAGGTGGCCGAGGAATTCCTGACCCACCTTCCCTGGGGCAGGCTCTTGTTGAAGGGCCGCAGGAGGCAGAGACAAAGATGGGTCAGTGCTTCCTTACCTGTGTCCACATTTGCTGCTTACAGTGGCTGTAGCTACCTCAGCAACTCAATGGTTGCACACTGCTGTGAGGTTGGCACCTCCTAGGGTGACCAGATGTCCTGATTTTATATGGACAGTCCTGATTTTTGGGTCTTTTTCTTATATAGGCTCTTATTACCCCCACCCCGTCCCGATTTTTCACACTTGCTGTCTAGTCACCCTAGCAGCTCCCTGGCAGAGGGACGGTTTCCCACTCCATGGCACGCTTCAAGCACAAGAATAGGAGCAAAATCTGGATGCGCTCAATGGGGAGCACTTCATTCTACACCCTTCCTACTACATCAATAGATTACAATGACCTGGACATGTCTATGTCCATATGGATGAGTTTTTCCTACAGTTAATTACGTATTTCAGTAAAAATTCTCAGAGTGGCCACCAGCAAGCGTTGGTGGCTGTGCTCTGAGGCCACCAAAAGTTTTGTTGTGAGGACCCCTAGATTGTCAATCTATACCATTAGCAGACACAGCTCCTCAACCCAGAAAACAATCTAGCCTGACGCAGAGTGCTAGGAAACAATGACAATACAACAAACAGATAATACCTCTGGTATGATTTACCTGTCTTAAAGACAATCTGTGGGTGAATACAATCCTTGTGAGAAGGAAGGGCTGATGCTGTGGGTAGATATGATGGGAACTTTGCACACAAGTTTTGTCAGTGTTAGATCCTTTTAATCGTTATGTGGCAACTACTGCAAATTATACTTGTGGTCCTACCTGTATTTCTGATATCTTAGGGTCCCTGTATCTTTTTGTCTGTGCAGACAGCTCCCAGCACCGTGGAGGCCCCAATCCCTGACTGAAGCTGATGGGTGCTGCTACAATACAAATATGAATATAATGCTAAGATCCAATGCTGTCAATGCAATTATCTCCTAATCCATATCACGTTAGTCATTCCAGTTCCTTATCTCTCAAGTGCCCTACATTTGGAGAGGAAGAGCTGCAATTTGGCCTGGGAACTCCAGGTCTGACCTGCCTGAGGCTGATGGGGAACCATCAGTGAGTCTTCAGGCTCCCCAGGAGTGGGCTCTTTAAGAAAAGATGCTGGATAGCAGTTGGCCCAGTTCCAGCAACTGTGTGTGCCAAGATACAGCAGGTCCGGTCAGCAGACTGTGGTGGAAGGGCCATCTGTTCCACAAAGAGGAGATGTCGAGGCTTGGAGGAAAGCTGTTGAATGAGTGGTCCCAGATTATGTAGTCATTTTGCAGTGTGTGCCAATGGCACTAAGCTGGGATTTTCAAATAAGCCTTAATCAATGGGACTGCAGCGCCTAAGTCCCTTTATGCAAAGCCCAGCCTCAAATGATAGACCCTGCAAGTTCACTTAATGCATGACCTAGCCCTGATATGAACATAGCTCCATAGATAGCCCTCTGCAAGTGCTCATTGTGTCACATGCCAATCTCCTCATGGACCGTTTTGTGTCTCATTTTCACCTCCTTTGTCCTCCCCCACTGTGGTGGAGAAAGGAGAGGGACACCATCTGTTTGGCTTTTCCCACCAGAGGAGAAAATAGCCTTGATGGTAAATGAATAATACTGGTAAGTCAGTGCTGAGTGGGCTTTCCTGTCGATGGAGAATAAAAGTAAAATGCCATTTGTGTAATGGTATCTCAAGTATGTACAATGAGCCCATAAAACTAATACAGCTTTAGCTTATTTGCCGGTTGAACAAGGGCTTGGTCCAAGTGGCCTCATTGCTTGCCCACTTTCATGCAGGACAGTAACATTCGACATTGCTGGCATGGTACAATCCCCCATTGCTGAGGAATCTGATAGACCAATCCAGAGCATTTCTGAAAGGACTGAGCCCCAACTAAGCACAGGTCTGTCTACAAAGCCTTCGGATGGCCTGGCTCAGTTCTCATACGTTAGTTCCTCATGACTGGATGGCTGCGGTGTCCTGCCTGCGGTGCTCAGATACATGGAGCTGGGGGTTGTGACAGTACCTAGGCAGATCCAGCCCAGATTCTCAGTTGATGGAATCATCATAACCTCATGGACCTCAGTGGAGCTATGCCAATTTATACCAGCTGAGTGTATGGCCTCTGGACTATTGGCAATCCTCTAGGCAAGGGTCATTCTACTTCTTCTTGTTCAGCTTCACTGCGTGTGGAGCATCCCCCTGCTCAGATGGAGCTGGTTCTTTCTGCTCTGCTGCTCTAGGGAACTGTGCATGTTTCTGTAACTGCTGACATCTGGGCCACCATTGCTGAGGGACAATATGCCCAACAGTGTGCCAAGCTGCCTTGTTTGTATGCTCTCTGTATATGTGTCTCTACATGAGAGTCGTGGAACATGCACGGCCTTGTTTAGAAGTCTCACTCACTGGACAGTACACAGCATGGCACCCTACTGCCCCAATTCTTCCATCTATGGATTACCATTATTTGCTATCACACTCCCTTGTTCCTCATTTATGGCCAGATGGCAATGTAAGGGGGTTCTCTCAACACAGGAATGCCTCCTTGTGACCAGGCATGATGTAGCAGCTGTCTCCCCATATGGCACCCTCTGCCAATGGTCACTCCATCACTGTGGTGGTCTCTCTTTCCACAGCTTGGGATTCCAGCCAGGTCAGGATTTAGTCTACCTCTTGGTTGAACTCTGTTCCAGGGTAACAGAGTTCAACCAAGTTGTAGTCCAATGGTCTTCTGTCTGTCTCTGGGCTCTATGGTTCTTGCACCCCCTACCTCAGCAGGTTTCACCCCACTTCCTTGGAACCTCCCACTGCTCTGTGTTCCAGCTCAGAGACCATGGCGCTGGCAGCCACGGTCTATGTCCTGCTGCCTCCCTGGACCACTTCCTACCCTGTCTATCCCTGAGAGAGTGACTACAGACTCTCACCATGCAGCTCCTTCCTGCTACAAACTTCCTGGTTTTATAATCACTACCTAGCCCCTCCTCAGCTGAGCATTCTTATCTATTAAATCTGGCTTTCACTATCCCTCAAAGGTGCTGCCAGGTTTGTTAATTGGCCTCTCAGGAATCCTTTCAGGGCCT
The DNA here is from genome assembly GCA_007922305.1 of Dermatemys mawii. NCBI lineage: Eukaryota > Metazoa > Chordata > Testudines > Dermatemydidae > Dermatemys > Dermatemys mawii. The sequence continues at coordinate 1,796,635 of ML677482.1, forward strand.
GTGTGGGATACAAACCCCATCACTGGCAGGTCTAGCTATGATAACACAGCCTCACCAGAAGAGCAGCATTGTATCAATCACACGCTGTCAGGGCTAGAGCTGGGCCAGAATTTTGTGCCAAAACTTTGTTTGGCTTGTTTGGGTTTTCGTTATTGTCCTCTTGTTTTTGGTGAAAAATGGCTTTCTTGTGAAATGGAAGATTTTGTGGGGGGAAAAAGTTATTTCTATTGAAGATTTGGGTTTTTTTGATGAAAATCTGAAAATAGAAGAAAAATGTAGCTGAAAACAAAAAAAAATATTAATTTTCATTTAATTTTTTCACTGGGAAATGAATAATCCACCCCTGCCCAGCTCTCCGCAGTGGGAAGAGGGGGACTGGCTCTCCTGTATCACCGTGTAGCATTCTAGCAGTCTCCCAATGGCTGCTGAGACTGTCATGGCATCAGTATCTGCCCACGTCTGTCTGTGGAGGTGGAGGAATCACTTTGCCTAGACGTGGTGGTATTCGTCTGCCAATATAGTTGTTGTTGTGGTCATGGTCTCCCACCCGTCCATGCTGCTGATTGGGCTGGTCCTTGGTGTCCTGTGAAAGAGGCCTCCCATGTTCTCTTGTGAACCAGCAGTGGCTGTCACCACTGAGCTTACCTGTTTCAAACAGTGTCCGAAGGGTGGCTCTCCCAGCATGGATCCTGTCTGGTGAGTGTCTCCCACTTCCAGGGCATAGCTGGCTTTGAATTGCTTTTGTAACCCCGCCTTGTGCCTAGCCTGGCTGCACGGGACTCTGCCGCCTCTGCCTGTGTCCGATGCTCCAGATGTCTTCAGGGCATCTGTGCACTGGCCATGTGCAGGCCGCTTACTGTGCAGCATTTCCACATGTTTCACCCCCTGCCTGCACTAGTGGAGGACAGAGCCAGCATCTGATCTGGATAGCTCCACACCTTACTCATGTCGGTGGGGACTCATACACCCCACCCCCTTGACCTTAATGGGGCTACTCACGTGATAGATGCTCGTCACCGTGAGTGAAGGTGGCACTGGGGCTGGGTGGGAAAGGAGCAGCTGGGGAGGGCAAGAAACCGCTAGTAAGACGCCCCCACGCCGGACAAAATTTGCTCAACCTTAATGAGATTAAGTGTAATATTGTTATTAATGCAGTAGCCCAACCGGGGACACAAAGACAGCCCCTTTCTGTGTCTGACCAGTGCTAGAGGCAGTCTGGCACGTCCCTGCCTGGGGCTACAGGCCCTGCATCCCTGCCTCAGCTCCTTCCTCCTAGGTTCTGTCCCACCACACCTCTCTCCTTTGTCCAGTTTTGGGCTCTCTCTCCCATTAATCCCTCCTGCAGAATTTTCCTCTCCCTCTCTCTTGACTCAGCCTCTTACCTCAGGCCTGAAAAAAGCATCGCTCAAAGAACTGGCTGGCACGACAACACAACAGCCCAGTTAAGCTTGAGTGACCAAAAGTGGGAGGTGGATTTAGCTTTTGATCCTGGGAGGGGCTGAGCATCTCTGCAAAGGTGCTGGATGCCCTCGATGCCCATTGATTCAAAGGAGCTAGCACCATGCAGATGTCTTATGGCATCGGTTAGGATTGGGCCTTGACTTACTGCATGTTGTAGAAGTGACAAAGAGTCCTGTGGCACCTTAAAGGCTAACTAAAGTATTAGAGCATAAGCTTTCGTGGGCTAATACCCACTTCGTCGGATGCATCATATTATAGTTAGTCTTTAAGGTGCCACAGGACTCTTTGTCACTTCTGCAATTCCAGACTAACACAGCTGCCCCTCTGATTCTTGCATGTTGTAGGTAGGAGAAGGCAGGACAGTGCAGCAGATTTTATAGAGAGTAAAACAGGAATGGCGGAGCCAGCTGAAATATTCATCAGACTCTCCTCTCTGGATTAAGGAGGGGTTTTTGTAATAGGTTCAATGTTTTACAGCAAAAATTCAAATAGAAGCTTAAAAGCTTAACGAAGGAAACGCAAGATGTGCTAGCGTGGCAGGGATGTATTGCACACCCCTAGGCCAATGCACTGCGGAGGAGGGCTCTCTTGGGCCAATTCTGCACAGTCTTAAACCTGGGGGAAATCTGTGTGTCATCATTAAAAAACAATAGTCCTAAAACCAGTCAGTGAGCTTGTCTGCAAGATCTTCCCAGATATGCTGGGGGAGCTGAGATACTGAGCAACGTCTGCAGCTGAATTGGTTCTGCTTCTCTGGAAATTGAGGGAGTAACGCCGCTGTACATCAGCTGAGGATCCGGCCCAATTAGCTTGTGCAGTTGCTGCTCTGAGACATGTTGAGAGTATAGTTTGTTTCTTCATGAGATGTCCTGTGGCATCCGGAGAAGGAGAGAGATGTCAAAATTGTTTTAAAGAGAGGGGGCATCGGTGACTCGTGGTGTATTTATTCGGCCATTATTTCAGAAGCCAACAGTGACTCGTGGCAAATAGCAGCCAAGCCTGAAGATCTGCCTCTGCATGCGGGGATGGACGACATAACCCACCAAGGTACCCCCGGCCCTACATTTCTCTGATTCTGTGATCTCCTAGAGAAGTGGGGGAAGAGAGCACTGAACTGTATTCCCCCCTGCCCATGCTCAGAGTGCAATCTCCAAAATCAAATCCACTCCAGGCAACGTGATTTAAAACCCCGTTCCAGAAGGACAGAGTTGCCTGAAAATAATTGTAGGTAACTGCCCTGCGCTCTATAAATTCTAGTTACTATTCAGAGTCTGCAGTCAGCTACTACTCTGCTTGGGCGCCTCGGAATCCCAATGAATCCTTGCAGTATGCCTCTGTCTTGGTCTTTCTCACTCTTGACTGCTTCTTGTCACTCTCTGTCAGTCTTAGTAGTTCTCTTCCTCTCTGGGTTATTCTCCCTTGCCTTCCCATATCATGTGCAGCAACTTTCCAATTCAATAAATTCCCTCACATCCTCCCTCCTCCTTCCCCCCACCCACCCCGAAAGAGTTAAGCATTCGAGCATGGAGCAGCAGAAAGCACAAGAGGCAGGTCATTTCCTGGCAAATGGTGGCTTTTCTTGGCCACCAGCATATCCCATGAGGAAATGCAAGTGGCCGGGCATCTAGTGTTATTAGAGACCAGAAATGATTGCATGTGAAATCAGAATGCTAAGATGACTCTACTGCAAAGGCCTGATTCTCCACTGCAGTGCAGCTGTGCACTGGCAGAGCTCCACTTATTTCAGCAAAATCCTGGAGCTACCTAGTGGAGGATCAACGTTTATTTGTACTATCTGTTGGGGCAGGTCCTCAGCTTGTGTAAAATGGAGCCACCAGAGCTACGCTGATCAACACCAGCTCAGACTCTGGCTTACATTTGCCAAATACTTTCCTGTGGGGCTGATTTTCCATCTTTCTGGGGCTGACAGCTTTCCCTCTGCTCAATGCGCTGAATAAAACCCAGGCACATGGCCCTCCATGCCTTCTCTCTTCCAATCAAAGAAAGGGGAAGTGAGCTGGTCAGGCAGCTGTCAATCACTCACTGCTAGAACTGCGCAAATCCAGGGAAAACAACGGTATGGGAATGGCCTTGGCCCACATCCCATTGATTTCAGTGGGAGTTAGGTGTCTAAATACCTTCGAGGCTCTGGGCCCTTGTGAATAAAGCCTAGCAGTTTGCTTTGCTGGGCTCCACGATCCCCTTTGGTCCCAAATGTTTAGTTGAGTGTGGTTTTTATATACAATTGTATCCATGCAGTAGCACAGTGCTTATGAGCTCGGCTAACCTTTAGTGCGAGCATCACTGTTAAACTCAACATTCAGAAAATGCAGCGCTGCTTTGATCTGACAGAAGGGGAGTGCTCTGTATTGACAGCAATAACCAAAAAAAGTATCTCAATCAATAGACCCTCAGCTGGTGAAAAGTGCCATGGCTCTACTGGGGTCAATAGGCCAAGAAAAATGTACATCACCTAAGAATTTGGCCCTAAATATGTCTCCATCTTCTGTCTCTTTAATTTATCTGATGGGTCTGGTTTGACTTGAAAACTCCTTCCACCCATCCACTTGTCTAGACTACTAAAAAATATCCATCTAAATTATACCCCTTATTAATCTAACATCTCTTCAAATGAATATAAATGCAATAGCCTACCAATTCAATTATTATTAATCATTATTATTATTTCTTCTAGTATCTCATAACCATAGCTCCATACATTCTGCAGCAAGATAGACCAACATTGTCTGGGGTCACCTCCCCTCCTCTCTGCTGCATTTTGAGGTGAACTGAATTTTTCCAGTAGAAAGAAATGAACTAGTTAAAACAAATGGATTTTTTGTTGGAGTAAATAAAAAAATTAATAATGTATCCAATGCTGTATTTATTGTGTCATTTATGTTAATATTTAATTCAATAAAACCCATGTTTTAGAATGTTTTCCCATTTGTTTTATTCTACCACTGCAATTGCAGTTTCTGCTTAACACAGACCAATAAACATCTAAGAGCTTTATGGTGGGTGGAGGGAGAGCCAGAGAGTTAGGTTTAGGGTACTTGGCAGAGGCTTTTTAGCAGCTGGGCAGTAAGGGGATGGTGGTCGAGTTAGGCTGCTGGGCAGAATCTGGCTTCTAGTTGCTGGAATAAGGTTTGGAAGCTAGAAAGGCAGCTGTTGCTTGGGTCATGGAAGGTAAAATTCACCCCTGTGAAGGGAGCCAGCACAAAGTCCCATAGGGCTTAAGTGACATCTGGGCTAAGCGACATCCGTCTCTGCCCTGGGATGAATTTCATCCTGCAAGAAGGTTTTGCAGCTAGGAGGGGTTGCAGGCTTCTGCGATGTGGAAGAAGGAATTGGGGCTTAGTACCCCAAGGAAGAAGAACACCAGCACTGAATTTCAATGAGCCTTAACTGCAGATCCAGATTTTCAAAGGTATTTTGGCACATAAAGATACAGATAGGTGTCTTGTGGGATTTACAGAAGCACTTTAAGCAGGTCAGGTACCTAACTTCCATTGCAGTAAATGGGAATTAGGTGCCTAACCCACGTAGGTGTTTTTAAAAATCTCACCAGGTGCCTATCTTCAAACACCAAAATACCTTTGAAAATCCAAGCTACTTCTGAAAATGGGACTTATGCTCCTAAGACCCATAGCTGCTCTACCCGCCTACCATTTCACAAAGACGGAACAAAATGAGCAGCATATCTTCCAGTAATAACTAGTCCCTAGCTGAAAACAACTGGTGTCACGTTGTCTATGGCCATAGACACCTTGACAGCAATCGCGGCTTTACAACTGATCACTGATACTGCTGGGGAGGTGATGGTAAAAATGTTTTACCTCTGCTCTTGGGGCTTCCTACAGCCATGTTAGACTAGAGTGCATTGAAGTTGGATCGAGAGGGCCCGACCTGGGTTTGCCACACTGGAGCCATTCTTGGTTTGCATTTTGCACATGGTAGCTGCTGCACCATTATACTACAGTTTCTCAGAGTTGTCAGTTCCTCAGTAAATGATTCTTGCCTGATGTCTAGATCGGGGGTCTCAGACTTTGCCATCCTATGGGAAACTCTCCCTCTCCTCTACAGCTTTAATAGGAGCTAAACTTCAGGGAGCGCACTGGACCCTCTGCCAGCTCACTCTATCTTCAGCGAGCACCTGGATTACCAGAGCTATTAGCAAAATGTCTCTGTGTCCCTTGGTCAAGGACAAAGAGTATCTCAGGCAAGAGAGATCCCCTAGGCACGTCCCCTCCCATTCACTGCCCCATGGTCTGTCTTCTCCTGCCAGTGATCACATACACCCCTGTGGCAACTAGAGCATTTGCTTTCATGGAAAAATAAGATTTGGCAAATATTTTAGCTTCTTTTAATATAGCAGCTAGACACAAGGACAGCCAGAGCTTTGTCATCAGCCACCATGTTTAAGACTGCGTCCAGGCTGTCTATGACAACTGAGGGCCTGCCAATCCTAGCAGCCTGACCCCACCACATCTCTCTCTCCTCTCTCTGGAAAGCCCAGAAATCAAAAAGCTTCAGTGTTGTTTTTCAATCCTTCCTCCCGCACGTCTGCTCCCATTGCTGCCCAACCTCCCATTGGCTTCAGTGGGACCAGCATCAGCGGCCAGCCCAGATGAGTACCCCTTCAAGCAACGAACCGGGATCTGATCCTACCAGGTTCTGAGGGCGCTCAACACCTTCTATTTCCTCTCCCCGCACTCTCCCCGCATTGCACGTTTAGTAGCATGAATTAAATAGGTAAGATCATGGCTTTCAGTTTAAGCTCCCAAGAAGCTGTTCAAACACTCTGTGACAGAACATACAGCCTTTTCCCTATGGTGATGGATTGTGTCCAGAGAGAGGAAGATTTCATAGAGACCAATTTTAAAATCACTCTGACTATAATAATAATAATAATTTCTAATTCTTTTCCTCAGGCGATCTCTTTACAAAGGAGGTCAGCACCATTATCCCCAATTTACAGATGGGGAAGCTGAGGCATGAAGCAGGGAGATGTGAGTTGCTCAAGGCCACCAATAGGCCAGTGGTGGAGCCAAGTCTCCTGAGTCTCAGTCCACTATGCCATCCACTAAGCCGCACTTTTCAGGGTATAGATCCTTTTCCTCCTCACTCTTAAGTAAAGGTTTAACCCCTACATTGGGCTTCAGTTTCACCAACCCTATAGAAGGAAAAGTCATCGTCTCCTTCCCCACGCAAGACCTTCTCATTGCCCTCAAAAGCTTTTATTTAACCTGAGCAAACCCAAAGAAAAGATACAGCAGCAGTGGACGAGACTGAAACAGCTCTCATTCTGTCTGTTGACTCAGCAGTCCTGGCTTTTTCACCTTAGGGGTTTAGACAGCACAGCAAGTCCGGTAATGAACTGTTACTCTGGAAAAATAAGACTTTGATTAGGTTAGGATTCTGCTAGGGTATTTGCGTTCCCTTATAATGAACCATGTTACTGTGCAAAAGAACATGGCGTATGCTGGAACTCTTTTTATCTGTCTGCTATCACTTAATACACATCACAATCAGATTCCCTCCTAAATAAAATACTACAGCCAGGGAGTGGGTGGATGCAGTGCTGTGATAAGGCTACTCAGTCTATTTGGAATGGCTTTTTGGCAGCCGACATCCAGGAATGGGTTGTACTATTTGCTGAGAAAAATTGCATCTGTTGAAATTAGCCCTTTCTTCTCTTGGTGAATGAGCTCTGAGCAGACTCTGGTTTTTATGACCATACTCATTATTTCTAATTGTTTGATAAAGAGTTTATACAACCACATTTTAGCCTGTGCATTGTTTATTTGACCTATGTGCCATCCGTTATGCACGGTATGCGACTGATTGCTTAAATCATGTGATGTGGCTTCTGCTTCCTAATTGAACGACTAAAATTTCGAACACAGGAGAACACCGGGTAACAAATAAAGAGCACTCTTGCGTAGCTTGTCTGCAGCTAAGTTGCTGGAGTACTCTTCTGAACCTCAGGAGACCTGGATTCTATTCCTGCCTCTGCTAGACAACTTTGTGTAAATCACGTTGCCTCACTGTGCCTCAGTTTCCCCATCTGAAACATGGGAGTAATGATATGGGCCTCCTTTCTAATCATAGAAATGCAGGAGTGGAAGGGAGCTCAATAGGTCACCTAGTCCAGTCCCCTGCAGTGAGGCAGGACAAATTAATGTGCTTTGAGCTCTATGGCTGATAAGAACTAGGCATTGAAATTGCTCAGGCAGGGTGAAACTCACCCCTGAGAGCCAGCACAAAGCCTAGGTCCTATCTGGAGAGCTTAACTGACACTAGTGTAAGTTTCACGCTCTCTTTAATGAGTCCTTCTTGCCCCTTCAGCTTGCATTTGGTCTTCCCTGCTGTGGAAGCAGCTTGCACAGAATGAGCATTAACGGCAGAGTTCACCCACTCCAGGGCATCCTGAGAGGGAAAAGGAAGTTGAGATCCCTAGACACAGCCATCCTGCTCCTGCTCTCTTTAACTTCAATAGGAACGGTGGCTGACACACTGCAAAGAGAGCTCCCCATCCACTGTACAGTTTTATCAGGGGCTAAACTTTAGAGAACACACCTGACCCTACCCATATCTCTTGCCAGCTGACTTTATCCCCAGAAAGCTCCTGGCTCAGCCCGGGCAATGAGCAGAATGTCTCTGTATCCCTCAGTCAAGGACAAAGAGCAGTAAAATCACATCAGGCTTCTAAAAACATGTTAATTAAAAAACAACATAATAGGAGCTTTAAAGAACATGAAACAACAGCTGTGGAGCTCCCCGCTCTGCCCCCACCCTGCCAGAGTGTTTCTCTTCAGAGCGATTTCCATGTAAAGCTTTTATTCCTCATTTCCAGACACCGTCAGTTGTTTTCATCTCAGGGCCCGGCTGTTGCGGAGGTCAGACAGAAAGGGCCCTGGGTCACGCTGACGGTTTTGGAAAGCACACTGTGTTACGCAAACAAGCCAGCCACCCTCCTCCTCAGCCCAGTGCTACAGAGACCGCGTCTGGGAACAAAGCGCCGCTCGCTGCAGCATGTGCTTTAATCTCGGAGAAAGAGCGCATTCGCCACCGGCCGCTGTGCTTAGAGTGCTGCTCCTCGCCTGCCCCGGCGGGCTGCAGCTTCCTTACGAAGCTACCCAGCTGCCAGTGAAACAAGGACACAGGATAGATCCTCAGCTAATGGCCATTAGTTTGTCTCCATTGACTCCAATGGAGTTAATCTGGCTCGCACCGGCTGGGGATCTGACCCACTGAGTCCAGTGGACCTATGCTGATTTACATCTGTGCTGGGGATCTGGATGAGAGATTCTAATTGAGAAACACTGATTTATTGTTTATTGTGAACCGATTAACAAATAACCTATGATTTCACAAGCTGACCAGTAGAGCTGCCTGGAAATTCTCCGACATAATGTGTTTTCTGCCAGAGAATGCAAATTAATCTTGATCCTTGGAGATAGTTTTATTTCAAGAAAGTTTTTTAAGATGCCTGCCAGGTTTTTCTGCCAGGATGCTTTGCTCCTAAGCAACCAGCTGTGACAATCAGGCCCTGACACCCCAAGGGGAGAATGGGCAGGGGGTGGGGTAAGCCCAAAGAATGAGCAGCTGAATTATATACAATGTTATTGTACTGGAAAAGTAGACCGAGTAAGGTCTTTTGTGAAAGTCTGTAACATTCTGAACTTGAGGGTAATTATGACATATTCACACAGATTGTGGGCATGAACTTATGTGCACACAAAACTGTGCTTATCATTTATGCCATAGTATTCAGTTCCACCTTGCAGCAGGGCGGTGGTCAGCCAAGCAGTGCGGGGCTGCCTTCCCAGCCAGAGGAAACTAACTCCAAACACCTAGCTTTGCACAAGACAGGAAAACACAAATGATGGGCCCTTAGAGTTAATGGGAAGACACTGAGACGTCCTGGCTACAATATCCCCAATCTGAATAACCATGAGTCCCTGCAGTCTGAGAGACAAGGAAAAATCCCTTTAAAAAGGAAAGGGATTGAACTGAAGATCAGCCTGAAACTGGGGGACAGTCACTTGGCGGGTGAGGTCCATGAAACACTTCCCCTCCATGGAAGGGGATATACTGGGAAACTATTTGAAGACAAGAGGTAACTTGTATTAGAAAATGGACTTTAGCTTAGAGAGAAGTGTAAAGCTGGAGGTTACCACTTTATGTTTATTTTCTGTGTAATTTGTATGTCTTTGCTTTCCTTTACTATTTCGTCTTTGAATCTGTGGTTTTTCTACTAAATAAGCTTTTTCTGTGTATTTTTATTCCAAGCTGTTGGGGGTAACAAACCAGAGTGGGGTCTTGTGAGCTGGCTATTGTTACCAGAAATCTGAACCAAAACTTCCCAGCATCAAGACGTCCAATATTATAGAGCAGACAGTGACAGAATCCCTTATTAGTCTGGGTGAGTCCCAAAACATCACACCTACCTGAGAGGCTGATGGGGAGCTGAGAGCCAAGAAACACTGGGAGACCTGGAATGATTTGAAATTTGTGAACAGAAGTGTCCAAAAACAATTGTTTCAATTTTGAGGCTTCTTAAGCATTTTTAAATGGCTAGTGAAATAAAATTCAGGGAAATTCTGAAATGAAACATCTTTCCAAAATGAAAAAGTGAAAGAATTCATTTCAGAAGACAGAAAATATCATATTGGCTCTAATAAGTCCATGGTACGTCCACATCTTGAATACTGTGTGCAGATGTGGTCAACCCATCTCAAAAATACATAT